>CM022949.1:53514480-54088095 GCA_012931725.1 Litsea cubeba
GTGCTCCTGCCGGTTTCTGAATTTTTCGGTGACCGTTTCCCGTTTCGGACCCCCGGCGGGCGTTTTCGAGCCTAAGTATTGGAAATCGCATGTTTCGTCGTAATTCTCTAACCGGGAGTCCTATCTGTGTACCGTCAGCTTCTACAGTTCTGTCTACCCTCGAGCGAAGTGCTCGTGCCGGTTTTCAAATTTTCGGGCGACCGTTTCCCGTTCCGGAACCCCGGCGGGCCGTTTTCTAGCCTAAGTGGTGGAAAATCGTATGTTTCGTCGTAATTCTCTAACCGGGAGTCCTATCTGTGTACCGTCATCCTACAGTTCTGTCTAACCTCGAGCAAAGTGCTCGTGTCAGTTCCGAATTTTTGGGTGACCGTTTCCTGTTCCGGACCCCCGGCGGGCCGTTTTCGAGCATAAGTATTAGAAATTAATATGTTTCGGTATTAATTTTCTAACCGGGAGTCCTATCTACATACCGTCAGCTCCTATAGGTCCGTCTACACTCGAGCGAAGTGCTCGTGCTGGTTTCGGAATTTTCCTGCGGCCGTTTCCCGTTCCGGATCCCCGGCGGGCCGTTTTTGAGCCTAAGTGTTGGAAAATCGCATGTTTCGTCGTAATTCTCTAACCGGGAGTCCTTCTGCGTAACGTCAGCTCCTACAGTTCTGTCTACCCTCGAGCGAAGTGCTCGTGCTGGTTTCCAAATTTTCTGGTGACCGTTTCCCTTTTCGGACCCCCGGCGGGCCGTTTTCGAGCCTAAGTGTTGGAAATTAACATGTTTCGGTCTTAATTTTCTAACCGGGAGTCCTATCTGCATACCGTCAGCTCCTACAGGTCTGTCTACCCTCGAGCGAAGTGCTTGTGCCAGTTTCGGAATTTTCCTGCGGCCGTTTCCCATTCCGGACCCCCGGCGGGTCGTTTTCGAGCCTAAGTGTTGGAAATTACAATATTTGGTCTTAATTCTCTAACCGGGAGCCCTGTTTGCAAACCGTCAGTTCCTACAAGTCACTCTGCCCACGAACGAAGTGCTCGTGCCGGTTTCGGAATTTTCAAGCAACCGTTTCCCGTTCCAGACCCCTGGCGGGCCGTTTTCAAGCCTAAGTGTTGGAAATTAATATGTTTCGTCGTAATTCTCTAACCGGGAGTCCTATCTGCGTACCGTCAGTTCCTACAGTTCTATCTACCCTCGAGCGAAGTGCTCGTGCTGGTTCCTGAATTTTCCGGTGACCGTTTCCCGTTCCGGACCCCCGGCGGACCGTTTTCGAGCCTAAGTGTTAGAAATTAACATGTTTCGATTTTAATTTTCTAACCGAGAGTCCTATCTGCATACCGTCAGCTCCTATAGGTCTATCTACCCTCGACCGAAGTGCTCGTGCCGGTTTCAGAATTTTCCCACGGCCGTTTCCCGTTCCGGACCCCCGGCGGGCCGTTTTCGAGCCTAAGTGTTGGAAATTACAATGTTTCGGTCTTAATTCTCTAACCGGGAGCCCTATTTGTGAACCGTCAGTTCCTAAAGTCACTTTGCCCACGAGCGAAGTGCTCGTGCCTGTTTTGGAATTTTCAAGCAGCCGTTTCCCGTTCCGGACCCCCGGGAGGCCGTTTTCGAGCCTAAGTGTTGGAAATTAACATGTTTCATCGTAATTCTCTAACCGGGAGTCCTATTTGCGTACCGTCAGCTCCTACAGTTCTGTCTACCCTCGAGCGAAGTGCTCGTGCCGGTTTCGGAATTTTCCCGCGGCCGTTTCCCGTTTCGGACCCCCGGCGGGCCGTTTTCGAGCCTAAGTGTTGGAAAATCGCATGTTTCATCATAATTCTCTAACCGGGAGTCCTATCTGCGTATCGTCAGCTCCTACAGTTTTGTTTACCCTCGAGCGAAGTGCTCGTGCCGATTTCAGAATTTTCCCACGACCGTTTCCCGTTCCGGACCCCCGGCGGGCCGTTTTCGAGCCTAAGTGTTGGAAATTACAATGTTTCGGTCTTAATTCTCTAACTGGGAGCCCTATTTGCGAACCGTCAGTTCCTACAAGTCACTCTGCCCACGAGCGAAGTGCTCGTGCCGGTTTCGGAATTTTCAAGCGGCCGTTTCCCGTTCCGGACCCCCGGCGGGCCGTTTTCGAGCCTAAGTGTTGGAAATTAACATGTTTCGGTCTTAATTTTCTAACCTTGAGCCCTATTTGCAAACCGTCAGTTCCTACAAGTTACTCTACCATCGAGCGAAGTGCTCGTGCCGGTTCCCGAATTTTCCGGTGACCGTTTCCCGTTCCGGACCCCCGGTGGGCCGTTTTCGAGCCTAAGTGTTGGAAATTACAATGTTTCGGTCTTAATTCTCTAACCGGGAGCCATATTTGCAAACCGTCAGTTCCTACAAGTCACTCTACCCATGAGCGAAGTGCTCGTGCCGGTTTCGTAATTTTCAAGCGGCCGTTTCCCATTCCGGACCCCTAGAGGGCCATTTTCGAGCCTAAGTGTTGGAAATTAACATGTTTCGGTCTTAATTTTCTAACCTCGAGCCCTATTTGCGAACCGTCAGTTCCTACAAGTTACTCTACCCTCGAGCAAAGTGTTCGTGCCGGTTCCCGTTCCGAACCCCGGCGGGCCGTTTTCGAGCCTAAGTGTTGGAAATTAACATGTTTTGGTCTTAATTCTCTAACCGGGAGCCCTATTTGCGAACCGTCAGTGCCTACAAGTTACTCTACCCCGAGCAAAGTGCTGGTGCCGGTTCCCGAATTTTTCGGGGACCATTTCCTGGTTGAATCCTTAGAGTTTTATGATATAATAGATTCCAACAAATGAATATTAGAAGGGAGGATTGAAGGATATAAGTTGGAGACAAAGTGGATCATCATCACCATCACCATCACCATCACTCATCATCATCATCATCATTGTTGCCTTATCTTATTTATAGTTTCAATTGCAGTCATGAATGTTGATAATAATCTCATTGTTAGGCCACTTGATAATCATGCAACCAAATCTTCAGATGAAAGGAACTGTACCAATGGATGCAATACAATACAGATAATATTCAAAGAACATCTGCTCACTCTTTGACATTATTTGTTATCAAGAATGTCAAGCTCGGCAAAGCACTGACCCATTTTACTTGAATGAATTCAAGAATTCTAAGTTAAACATCCCTGACTCCGAAATGGAGATAGAATTATCATGCTGCTAGTGGAAGAGGCCATTACTATTGTTGCTTGACAAGCTTTTACCACAATTGATGCAAGTGCACAAGAAAAATGGATACCAAATTGAATGGTAACTTTCATTTGGAAGGAGCTGCAAGTGTGACATGATGAAGCATTAGGGTGAAGCAAAATAATCAATCACCAATAGTGATGAAGGGTAATCAGTATGGTATGGAAAGGTAATACAACATAAAGTATATTGTGTCCATTTATCACAATTATTCTTCAATGAATGAGGCAAAATTAGATCTGGTTGAATGACACAATTTGGCTACTGTAACAGAATTTTTTTTTTCATTTGTACCTTGAAGTGGAGAACAACATTTTCGAAGTTCCTGATAATGTTCATGAGATGTTCCATAGAAATGGTACTCATGAATAGATATGACTGGGAGGTATAAGTTGATGATAACATCACTTCTAACCTAAAACATAGCAGTAGTAGGTGAGAAATATGTGATGTTAAGGTAATCAAAGCATCCAATGAAGTTACTTTCAAGACCATCTGATTCCCTGATTAGCTAAGGCATCACTCTAAAAGTAGATTCTGATGTAACATTGTCTCCTAAGATAAGGAAACTCAAGTGCAGGTTATTGTAGAATGAATCTCTACTCTTATCTCTTTTTGTTTCATTTTACACTCTTTAACTACTACGATTAGGTATTGAAAGAATAAAATTCAAGGAATCATAACTTCTTTTTGTTTTATGGAGTAAAGCGAACATAATGCATGACCAGCAACTATCATAGCAATGGTAGACCCATGATCAGATTAAGAGATAACTATGATGAATCAACAGAGGAACGGACCACATAAGGAAATGACATCAATAAAGGAATCACAAATTGAAGATCAGGAGTATTTGTTTTACCTATGGTCCTAGGTGAGCGCCGCCACCACCCAGCGTCGCATCATGATCTCCAATAGCTGTGCTATCACCAGCCGAAGTGCTCCCTCTCGTGATATCCAATAAGCCAGTCGGATCCATCCCTGCTGCAGATGCCAACCGTTGAACGAGGGCCTCAAGTGCTCCATACCTCTTGTCCTGCTCAGCCTGCCTCCTAGCCTGCTCAGCCTGCATCGTAGCCTGCTCAGCTACTTGCTCCCGCAAGGCGATCAGCTCAGACTGCGATGCCCGAGACTGTGTAGAGGATGGAGTGGATCCCGTAAATTTTCCATATCCATTTAAATATCCAGACCTCTTCCCAAGCACATCAACAGCAATCTCCTCCTCACTCATCGGAGTTGTGACAGAGGGCTGCGACTGCTCCTCAATCCTCTGCACCAAGGCATCCTGCCATGTAAATCAATAAGGGATTTAGAATGCTTATATGGCATTATTTGTCGATTATTGTTTTAATTATTAGCCAACATGTCTTTGCTGAGCCACCTCGTTTACCCACTTTTGCTCTTTTCTCTGTAGTGGGTGTTGCGGAAGAACTGAGTAATTGGCGGCGCTTGACCGGCATTCTTCGCCATCTGTTATTCGAGACAGCTTTGTATAAGATATTAATCTAGCTATGTATTGATAAATTAATAAAGTCAATGCAGTTTCGTCATATGAATATAATTAGTACCACCATAGACATCCTCGATGCAAATGACCTCGAGCCACTAGTATGATTATATGGCAAGTTGGCTTGACTCTCTTTAGCCTTTGCAGACTTCACCTACATAGAAAAAAAATAATACAACAGCACTCGTTTATAAAATCATTACTAATAGAATTACAAGGAATATAGTTAATTGAGTGTAGATAACATGCAATGGTACCTTCCAAGCTGGTGATTCCCAGCATTGTGAGATCATAACTCGCCAATCATTTGCATCACAACCCGGTGCCTGGTGGTCCTGGGGTTGGGGAACCCCCTGCTCCAACAATTCGAGGTAGTGACTATGCAGCTCATATTTCCAACTCTTATATAAAGTACCCATTGGCGGTCAATGTCCGCCTTGATCTGCATGTCACCCTCATAGTCCTCGATATCAAAATATTGCTGCATTAGGTGAGAGCCATATAAAGATTAGTAATAACAAAATATAATCAGATATTGTAATGAGGATCACAACTAGCATAATTTGGATTGATATTGTTTCAGTTTACCTTAACTGCAGCAATAACGCCAAGCTTGATCCCACTATCAAGCTTCTTCCATCCAGGGGACTTTACTGGGGCAACAGCTCTAATGGCTAACCCAAGATGGTTAACCAGTAAAGGGGCATGTTCCCCTTCTGGCCTATGGCTGGAGGTCGGGATCTGAACTAGGATGCTATGACCCAGATGTCTTTTAAGCTTCAATGCATTCTTCCCTCGCGTGACACCCCTTACGCGGGTCGGTTGCAAAGAGGGTGGGCCTGATGCTGTGAAATGTGAAAAAAATTTATCAATATTTGAACATATCACAAGAGAACATGAAATTGAAGACAATGTCATTATATAAGACAAGATCTTTATTGATTTACTTAATAATTACATGTGTAAAACCTGAAACAAACACTACATGTCATATTCTATATCTTCATCTTCCTCACTATGAACATCATTTTCTTCTTCATCTTCGTACTCCGCCAGTGTCTCATCCTCATCTTGGCCATCCTTGTCTGCTGACTCATCATTGAGAATGATCTCAGGATCTATATCATCCATAGAGTGTTGGACACTAGTACCATCGACGAGGACTGGGACAACAAATGATGATTCGTCCTGCTGAAATGCATCATTAGGCGCATCACAATTGTCGTTGTCGTCATCCCGCTTAGCGGGTACATCCCACAATCCACGAGGCTTGACCCGTTCTACAACTCTCCAATTTTTTCCTCTGCTGGTGTCATTGATGTAGAAGACTTGAGCTACCTGACCTGGTAGGACAAATGGATCATCCGTGCACCAACGACCAGTGATATCAATGCTTGTAACATGGTCTTCGATGTTTATCTTGTGCTTGGTACTAGTGTTGTACCATTCACATTCAAATAGGACCACCTCTACCCCCGTGCCGATAGGACAATTCCCACACTTTACATATGTAGCCATAGTAGTCATGTTTCTCCCTTTCGTATTCCCCTTCCACAACCAAACCACTACTTGGCTCCTACGACATCTCTCATGATCTTTAGTGTGGTATCGGACGCCACTGCAATCACACCCCTGATAGAGATTTCACCTGGGACATAGGGCCATTTGCTTAATGACCACATTCTCATCAGACGCTTCCGGTGAACCTAGAGTTCGCAATTGATCATCTACATAGGCAAATACGTCAGATGTTATTGGACATATGTTATTAAAAATAAATCCAATAATATCTAACAATTATATGATCCAACGTTTATGTCTTACACGTTGTTTGAACCATTTTGCAAATTCTCTTCGTTGTATCTGCCCGACGTCTCCACTTCTTTCTTCCTGCACTAAATTCTGTGTTCCCTACTCAAGGTATTTTTTACCGAATAAGTAAAATAGAGATAATGAATAAAGGAGTCAAAAAGCATGCACAATAGGGCTATATTGAAGCACATACTGAAGATATGGCAAAACTCGGGGCAATTATTCAACACAAACCAATGCGCCATGTTCACGATCTTTTTTGAGAAGGATCATGTTGCCCTTGGCATCATTCCGAGGGGACGCACAATTGTGTGAAGACCAACATCCCCGGACCACGTTCGCCACAATCATCATAAATGCTCTACTCGATCAGTCTTGCCTTAAATACATTGAGCAAAAAGTGAGACACTCTTTGACAATGTAAGCCTCTGCAATCGAACCTTCAGGCCGAGCTCGGTTGCGAACGTACCCTTTTAGGGTATTCAGAAACCTTTAAACAACCAATGATAAGAGAACAATGATGTCCAATGCAAGGCATAGCATTAATTCATAAATAATTATCAATGGTCACCAGCTATTACCTTCAATCGGGTACATCCACCTGATATTGTACAGGTCCACCAAGCATGGCCCTCGCAGTGGGCCAAGTGAACCGATAGATGGACCATCCAAATCAAAGAAAAGCAGGAGGAAATATCCCTCTCAAGCTTGCACAATAGTAAAACTATCGCTCCTCCATTTTCTCAAATCATCTTGTCTCTGTGTTTTCGAATAGAGGTCTTGGAAAAAGCTGCCTAAACTCAAACAATGTTGTACATATATCCTTATTCAAAAAGCCAGCGCATGCCAATAGGAAGGATGCGTTGATAAGGAACGTGGCAGTCATGGCCTTCTTCAAACCAGCTAATTTATCATTTTCGAGGTTACACACCTCGAGAGGTTCGCCGCATTAACCGTCTAGGGTATTTGATGGACTTCAAGAATTCATAAAATCCATCTCTATGTTTTTGGCTCCAGAGTGTAAGAGGCATGCGGCTTAAAGCTTGATCCATCACCTCTCTCCACTAGATGCAACTCTTGTCTGATGCCCATATTTTTCAAATCCTTACGTGCTTTTCTTGGTGTCCTTGTTTTGCCCTTTATGCCCAAATTGTTCCAACCAAAGCTACACATATGTTCTTCTCATGTGCATACGATCAAGGTTGTGTCGGAGTTTTTTGCACTTCCAATAAGGCCATTCAAATAGGTTGCTTTTCTTTGTCCAATTCAGTTCTCCATAGTCACGCGGTCTTTTGTTATTCTTGCCAAACTTGACCGGCGCTATCTCTTTCGAGCTGGTCCAGTACCTTCTGCCCGGTATATCCAAAGAATTCTTTTCATGCTCAGGCTGACCGTTGAAGGCCTTGCTTCTATGCCATTGGTGGTTTAGTTCCAAGTATTTACGATGGCCAATGTAACCAATCTTATCTTTCAACTTCACCCTTAACGAGCTGTCGTTACACGAGGGCAAGTGTTTATAACCCTTTGTGCTCCACCCAGACAAGTTACCATATGCAGGAAAGTCATTTATCGTCCACATCACAGCAGCATGCATTTTGAAAGATTTTCCTTAGTGGAGGCATCATAAGTAGCTACACCATGATCCCACAACTCCTTCAACTCATCAACCAAGGGCCTCAGATATACATCGATATCGTTTCCCGGTGAGTTTGGTCCTAGAATGAGTAATGACATCATCAAGAATGGCTCCTTCATGCACATCCATGGTGGCAAATTATAAGGCACAAGTATGACAGGCCACATGCTATACGAGGTGCTCATGTTACCGAAAGGATTGAATCCATCGGTGGCTAACCCCAGTCTCACATTACGTGTCTCTTGTGCAAACTCTAGATATTTCATATCAAATTCTTTCCACTCCACTAAATCAGCCGGATGCCGCGCTATCCCATCATCAACCCGCTTATCACTATGCCATCTCATATCCGTGGCTGTCTTCCTTGACATATACAATCTGCGTAACCTCGGTATCAATGGGAAGTAACGGAGCACCTTATGAGGGATCTTCTTTCGCTTCCCATCATTGAACTTGTACCTAGGCTCTTCACATTATAGACATTTATCCAATTGAGCATTCTCCTTCCAATATAGCACACAATTGTGTTTGCAAGCATCTATGTTCTTGTATCCCATGCCCAATTCACGCAATAATTTCTTCGCCTCATAAACCGATGCTGGCACCACATGACCTTCGGGTAAAAAGTCCTTAAAAATTTGCAAAACCTTGTCGAATGATTTATTGCTGCACCCACTTTCTACCTTCACATGCAATAACTTGATGATAAACGATAACAAAGTATCCGAACTTTTGCATCCTGGGTACAGGCCACGCTGAGAAGCTTTCAACAAATTTTCAAAATCATGCACATCATCCCTCTCTTGAGTATCTTCATCCAAATAGGTTCCCCTACGATGGTCCTCTATCAACTCATCGCATTCATCATGATTATCTTCTGATTCAGCCTCGCTCTCATCCGAATCATCGGGTTGAACTATGGGTTCACCGTGATATATCCACCGCATGTATGAGACCATCATTCCGTTAATGTGCAAATACTTTCTCACTGTATCATAGTCCTGCATCAGATGGTTACAGCAATCATTACACGGGCACATAATCAAAGCCGCACTGCCCGAATTCGCCTTTGCAAAATCAATAAATGAGATCACCCCATCTATGTACTCCACATCAAATCGATTTTGATAACGTAATATCCAACTCCTGTCCATATCTAACCAAATCACAAGTAAATAGCAATTAGATATTGAGCATTTATATGCATGTTTTGTGGTTGTAAGAATTCTCAAACTTTTCTCCCATGTTTCTTTTCACAAATGCACTAGAAAATCCAGTGTCTAATAACAGGTAGCGTCTACAGACCTTAAATCCAAATTCACACTTCTTCGTATAATATTCTCTCCATGTTAAATTACTCTTCCCATTGGACAAATCTCTCCACATCCAGACTAATATTTTTTTGTTTGAAGTCTGTTTCTTCTCTTACTTGGATGGGAAGGTTGGAGGGGGGCGGACTTGTAATATGATCTCCTTCAAGATCTTATGCCTTTGGTGTCTTTACACATAGGGATAAAGATTCAACCCACACTAAGGAGGATGGTAAAAAAAGAGGAAATTACTTTCAGTTGTTAAAAATAGGAAGAGATTGAATGTATACACAAGACTTTAACTGGGACACTGGACATCTTGGTAGAAATGCACAAATTGTTCTACATCACCTAATCCAGATGTGAACTAGACATTGTCAGTAAATGGGCTGTAAGTTCGAATCAAACCAGAACTGCACAATCTTGTGGTTGTGGGATAGGTGATTAAATGACCCATCAAGTGATACCTTATTTCATGTCATTTGGACATCATTTGATTCATGGTAGTTTTGAATGGCAAGAGACTTGCTAACATGTCACAAACAAAAGTAATACCTAATTTCATGTCACTTGGACATCCTATCTGTTTCATTAATGTCTTTTCTTTATAAAAGCAGTACCATATGTTAGCAAGTTGAGGACTCAAATTATATTGGGAACATTTTTTGGATTAAGGCATAGGTTATAATTCTAGAATTGATGCCAATCAACATAAGTGATAAATCATATCAAAAGAATGTATGTTTAAGTCAAACAAGAAAGGATGCTGAAGAAATAGCGGCCTCCATCTTTTAATTGGAGCATAAGTAATAGAATTTCACAAATTATAATAGTTCATATATTCAGGCATAGCTGAACAAAAACTCAATCAGAATTCAGAAACCAATCCTTGGTTAGCATATGTAGTTCCTTGAAGTGTGCATGTGAATGATTTGGAAGAAAATTGTAATGAAGTAGATCGAGTTGAGTAGTTGTCCTTTCCTAGAAAGGATTCAATGGCCATATTTCACCAAAAATCCTAATCCACAGATGCCAACTAACCCATTCACACAATTCCAAAATTTTAAATCACACCAATAGTGCAGAGAAAAAAAAATGTGACTTAATGGATAACCCAATCTTTGTTTCAAAATGTGAGTAGTATTCATTCAATGTTTCAAAAACACCAATTTACACACAAGCTAAATCAGATGGTAGCAGTGGCCGAAACAGATAATTTTCCTTCAGGAGGCCATTATCAAAATGAAAAAAATCCCTTGGGGGAGTGGCAATGGGGCATATACAGAAAAGGAATAAATTTTCTATAACATTGGGGGTTTTCCAAAATTCCTTTAAAACTAAATGGGTAGAGGGAGAAGATCAAACAGAGAAAAGGGGAATGAGGGAGAGAGAGGAGAGGGGGGAAGGGAGGGGTGTACCTGTGCTGGGGAGGCTTCCACGAATATAAGAAGAGGAAGATGAAGGTTGGCCGGCCGTCCGGGGGCTGCTGCTGGTGGCGTCGCTTGACTGCCCCTGCTGCGGTCGTCTCCTTGCTACTGTGATCGTCCCAAAACTGGGACCGGTCTGGAGAGAGTGAGAGAGAGAAAAGAGAGCGAGAGAGAGAGGGAAGTGGCAGATCCAGAGAGAGAAAGTGCAGACAGAGAGAGCGAGAGCGAGAGACAGAGAGAGCGAGAGACCGAGTGAAAGAGAGAGAGGGAGGGAGGGAGGGAGCGAGAGAGAGAGAGAGAGAGAGAGAGAGAGAGAGAGAGAGAGAGAGAGAGAGAGAGAGAGAGAGAGAGAGAGAGAGAGAGAAATGGGAGAGACCGAAAGCAGAGAGAGAGACAGAGTGGAGCGAGTGACGAGGGGAAGATAGAAAAGAAAAGAGGGAAATGAGGGGAAAGAGGGGAAAGAGGGGAAAAGGAAAATTTTGGCGGGAGAGGGAAAAAAAAAAGAAAACGTGGGTGGCCGAATTTTTTGCAATTATTTTTTGTTGAAAAAAAATTTTTCATTGGTAAAAATTATTTTAGATATTTTTTTTCTTAACAAGTGAAAAAAAATCTAAAAACCTTTAAATGTCGGTAATAAATTTTCTGACTCTAATTTTCGACGACAAAAAACAAATATAGTTAAAGGACTCAGAGTTTTAATTTTCCTAGAATAGAGTTCAACATTACAGAAGTTTTACAAAAAACGTTGTTAATCGTTCATTTTACCGACGTCGTATAATCAATCGATAATAGTCTCTGATAGTTTTACCGAGATAAAATAAAATAAAAAAGATTTTATAGGCTCAATAACGTCTAATCAGGGGTCCGAAACGAGTAACGTCCCCTGGTTAAAAATTGAAAACCGACGCGAGCACTTCGATCAGGGGCAAGTAACTAGACGGTACTGACTGTTCATAAATATGGCTCCCGATTAGAGAATTTAAAGTTCCTACAAGATTTTCCAGGTGCAGGTGCGCTGGCGAGGGGAGACAGGGGAGGAAGAAGAAGAGAGGAAGGGAGGGAGGAGAGCAGATAGAGAGATGGGGAACGAGGGAGAGAGAGAACAGAGAAGAAAGAGAGAGGAGAGGGGAATGGTGCGCGGTGTGTGTGGAGGGCAGGAAGAGGCTAGGGAGGGGTTTATTGACGTCATAAAATTCGTTGATAATAGAATTCGTCAATAATAGTCTTTGATATTAATTTTCCTTAAAAATGATGTTAATAATAAAAAGAGGGGTTTCGGTGGCAGGAGAGGGAAAAAATTTTTGTAAATTTTCGGGACGATTATTTTTGTCGCAAAAAATAGATTTTTCGTCATTAATAATTATTTTAATTTTTTTTAATTGAAAACAAGTAAAAAAGACTACTAACCTTTACTGATGTTTTATATTAAACATCGGTGATAAATTTTCCGACTCTAATTTTCATCTCCTTCTCCATTCTTTCCTTTCCATTCTCTTTCTACTACTCTTTTACTCTCCCTCACAACCACCCACTGCACTGCCATCACCACCCGGCTTGCATAGCCACTGCACTCACCTTGCACCACCTTCGGAGATAGAATTATAATGGTAGAATTTAAGTTCATCATACGACTTCAACTTCGGAGATAGAAATATAATGGTAGAATTTAAGTTCATCATACAACTTCATACGACTTCACGTGTGGACCAAAAGTCTGTCCTATAACCAAACTCAGATTGAATTGTTTGAGAGTCGGCTTCTTTCCTTTCATATATTTCATTTAGAATTTAAAAACAGATGACATGGAAGGTACACCTAAAAACTGAGGAGATGATGCATCTTCTGGAGTTACTTGCTTATATTTCTTGTAGATTCGCTTGGTTACTACATTCTTGGATTCATCATTAATCGAAATGGCATTACACATCTCAGCCCAGTACTCATCATAATGAGGCTCCCATTTCTTCAAACAAACGGCTGAAACTATTGGGCCAAAATTCATATTCCAACAACTACTAGAACCGTTTTTTTTTTCTTTTTCTAAGAGAAGAAGGCCATAAACCTAGATCTATATCTCAATCACATTCACACCACATCCTTCAAGGCCTCACTCTATCATCCACGTCAGCAATAATTTTACCGAAGTAAAATAACAATCAAATAGGATTTTCTAACACTTATGATCGAAAAACGGCACACCGGGGGTCCGGAATAGAAAACGGCCACCGAAAAATTTGGAAAGCTGTGCGAGCACTTCGCTCGAGAATAAAGTAAATTGACGGAACTGACGGTTCGCAAATAGGACTCTCGGTTAGAGAATTAGAAGCAAAACATAGGATTTCCCAACACTTAGGTTCGAAAACGGCCCGCAGGGCGTACGGAACGGGAAAAGGCTCCGAAAAAATTTGAAACCAACACGAGCACCTTGCTCGAGGCGAAATTAACTTACAGGAACTGACGGCACGTAAATCGGACTCCCAGATAATGAATTAACCCTTAAAACGTTGGATCTTTAACACTTAGGTTCAGTTTGGCGTCTCTACTTTTCTCTTCCTATTGGCTTAAAACTGATGGAATCCGATTTTAGCATGTTTAGATGAAGCTTCTACTACGTCCATTTCAAATGGCACTAAGACAAACATTTGTGATCCAAACCGTTGATCATATTAGGGGGGCTAAAAATGGCTATGATACCAAAAGTCAACCATTGGATCATTATAGATTGTGATGGATTGATGAAAACATACAGACCATTAGATCATCATTTATGGAAATTTGTACACCCTATTTTCGCAATCCAAACTTTTAGTCCTCTTCAAAAGGTCATTTATAGTTATAGGTCCCAACCCCAAATGTTGATTCAATATGGGTCATGAAATATTTTTGAAATAAATATCAATCGTTGGATTAATGCATGGTTACTACAGTGCATTCACGAGTTAAGACATGTAGTCCGTTTTTTCTACATTTCCGAACAATCTGAATGACTAATGCAAGATATGAACCATAGACCCCCTTTATATGGCAAGTAATGTTACTGGATCAAATTCCAACGATTCATGTATTGTGAGATATTGACAAAAAGGACCAAAGGGTTAATGGTTCAATTTTAATTTTTGTGGGTCACTTTTTCCCGATCTAAACATAAAATCCTCTTTAGGAGGTCAACAATGATTATCTGGTCAAATCTTATCACTTGATTCATCATGGATATAATTATTTTATTTTCCTCGGTAATAAAATGAATATGAAAATAAATAAAAATTAATAAACACATTTACCGGCGTTTAATTTCGTCGGTAAAAGTAAAAAATAAAAATATTAAAAGATATTTACCGACGTGTTTATTTTTGTTAACATGATCGTAAAAATAAATAAAAATTAATAGACATATTTACCGACGTTTAATTTCGTCGGTAAAGATAAAAAATAAAAATTTAAAAAGATATTTATCGACATTTTTATTTTCATCGGTACAATTAATATAAAAATAAATAAACATATTTACCGACGTTTGTATTTTCGCTTGTAAAATTAATATAAAAATAAATAAATATTCATAAACATATTTACCGACGTTTTATTTCGTCGGTAAAATTTAAAAAATAATTTTTTTTAAATTTAAGAGTGGCCTTTGCCGACGTTTTATCAAAAAACGTCGGTAAAGGGTCAACTTTTGGCCACGTTTTTTAGAAACGTCGGTAAAAGTCTATACTTTTGCTGACGTTGTTAAAAACGTCGGTAAAGGATGCACTTTTGGCCACGCTTTTTACAAAACGTCGGTAAAAGTCATTACTTTTGCCGACGTATTTCAAAACGTCGGTAAAGGGTAGATCTTTTGGCCACGTTTTTTACGATTCGTCGGTAAAGGGTATACCTTTGCCGACGTTTTGTAAAAACGTCGGTAAAGGTCTTGTCAAATTTATCTGAGTTCTGGACAAGTTTATCTGAATTTTCGTCAAATTTATCTAAGTTTTTGTGAAATTTATCTGAATTTTCGTCAAATTTATCTGAGTTCTGGACAAGTTTATCTGAATCTTCGTCAAATTTATTTGAGCTTTGGACAAGTTTATCTGAATTTTCGTCAAATCCATCCGACTTTTTTGCAATTTATCTGAGTTCTGAAATAAAATTTTCTTCTACTACCTGTAGCGCCATGTTCTCTCGTTCGTCTTCCTTTTCTTTTTCTCTCTGCAACTTGAATAGATCAAGAGCACAAGAAGAAGTAAGCAATAAGAAATGAGAAGGGGGAGGATGAGGATGGATCTCAATCTCAACAGTAAAAGACAGAAAGAGTCGACATTAAGCCTAATAATCGAGGTTTGCTACAGTCAGTCAAAAAAAGATGAGCTACTTTAATATGAATCTTCGGCGCGTGTCACGAACCATTCTGCTATTAGGCTTCCACTTGCCATAAATTCGTGAGGTGATGGATCTAGTGATTGGTAAACTCAGATATTGGAATAATCTAAATGATGGACTGTGTTTTGCCGATAACTGGTGGTTCCGGGTTTACCCTTTCTATGTGTGGGCCCTCACAGGCATTACGTGTTGTGATGTCGGCAGCGCTTGGCTGGACTGGTGACTAGTCCCCTCTCTCGCTACTCTTCTACTCTTTGCCTTGCGTCAGACGACAAACAGTTACAGGGGCATTTTTATCCTAAAAATTGAAAACATGTGGGCTCAGGGACCTAAGGCTATAAAAAGTCTAGATGAGTGGACCATAAGCCTTAAAAAGTTTTTCCTTGGACTGGAGGCTGGAAACATTCCAGTCTAGGGACCTTTCGCTAATTTTTCCATAATAAAATACATCAGGGACGGAGGGAGGGGAGGTCGAGTATATGGAAGAGCTAGGTTGCAAAAACATTTATGGCTTTTTAGTCCCTCATAATTTTACCCCCATTCACTTGCTTATTAAAGAAAAGTGAGAGATTTAAAAAAGATTCAATAATACCTTTGTCTTTTAATTATTACCAAAGAGACCCGTCAAAGATTCTCCAAATTTTAAGGAGATATTGCAGCTTGCAATCAATCCCTTCCGTCACACCCCGAAACCGGGTCCTGCAGTGATCCGACCTCGGGATGCGAAATTTTGGAATAAATTTGAAACTTTTGTTATATTTCTCAAGATCCGCGTGAATGAGGATAATCAAATTCCATCACAATCAGAGTATATTTTCGCGGAAGCTTACCATGGTGTTACGACCCGGAATCCGTGGCCATCGGGTTCCTTGTCGCACTCAACCAACATCATATAGCCATCACATAAGCAGACTGGCACAATTCATAATCCAAAGAACACTGAGCTGGTAGTAACAAGACTATTTATTTCCCACATATTCAAATTACAATTAACAAGTGTCTTAATTACAAACCCAATGAAAAAAGCTAACAAAGCCATACAAATAAACCACTAAGTGACATACTACCCCAAATGATTTTTCGAGCTCCGGTGCCAAACTTGACATGTAGATGATATCAATGGGCAGCCCCTCACGTCAGACTGGTGGTCCCACCGCCTCCTCCGATCAAACACCTAAAAACAGAAAGAGAGGAAACTGGCACCAAACAAACACGGTTAGACACGACGGTCTGGCAAGCAAATAAACAAGTAATATGTAACATGGGCATTTATAAAACCTTATGGAATCACTGTAAATCCATTTAAAGAGTCTAAACAATAATAGCAATGAATCATGATAAAACGATCGAAAGACCGAACATAAATATCAAAGCAAATAAATGAACGGTCTCTGAAGTATAGATATCTCAAAAAGATAACAGCCTACAAAAACATTTAATAATTGGAAATACATTTAAAATCCTGAATAATAGAGAGACAATACGATGAAAGATCGATATCATAAACATTAACAAATTCCAAGAATATAATGAGTATAAACAAATAAGTATCATAAAACAGATAAAACATTAGCAACCACACATAGCTATATTCTCCAAGTACCGAAGTAACAAGAGCAGACAGAACCGTAGCCACTACACGTGGGACCGAAAATAGAATCAGAACCATAGCCATACAAATGGGACCGGCAGATCAAAATCAGAACCGTAGCCACTACACGTGGGACCGGCAGATAAAAACCGTTGCCATGGTCGGTACAGATAGAATCCAAGCTGCAGCTGGCGGACAAATTAAAGATCCCAAGCTGGGTGATCAGCCCGACAAGGTGACCTAAGCCTAGTGGTGCCTTTAGTTATAAAAACCCAAACCGATACAACTCAAACCATAATAATACCTTCGGCTCATGGGCTCACACTACAAAGCTCTGGCCCCATCTTGCCTCGAGGTTTTGTTCTTGAAATCATAATCTCTTTGGCTCATGGGCTCGCACTACCATGCTCTGGCCCCGTCTTTCCTTGAGGTTTTAGTTTTAAAATAACAGTCTTTTCAAAATAATAGTCTCATCGACGAAATCCCGAAGGTGGCGAACCACTCCAATCTCCTTCCAAATCGATTCGGAGAAAACATACGAATTTTCCAAGGTAAACCACTCAAATACACATTAAAGTGATTTGTATAAAACTATGCGATCACTCCTTTCGAACATGGAAAACCACATGATTTTATAACAAATCACCGATGCTATTCAAATTAGTTCACCGAAGAATACAAATACATATACCTTCTCTGACTTGAAATGGAATGGATAGTGGAGAATGACTCAATGACTTACCAAGGAACCATCTCAATACACATTTAGCCTTTAAACATTGATTAATAAAAAGTATGTTTGATGCCAATGAAAATCCACAACATTTAAATGATAAAGTGCGTATTGAGACTTGAAAGATTCCCGGGTAACTTCACACATGCTCATTCTCTCATTGATCCCATTCCCATTTCACAAATTCCAAGTATCACAATTATCCTCCAACTTTCATGGGCTCTTAGGCATAAAAAGAGAGATTAATGGGCCTCAAAACAAATAGAATAAATGGGGCGAAATGGGCCTAAAACAGGTTCATAAATGACTCACAAACCATCCCAAACAGGCCCCTAAAAAAGTCCACAAAGGCAGCTCAAGTAGTCACAGAACGGGCCCTGGACAGGTCTGGGCTCGCTCGAGCGACCCAGGGCCCGCTCGAGCGAAGCCCAGATAGAACTTGGTCCGCTCGAGCGGCCCACTGGGTCGCTCGAGCGGACTGGGCCCTGTCTAGTTCGCTGGAAGTGCAGATTTGCACTTCCTCCTTCCTTTTCTGATTTTTTTCTTTCTTCATCCTTTCTCACATGTTTCCATGCTTCCTTGAGCTTCTCATACTAATTTAAATCCATCAAACACATCCACACACTAATTTATATGCCATTCCATCAAACAAAATCAAGTGCAAACATAATCTTCTTCATTCATTAAGAAACCAAAGTTCTTGGAACAAAAGGAGTTGGTCTATGGAAGATGAATCCAAGAACATAAACATTCCAAAATATGGATTTCAAAGGAGATACATATTAAACATTGCATAAACATAATAACATAAAACCATGGTATGAAAGAGAGAGAGATGTATAAAGAGGAATTTCACAAAACCATGCTTATTAAACAAATCACCATTATTAGCTGAATATTCACTTGCCTTGGGTCAAGAGGAGATGCAAATCATCCTAAGATGGTCCTCTTATAGTCCCAAGCTTCAAAATCACAAAACCCCAAAAAATAGCTCAAGAAGAAGCCCTAGAAAACAAATCCATTGCAAAACTCAAGGGAAACCTTTGCATGTATGACAAACACATTCTAAATGGTTTAGAAAACCAAGATTTGAAGAAAGAAATCCATTGCTAACCTTTTTGAAGCTCAAACAAAGAAGAAGGGCTTGAAATCCTTTGAAAAAGGGTTCTTTGGAAAGCTAAAAGGGAGGAGGAGAAGATGGGAAGATCAAATCTCCATTTAGCATCCAAGAAGAAGAGATACATGAGGAGAGAGAAAGGGGCTGGGAGAAAACCCTATCTCCTCTCTTATTGCAGGAAATGAAAGAATGTGGAAGAAGAAGAGCCCCATTGGCTTTTTAAAGAGTAAGTGGGCTGGACCCCATGGGCCCAAAAGTTACAAAGGTCAAAACTAACATTTGTGTGTCCCGAATGAGATTGACGAAGAAGAGAAAATCAATCAACAAGATATTTACTTTCCAAAAAGTATACTTTCCCCAATTTCTGAAATTTTTTAAATTCATGGACAGATTTAGTGTGAAAAGTCAATTTTGCCCTTTTTCTCGAAAAACGGATTTTATGATAATCAAATCATAGTGGTCAAAACATGAAAGTAGTTAAACTTCATAAAATGAGTCAAAAATACACCAAATTCAGTATTTTTAGAAATCAGAAGTAATTTCTCAAAAAAAAAAATACATATCATATGGATCGGGTCAAACCAAAGTCAACGGTCCTCAAATCTCCAAGGCTATGAAAAGTCTAGTCAAACTCAAAAACAAAGTCAAAACAACTCAAATCTTACTTAAAAAGTTAAACCACGATTAAACAATACTAAACAGAGAGATTGGGGGTCGGGGTCTTACATCCTCCCCCCCTTAGAACCCATTTGGTCCTCCAAATGGCCTAAACCAAATCTAAATCAAAAGCCCAAAATACAAAAGAAAACACTGACACCCTACGCTGAACCTCGGCAACTGAGATACCCTCTGATCAAACCTGACGTTGAGATGCACGGTCAACAACATTCTGATTCGATTAAATGCTTCACACTATTCCACATATCTGCTCAAAAACATGCTTCTCTGACCAAACTCGAGTTCAACAATTCTTCTAATCATCCTTGGTGTCATCTGTCGTTCCTGTACTGGATCATTTCTTTTACTTACCTCGTCAGTCACTATCAGTCCAAGAAATTGTAAGTTCTGTCTCTTTCTATCACTTTGGAATTTTGTGTCTTGAGTTATACCGAGCTGTACACCATCTCCCTGACACTTGCATAAAGATGTGATCGTAGACATGTTTTCTCTGAAATAACCTCTACTTCGAAAATTCTCTGGAATTCCATATGCCTACTTATACTGTACCATTCAGATTCTGGCTTCCAAGAATATTGTCATTCCTTCTTCATTCTGAAATCACAAATTCCAAATTCTCTAGATCTCCTATCACCGACTTGGTCTGCTATAGCTCAGATGTCATACTGCTATACACCAAATGTTAAACTGCCATAACCTGCTGAGCTGTTCTGTGTCGAAACTTCGCATGGTTTGCTTCTTCAGATTTCACTATTCGAGTCTTCTACCCTTGACATGTAAAGCCGACCTTGGAATTCCAATCTGTGTTCACAACTCCATATTCTAATCTTTCTGTAATGTACTAAGAATTCCTGCCCACATCTGATTCTATCTACTTGTTGTTCTTGATCTTCTGCTTGATACTGTGTCATCCAAAAAATAAACCTGCCAAGCTGACATCATTCCCTGATAAGTTGAAACTTTCAATCCAAGTCTTGAATGATGTTTACTCTCTCATAGATCCAACTTTGTTTCCAACTGAACCAGTATATTTCCTGACATCCATCAACCCTTCAATTCTTACACTTCCAACTCCAACCATAAGCTATTACAACTCATTCCATTTGAAACAAAACAAATCTTAAAATCTTAAACATAATGACTAAAAACAATTACTTAGCTAAATTTCATCATTTTAAAACATAGTAGAAATCGAGTCTCCAAACTGTCAAATAAGGCTTAATAAATAAAGTTTATCAAAGTTTGAGTATGAAATAACATTATTCATTTTGAAGTTCATATTTTCATAACCAAACAATTCATTGAAAACTCAACAATCTGAAATTAGGATTTCAAAAATAAATCAAATTCATGTAGTATGACAATACATTAAACTTTGCGAAAATCTGCAAAAATCTGAGTGTTAGTTAAACACTAAACCTTGATGAAATCTGAACTCATTCTTTCATAAAAATTCTGTAGAAATTTAAGCATAGCTGAATGTTAAAACAAATGTAAAAACTTGTATATAATCTAAACACAAAAACCCTTAGGTAATTCATTTCGCATAGCCAAAGAAAATCAATTAATGAAATAGAAATTTCACATCGTACTTTGAAAAAGAAACACGATTTTTGTTACATGTTCTTAAAGATCAGTTTATCCACTAGTCCCTACAATCCATCATTGAAAACATCCATCCATTTCCAACCAAACATATACAAAATTTGAAATCTTTAAGGTTTTGAAATGTAGATGTCAACATTTAAGAAGATTAAAACAAGAGCAAAATTTCAAGATCATTGTAAAACAATATCTTCAGAAGATTAAGCAAAAATCCGAAACACAAAACCTTATGAAAACAAAATCATGTGACTTATGAAAAGAGTATAATGACATAGTTTATTTCAAAAATAAGCCTTAAAGAAGAAACATAAATCCATTGTTTAAACACTGCAAGGATGAAACATCACGAAAATCATTCTCACCAAGAAAAGGGACATCACAATAACTAAGGTATACACTTGCATCTGCACGTTGTCCAATCCAATACCCTGTAAGTCAGTAAAATCCACAAGGTTTCCTCTGCTGTCAAAAATTGTCTTGACCACAACTAACCATCCACTTGGTATTACCTCTGAAAACTACACTGGCTAAGCTACAAGTTACAGAAATTCTTAACCAAAACTATGACAAGGCTTATTAAATCCGGAAAATCCCTGAGTTCCTGACACTTGCTTCTAGTCTTACTAACTAAGAATCACTTCTCCCTTCATAAAATCAACAGCTAATATGTCTCCTGCAGTCCTTCATCTTGGAAAGATGGTCTGAGTTCACCCAAAAATCCACATTTACTTACCTTGGTACACTGCATGATGATCTTCGGTTAGCTAAAAGGGGATCTTCAAATACTGCTCAAGTCCTACTTTGGCGGGCAAATGCACATGCCTTCTCTCATTAACCACAATGGAGATGCTGAAGGCTGAAAGTCTGCTGATGTTCTCCGAAAACAACATACCAAGTCTACAGGGTTCTCAGTCTCCGACACAAGCACAGACAAAAAGCACCGAACAAGAGTATGGAGACTTCAAATTCTCCACCACTAAGGAGGAAATTTGGTCATCCAAATCTCCTAACAACAGAACTAAAAGAAAAGACAAGCAAAGTCTCCCGAACTGAAAGAAAAGCAGACTCAAATCCAAAGAAACAAGCACACGAGAAAACAAATCGACACAATCTAACGAATCCTCACCACACGTCTTAATGTCTCTAGAGTATTTTATTTCCTAGAAACTAACCAGCTCTGATACCATTCTGTCACACCCCGAAACCGGGCCCTGCAGTGATCCGACCTCGGGATGCGAAATTTTGGAATAAATTTGAAACTTTTGTTATATTTCCCAAGATCCACGTGAATGAGGATAATCAAATTCCATCACAATCAGAGTATATTTTCGCAGAAGCTTACCATGGTGTTACGACCCGGAATCCGTGGCCATCGGGTTCCGTGTCGCACTCAACCAACATCATATAGCCATCACATAAGCAGACTGGCACAATTCATAATCCAAAGAACACTGAGCTGGTAGTAACAAGACTATTTATTTCCCACATATAATTACAATTAACAAGTGTCTTAATTACAAACCCAATGAAAAAGGCTAACAAAGCTATACAAATAAACCACTAAGTGACATACTACCCCAAATGATTTTTCGAGCTCCGGTGCCAAACTTGACATCTAGATGATATCAATGGGCAGCCCCTCACGTCAGACCGGCGGTCCCACCGCCTCCTCCGATCGAACACCTAAAAACAGAAAGAGAGGATACTGGCACCGAACAAATAGGGTCAGGCACGACGGTCTGGCAAGCAAATAAACAAGTAATATGTAACATGGGCATTTATAAAACCTTATGGAATCATTGTAAATCCATTTAAAGAGTCTAAACAATAATAGCAATGAATCATGATAAAACGATCGAAAGGCCGAACATAAATATCAAAGCAAATAAATGAACGGTCTCTGAAGTATAGATATCTCGAAAAGATAACAGCCTACAAAAACATTTAATAATTGGAAATACATTTAAAATCCTGAATAATAGAGAGACAATACGATGAAAGATCGATATCATAAACATTAACAAATTCCAAGAATATAATGAGTATAAACAAATAAGTATCATAAAACAGATAAAACATTGGCAACCACACATAGCTATATTCTCCTATTACCGAAGTAACAAGAGCAGACAGAACCGTAGCCACTACACATGGGACCGGAAATAGAATCAGAACCATAGCTATACAAATGGGACCGGCAGATCAAAATCAGATCCGTAGCCACTACACGTGGGACCGGCAGATAAAAACAGTTGCCATGGTCGGTACAGACAGAATCCAAGCTGCAGCTGGCGGACAAATTAAAGATCCCAAGCCGGGTGATCAGCCCGACAAGGTGACCTAAGCCTAGTGGTGCCTTTAGTTTTAAAAACCCAAACCGATACAACTCAAACCATAATAATCCCTTTGGCTCATGGGCTCACACTACAAAGCTCTGGCCCCATCTTGCCTCGAGGTTTTGTTTTTGAAATCATAATCTCTTTGGCTCATGGGCTCGCACTACCAAGCTCTGGCCCCGTCTTGCCTTGAGGTTTTATTTTTAAAATAACAGACTTTTCAAAATAATAGTCTCATCGACGAAATCCCGAATGTAGCGAACCACTCCAATCTCCTTCCAAATCGATTCGGAGAAAACATACGAATTTTCCAAGGTAAACCACTCAAATACACATTAAAGTGATTTGTATAAAACTATGCGATCACTCCTTTCGAACATGGAAAACTACATGATTTTATAACAAATCACCGATGCTATTCAAATTAGTTCACCGAAGAATTCAAACACTTATACCTTCTCTGACTTGAAACGAAATGGATAGTGGAGAATGACTCAATGACTTACCAAGGAGCCATCTCAATACACATTTAGCCTTTAAACATTGATTAATAAAAAGTATGTTTGATGCCAATGAAAATCCACAACATTTAAATGATAAAGTGCGTATTGAGACTTGAAAGATTCCCGGGTAACTTCACACACGCTCATTCTCTCATTGATCCCATTCCCATTTCACAAACTCCGAGTATCACAATTAACCTCCAACTTTCATGGGCTCTTAGGCATAAAAAGAGAGATTAATGGGCCTCAAAACAAATAGAATAAAGGGGGCGAAATGGGCCTAAAATAGGTTCATAAATGACTCACAGACCGTCCCAAACAGGCCCCTAAAAAAGTCCACAAAGGCAGCTCAAGTAGTCACAGAACGGGCCCTGGACAGGTCTGGGCTCGCTCGAGCGACCCAGGGCCCGCTCGAGCGAAGCCCAGACAGAACCTGGTCCGCTCGAGCGGCCCACTGGGTCGCTCGAGCGGACTGGGCCCTGTCCAGTCCGCTGGAAGTGCATATTTGCACTTCCTCCTTCCTTTTCTGATTTTTTTCTTTCTTCATCCTTTCTCACATGTTTCCATGCTTCCTTGAGCTTCTCATACTAATTTAAATCCATCAAACACATCCACACACTAATTTATATGCCATTCCATCAAACAAAATCAAGTGCAAACATAATATTCTTCATTCATTAAGAAACCAAAGTTCTTGGAACAAAAGGAGTTGGTCTATGGAAGATGAATCCAAGAACATAAACATTCCAAAATATGGATTTCAAAGGAGATACATATTAAACATTGCATAAACTTAATAACGTAAAACCATGGTATGAAAGAGAGAGAGAGATGTAAAAAGAGGAATTTCACAAAACCATGCTTATTAAACAAATCACCATTATTAGCTGAATATTCACTTGCCTTGGGTCAAGAGGAGATGCAAATCACCCTAAGATGGTCCTCTTATAGTCCCAAGCTTCAAAATCACAAAACCCCCAAAAAATAGCTCAAGAAGAAGCCCTAGAAAACAAATCCATTGCAAAACTCAAGGGAAACCTTTGCATGTATGACAAACACATTCTAAATGGTTTAGAAAACCAAGATTTGAAGAAAGAAATCCATTGCTAACCTTTTTGAAGCTCAAACAAAGAAGAAGGGCTTGAAAGGAAGCCTTGCCCTAGCTCAAATCCTTTGAAAAAGGGTTCTTTGGAAAGCTAAAAGGGAGGAGAAAAATATGGGAAGATCAAATCTCCATTTAGCATCCAAGAAGAAGAGATACATGAGGAGAGAGAAAGGGGCTGGGAGAAAACCCTATCTCCTCTCTTGTTGCAGGAAATGAAAGAATGGGGAAGAAGAAGAGCCCCATTGGCTTTTTAAAGAGTAAGCGGGCTGGGCCCCATGGGCCCCAAACTTACAAAGGTCAAAACTAGCATTTGTGGGTCCCGAATGAGATCGACGAAGAAGACAAAATCGATCAACAAAATATTTACTTTCCAAAAAGTATACTTTCCCCAATTTCTGAAATTTTCTAAATTCATGGACAGATTTAGTGTGAAAAGTCAATTTTGCACTTTTTCTCGAAAAACGCATTTTCTGATCATCAAATCATAATGGTCAAAACATGAATGTTGTTAAACTTCATAAAATGAGTCAAAATACACCAAATTCAGTATTTTTAGAAATCAAAAGTAATTTCTCATAAAAAATACATATCATATGGACAGTGTCAAACCAAGGTCAACGGTCCTCAAATCTCCAAGGCTATGAAAAGTCTAGTCAAACTCAAAAACAAAGTCAAACAACTCAAATCTTGCTTAAAAAGCTAAACCACGATTAAACAATACTAAACAGAGAGATTGGGGGTCGGGGTCTTACATCCTCCCCCCCTTAGAACCCATTTGGTCCTCCAAATGGTCTAAACCAAATCAAAATCAAAAGCCCAAAAGGCAAAAGAAAACACTGACACCCTACGCTGAACCTCGGCAACTGAGATACCCTCTTATCAAACCTGACGTTGAGATGCACGGTCAACAACATTCTGATTCGATTAAATGCTTCACACTATTCCACATATCTGCTCAAAAACATGCTTCTCTAACCAAACTCGAGTTCAACAATTCTTCTAATCATCCTTGGTGTCATCTGTCGTTCCTGTACTGGATCATTTCTTTTACTTACCTCGTCAGTCACTATCAGTCCAAGAAACTGTAAGTTCTGTCTCTTTCTATCACTTTGAAATTTTGTGTCTTGAGTTATACCGAGCTGTACACCATCTCCCTGACACTTGCATAAAGATGTGATCGTAGACATGTTTTCTCTGAAATAACCTCTACTTCGAAAATTCTCTGGAATTCCATATGCCTACTTATACTGTACCATTCAGATTCTGGCTTCCAAGAATATCGTCATTCCTTCTTCATTCTGAAATCACAAATTCCAAATTCTCTAGATCTCCTGTCACCGACTTGGTCTGCTATAGCTCAGATGTCATACTGCTATACACCAAATGTTAAACTGCCATAACCTGCTGAGCTGTTCTGTGTCGAAACTTCGCATGGTTTGCTTCTTCAGATCTCACTATTCGAGTCTTCTACCCTTGACATGTAAAGCCGACCTTGGAATTCCAATCTGTGTTCACAACTCCATATTCTAATCTTTCTGTAATGTACTAAGAATTCCTGCCCACATCTGATTCTATCTACTTGTTGTTCTTGATCTTCTGCTTGATACTGTGTCATCCAAAAAATAACCTGCCAAGCTGACATCATTCCCTGATAAGTTGAAACTTTCAATCCAAGTCTTGAATGATGTTTACTCTCTCATAGATCCAACTTTTTTTCCAACTGAACCAGTATATTTCCTGACATCCATCAACCCTTCAATTCTTACACTTCCAACTCCAACCATAAGCTATTACAACTCATTCCATTTGAAACAAAACAAATCTTAAAATCTTAAACATAATGACTAAAAACAATTACTTAGATAAATTTCATCATTTTAAAACATAGTAGAAATCGAGTCTCCAAACTCTCAAATAAGGCTTAATAAATAAAGTTTATCAAAGTTTGAGTTTGAAATAACATTATTCATTTTGAAGTTCATATTTTCATAACCAAACAATTCATTGAAAACTCAACAATCTGAAATTAGGATTTCAAAAATAAATCAAATTCATGTAGTATGACAATACATTAAACTTTGCGAAAATCTGCAAAAATCTGAGTGTTAGTTAAACACTAAACCTTGTTGAAATCTGAACTCATTCTTTCATAAAAATTCTGTAGAAATTTAAGCATAGCTGAATGTTAAAATAAATGTAAAAACTTGTATATAATCTAAACACAAAAACCCTTAGGTAATTCATTTTGCATAGCCAAAGAAAATCAATTAATGAAATAGAAATTTCACATCGTACTTTGAAAAAGAAACACGATTTTTGTTACATGTTCTTAAAGATCAGTTTATCCACTAGTCCCTACAATCCATCATTGAAAACATCCATCCATTTCCAACCAAACATATACAAAATTTGAAATCTTTAAGGTTTTGAAATGTAGATGTCAACATTTAAGAAGATTAAAGCAAGAGCAAAATTTCAAGATCATTGTAAAACAATATCTTAAGAAGATTAAGCAAAAATCCGAAACACAAAACCTTATGAAAACAAAATCATGTGACTTATGAAAAGAGTATAATGACATAGTTTATTTCAAAAATAAGCCTTAAAGAAGAAACATAAATCCATTGTTTAAACACTGCAAGGATAAATCATAGACATTAAGAAAAACATAACAAAAGATGAAACATCACGAAAATCATTCTCACGAAGAAAAGGGACATCACAATAACTAAGGTATACACTTGCATCTGCACGTTGTCCAATCCAATACCCTGTAAGTCAGTAAAATCCACAAGGTTTCCTCTGCTGTCAAAAATTGTCTTGACCACAACTAACCATCCACTTGGTATTACCTCTGAAAACTACACTGGCTAAGCTACAAGTTACAGAAATTCTCAACCAAAACTATGACAAGGCTCATTAAATCCGGAAAGTCCCTGAGTTCCAGACACTTGCTTCTACTCTTACTAAATAAGAATCACTTCTCCCTTCATAAAATCAACAGCTAATATGTCTCCTGCAGTCCTTCATCTTGGAAAGATGGTCTGAGTTCACCCAAAAATCCACATTTACTTACCTTGGTACACTGCATGATGATCTTCGGTTAGCTAAAAGGGGATCTTCGAATACTGCTCAAGTCCTACTTTGGCGGGCAAATGCACATGCCTTCTCTCATTAACCACAATGGAGATGCTGAAGGCTGAAAGTCTGTTGATGTTCTCCGAAAACAACATACCAAGTCTACAGGGTTCTCAGTCTCCGACACAAGCACAGACAAAAAGCACCGAACAAGAGTATGGAGACTTCAAATTCTCCACCACTAAGGAGGAGATTTGGTCATCCAAATCTCCTAACAACAGAACTAAAAGAAAAGACAAGCAAAGTCTCCCGAACTGAAAGAAAAGCAGACTCAAATCCAAAGAAACAAGCACACGAGAAAACAAATCGACACAATCTAACGAATCCTCACCACACGTCTTAATGTCTCTAGAGTATTTTATTTCCTAGAAACTAACCAGCTCTGATACCATTCTGTCACACCCCGAAACCGGGCCCTGCAGTGATCCGACCTCGGGATGCGAAATTTTGGAATAAATTTTAAACTTTTGTTATATTTCCCAAGATCCGCGTGAATGAGGATAATCAAATTCCATCACAATCAGAGTATATTTTCGCGGAAGCTTACCATGGTGTTACGACCCGTAATCCGTGCCATCGGGTTCCGTGTCGCACCCAACCAACATCATATAGCCATCACATAAGCAGACTGGCACAATTCATAATCCAAAGAATACTGAGCTGGTAGTAACAAGACTATTTATTTCCCACATATTCAAATTACAATTAACATGTGTCTTAATTACAAACCCAATGAAAAAGGCTAACAAAGCCATACAAATAAACCACTAAGTGACATACTACCCCAAATGATTTTTCGAGCTCCGGTGCCAAACTTGACATCTAGATGATATCAATGGGCAGCCCCTCACGTCAGACCGGCGGTCCCACCGCCTCCTCCGATCAAACACCTAAAAACAGAAAGAGAGGATACTGGCACCAAACAAATAGGGTCAGGCACGATGGTCTGGCAAGCAAATAAACAAGTAATATGTAACATGGGCATTTATAAAACCTTATGGAATCATTGTAAATCCATTTAAAGAGTCTAAACAATAATAGCAATGAATCATGATAAAACGATCGAAAGGCCGAACATAAATATCAAAGCAAATAAATGAACGGTCTCTGAAGTATAGATATCTCGAAAAGATAACAGCCTACAAAAACATTTAATAATTGGAAATACATTTAAAATCCTGAATAATAGAGAGACAATACGATGAAAGATCGATATCATAAACATTAACAAATTCCAAGAATATAATGAGTATAAACAAATAAGTATCATAAAACAGATAAAACATTGGCAACCACACATAGCTATATTCTCCTATTACCGAAGTAAAAAGAGCAGACAGAACCATAGCCACTACACGTGGGACCGGAAATAGAATCAGAACCATAGCTATACAAATGGGACCGGCAGATCAAAATCAGATCCGTAGCCACTACACGTGGGACCGGCAGATAAAAACAGTTGCCATGGTCGGTACAGACAGAATCCAAGCTGCAGCTGGCGGACAAATTAAAGATCCCAAGCCGGGTGATCAGCCCGACAAGGTGACCTAAGCCTAGTGGTGCCTTTAGTTTTAAAAACCCAAACCGATACAACTCAAACCATAATAATCCCTTCGGCTCATGGGCTCACACTACAAAGCTCTGGCCCCATCTTGCCTCGAAGTTTTGTTTTGAAATCATAATCTCTTTGGCTCATGGGCTCGCACTACCAAGCTCTGGCCCCGTCTTGCCTTGAGGTTTTATTTTTAAAATAACAGTCTTTTCAAAATAATAGTCTCATTGACGAAATCCCGAATGTAGCGAACCACTCCAATCTCCTTCCAAATCGATTCGGAGAAAACATACGAATTCTCCAAGGTAAACCACTCAAATACACATTAAAGTGATTTGTATAAAACTATGCGATCACTCCTTTCGAACATGGAAAACCACATGATTTTATAACAAATCACCGATGCTATTCAAATTAGTTCACCGAAGAATACAAATACATATACCTTCTCTGACTTGAAATGAAATGGATAGTGAGAATGACTCAATGACTTACCAAGGAACCATCTCAATACACATTTAGCCTTTAAACATTGATTAATAAAAAGTATGTTTGATGCCAATGAAAATCCACAACATTTAAATGATAAAGTGCGTATTGAGACTTGAAAGATTCCTGGGTAACTTCACACACGCTCATTCTCTCATTGATCCCATTCCCATTTCACAAATTCCAAGTATCACAATTAACCTCCAACTTTCATGGGCTCTTAGGCATAAAAAGAGAGATTAATGGGCCTCAAAACAAATATAATAAATGGGGCGAAATGGGCCTAAAACAGGTTCATAAATGACTCACAAACCATCCGAAACAGGCCCCTAAAAAAGTCCACAAAGGCAGCTCAAGTAGTCACAGAACGGGCCCTGGACAGGTCTGGGCTCGCTCGAGCGACCCAGGGCCCGCTCGAGCGAAGCCCAGACAGAACCTGGTCCGCTCGAGCGGCCCACTGGGTCGCTCGAGCGGACTGGGCCCTGTCCAGTCCGCTGGAAGTGCAGATCCTCTTTCCTTTTTTGATTTTTTTCTTTCTTCATCCTTTCTCACCTGTTTCCATGCTTCCTTGAGCTTCTCATACTAATTTAAATCCATCAAACACATCCACACACTAATTTATATGCCATTCCATCAAACAAAATCAAGTGCAAACATAATCTTCTTCATTCATTAAGAAACCAAAGTTCTTGGACCAAAAGGAGTTGGTCTATGGAAGATGAATCCAAGAACATAAACATTCCAAAATATGGATTTCAAAGGAGATACATATTAAACATTGCATAAACATAATAACATAAAACCATGGTATGAAAGAGAGAGAGAGATGTATAAAGAGGAATTTCACAAAACCATGCATATTAAACAAATCACCATTATTAGCTGAATATTCACTTGCCTTGGGTCAAGAGGAGATGCAAATCATCCTAAGATGGTCCTCTTATAGTCCCAAGCTTCAAAATCACAAAACCCCCAAAAAATAGCTCAAGAAGAAGCCCTAGAAAACAAATCCATTGCAAAACTCAAGGGAAACCTTTGCATGTATGACAAACACATTCTAAATGGTTTAGAAAACCAAGATTTGAAGAAAGAAATCCATTGCTAACCTTTTTGAAGCTCAAACAAAGAAGAAGGGCTTGAAAGGAAGCCTTGCCCTAGCTCAAATCCTTTGAAAAAGGGTTCTTTGGAAAGCTAAAAGGGAGGAGAAGAAGATGGGAAGATCAAATCTCCATTTAGCATCCAAGAAGAAGAGATACATGAGGAGAGAGAAAGGGGCTGGGAGAAAACCCTATCTCCTCTCTTGTTGCAGGAAATGAAAGAATGGGGAAGAAGAAGAGCCCCATTGGCTTTTTAAAGAGTAAGCGGGCTGGGCCCCATGGGCCCCAAACTTACAAAGGTCAAAACTAACATTTGTGGGTCCCGAATGAGATCGACGAAGAAGACAAAATCGATCAACAAAATATTTACTTTCCAAAAAGTATACTTTCCCCAATTTCTGAAATTTTCTAAATTCATGGACAGATTTAGTGTGAAAAGTCAATTTTGCCCTTTTTCTCGAAAAACGCATTTTCTGATCATCAAATCATAATGGTCAAAACATGAAAGTTGTTAAACTTCATAAAATGAGTCAAAATACACCAAATTCAGTATTTTTAGAAATCAGAAGTAATTTCTCATAAAAAATACATATCATATGGACCGGGTCAAACCAAGGTCAACGGTCCTCAAATCTCCAAGGCTATGAAAAGTCTAGTCAAACTAAAAAACAAAGTCAAACCAACTCAAATCTTGCTTAAAAAGCTAAACCACGATTAAACAATACTAAACAGAGAGATTGGGGGTCGGGGTCTTACACCTTCCCACTTTATCTCCCATGTGTTTATGTTTTGGGCAATTTAAGAGAAACCTCTCTACACCTAGATTTGGGGTTCTTCGCTTTTTATGCTAAAAGACCACTGAACATTATGGCTATTAAATCAAGGGATAGGGTGATCTAAAAAAAAATTAATCGGATAATAAAAAATTAAGCCCCTCTCCTAAGTTGGGCTGCCCACAATTTTTACTCTATAGGAGTTGGTCTGCTTTATTGAGCACACAATTAATAAAAATATTATGTGCCCAACCTTATGGTATGAGACTAACTCCTATTAGAGTAAAATTTGAGAAAATCATGTAAGAGAATAGCTTTTATTATGAGTAGCATGGATCTTCCTTTTTTTTTTTAACAATTTTATAATATTATTGAATGGCTATCAATGACATTGTCTTAATCATCTGCCCATCAAATGATTACATGTCATTATTCTATAAGTTTTCGATCATCCATGTCCATCATAGGCTTTTGACCCATTAAACAATTACAAGTAACGACTCAATTCATAAATTAATTATGGGGTGATTGATTTACAACTGATTAATTAATCCGGCCTAGGCCCTAATTTGTTTAGAGTGAGATACAACTCTCTATCCTAAAATAAGGAGTAAATGATTATTTTGAATGGTTTGGATTCACTATGGTGAGCTCTACTATTTTTTTATTTTAATTATTCTCAAATTTTTAATAAATTGTCTTTAAATTTAATTAGTATTTTCAAATTTAAGATGCTTTTCTTTGGATATTATTAACAAAAATCTGAAAGAAATAAATACTATGGTTTTAAATGATAAGTAAAAGAAATAAATAAATAAGAAAATATTATCAATCTCCTCTAAAAAAATTGTAACTTCGTCGCTGCTTGTTGACCATTGTTTGCCCCCCCCCTCCCCTAGAATAAATCCCTGCCTCCGTCACCGAAATACATAGGATCCGCTGCAATCAATATACCATCCGAATTTTATGTAAGTAGAAACTAGTGAGTTTTGGCTTTCTAATGCCTTTTCTTATTGTTAGTTTTGGTGCTTCAAATTTTATGTTAGTAGAAACTAGTGTGTTTTTTATAGCTCGTTGGGGCATATATATTATTGTGCGTGGGTCATAGTTGTCAATACCGTTTGGACGCTATTTCGGTTTAGCCTCTAAAATCAGATATTTAGGAATTTCGGAATTTTAACGAAACTTTTTGGAACAATCTTTCAGAAAAAATATATATATATAATAGGAAAATAAGAAATAAAATATATGTAAAAAAATAAAAAAGAAGATATATAAAATCCTAATAGCATTTGTCAAGCACGTTCAAGAGTCTATATAACATTTAATAAGAACTTTGACACGTTCAAGAGATTGGAACCCCACCCACTCTATATAACATTTAATAAGAACTATGCTGAAGAAAGAAAAAAGGACATGGACTACGTTGAAACTTGTTGAGACTTGAGAGTTGTGATGGGCCATGCATCATTAAGATGTACTAGCACTTCAGGGCCCGCGTCCAACGTGAGCCTTTAATTCATTTAAAGAAAACCCCACTTGAAACTGAAAGTAAACATCGATTAGAGAAATAAACTCCATTGAAACTAATTACGTATTAAAATAAAAAATAGCCAGCAGCTTTTGGAGAACCCCATATACCTTTATACCTTCCTATTCATGTGGCCGAGAGAGAAAGAGAGAGAGAGAGAGAGAGAGAGAGAGAGAGAGAGAGAGAGAGAGGTTAGTTGAGTTTAATTATAAGTATAAATAGGCAGTAATAGATGCATAAAAAACTGATATCACTTATGCCAAAAGCCTTTACTTTTTCAGATTTTATTTTCTTTGTCATACCATGAAAGGATTCCACATGATTGGTCATTATGGATTAGAAAGATGGACTACGTTGAAACTTGTTGATACTTGAGAGTTGTGATGGGCCATGCATCATTGAAATGTACTAGCGTGATGGACAACGCCTTTTGCTCGGTGCTACCGAGGTCGGCGGACGTGGGAATCCATTTGATCCAACCCTTTCACGCCCGGAGGGCAAAAGCGTGCATCAACATTTTTTTGTGTGGGTGTGTCAGATTTTCTATTTTACTTGGAATTACAATTGGTGATCCAGAGATCGACCTTCGCAAGTAAAAAGGAAATCAACTTCTTTCAAGTTTTCATTGCACACATATTTAAGAAAAGAGATATTTTTTTTATTTGCCGTGAAAGGCAATGTTTTGGCATTTATAGCCGATTTTTGGCGTTTATAGCCGATTTTGGCGTTTATAGCCGATTTACAATTCTTACCAATAATGAAAGACAGGAGTTGTGTTTTTTTATGTCTTTTAAAAAAATACAAAATACAATGAAAAATAAGAAAATGAGGATCTAACTTCTCAGGAGATTGTGGGGACTCATTCAGATTTACGGTCGCAAGTCATGTGTGGATTTCGCCATCATCCATGCATATGAGAAGAGATGATGCTCTTGATTCGCTTGGCTTGGCTATATCCTAAGATTCTTAGAGGACAAAGACCAAGAGGAGGTCCTATGTCCAATAAAAAGCTAAGTATACAGGCTCAAAAGCCACGTCTAAGCCATTGGAGGCAAAGGAGAAGGCAAGGACCTTGGGGGGGGGGGGGGGGGGTACCCCCCAAGGGACTTTTGTCACCTTGTAGTGGTGGTCGGTGCAGAACTTTAGCAGAGTTTTATCTCTTAGATTTTTGATGCCTTTGTTTGTCTGGATTTCCGGATTTTCCGAAGTGTAGGACTTTTCTGATCCCAGATCTATTGTCTTTTTCTTCTTGGAATGTTCTTCTATTTATAGGCCTTCAGGTAGCCTATTTAGGAGAGTTTATGAGCTTTAATTGTCATAAAGTTACATAAAGGGTGGAGTTATAAGATTGAATTCTTTATTTTGTAACTCCTTTTTTCTTGGCTCCTGATTGGCCGATGGAGATTAAGGGCATTTAATCGCCTTTAATCACCATGATGGGAGGAGTTTCATGGGTTAAATGCCATGAATCAATTGACTTGTAACTCCTGGATGCTTGCTTCTGATTCGGTCATCCAAAGTAATGAATTAATGACTGCAATAAAGCTAGTCAATTAACTGCATTAAGTGGTCGCCGAGCAGTTGAAGAGTTACGGGCCGTGCTGCGTCTTTTGGGATTCTTTTGGCCATCGATGGAAGAAGGGGTGGCTAGAAGAATCTACAAGGGAATGTACAAAATCTAGCTTAGTGCAATCCATTCTAATGATTTTCATGCAATGCACAACTAGGGTCTAAACTCTAGGTTTTTACACCTAATCAAGAGTTCCAAACACTTGATCCTAAATATAGAGCAACCTCGCTCTGATACCAATTGAAAGTCTGGGATCCTGATCCTAGAGAGGGGGTGAATAGGATGATCTACAAATTAATGACCAAATTTAATTTTCTTCAAATTACCTTCAACTAGTGATGATTATATGAATAAGTGCGGAATATAAACAAGTCAATCACCACAAAGCAATCACCAAAATACAATCATTTATAGTGGTTCGGCCTCAATGCCTACATCCACTACCGGCTTGTGTTCCAACACCCCACCGGATTTCCACTATGTATGCTTTCCAAGGCTAAGCAAGAACCTTTACACTATGCTTTTCTTAGGCTAAGCAATAACCGTTACAAATAATGTATTTTTCTTTCTCAAAGAAGTGTCTAAATGCTAGAAGAGAAATAGTTTTAGCTCTATTACAATGCCTCTTAAATAGGTGAATATGAAAGTTAAAATCTAACTCACACAAAATACAATGAAAATGCAAAGATGAATGTTCATTAAGTGTGTGTGTGAAATCTTCAATCAAGATTGAAATGAAGTTCAAACAATTTGTGCTAAAAGCATTTGAAAGTTAAGACACAAAGATTTGATTGAAGATGATGCTAATCAAATGTATAAAACTAACTTGAAGAAGATATGAAAATCAAAGATTCAAGTTGTATCAAAACTTATGACTGAACATGTAATGCAAATCCAATGTTGTTTTCAAGGAATAAGGTTTAACTAAAGTTCAAATGATTGAAAACAACAAGGAAGGATTCAAACAAGTTAATAAAACATGCTACAAAAGAAATCAAAGATTTTCGAAAGCATGATTACCAAAGATGGAAATATAGCTTGGTTTGAATCAAGAGGTGGAATCCAATAAAAATGAATCAAAGATTAAATAAGATATGGATTCCACACAACATAGTTAACATGCTAGAACACATTTTCGAAAGGTTTAAAATAAAGTATGAAACATATGAAAAAGGAAATTAAAGCTTACTAGAATTTAACTTCTTGTAATCAAGCTTTAGCTTTCCATTTGGACCAATTAAGCTCCCTTAATTCATTGCCTTTGCTTGGGCTCTTAAAACACAAAAAATGGCCTCTTCAATCATCCAAAAAAATACTTTGGAATGAACTAGCTTTTTATAGAAAAAGTGGTCCAACGAATACCTATCGGTCAGCCGACAACTGGGTGCCGGTCGACCGACAGCCCAACAGTCTCATTGCAATGGTCATATTTTTTGAAAGTTTTCTGACCGCCATTTGTCGGTCGACCGACAAGGAACCGACAGCTGAACCGACATCACAAAAATGTTGAAAATGTTGCTGTCCGGTTTTGGAACCGACGAGCTCTCGGTCTGAAATTTTATGCACTGTCAGTTGACCGACATGAACCGACGAGCTGACCGATAGAGAAATTCAAAAAATTGTAGCTCTTTGGAAATGGAACCCGACAGAGTCATCGGTTGGCCTCGGTTCTCTTTGTCGGTCGGCCGACATGGACCGACAAGTTGACCGACAGTGTGGTCAGGCTAATTTTCTGAAGTTCTGAAGTTTTAGAAAAGTGTGACTTTGAAACCACTTGAAAAATCAGATTTGTAATGTGTTTTTATAAATTGTTTCATCAAAAATGATTAAAATCAAGATTCAAATCAACCAAAAAGAAGTTTTAATAAGACATGAGTAAGTTAATTCAAAAGAATGATTTTCAAGATGAAACTTTGTGAAATGAGAATCAAGGTAATGAGATGAATATAACGCAAATGCAAGACATCAAATTGCAAACAACTTAGGGTCTAACAATCCCGCCTTTGCAATTTGATGGCAAACAACCCTAGAAACATTAAAAACATTAAAACCATCATCACAAGATAACCATTCATCCAATTCATATATTTGAGCTTCAACTCCCCCTGAGTTGATAATATTTTTCAAATCAGCTTCAGCTCCTTCATTGTTCAGCTCCTTCTCTTTTCTCCTCCATTGTTCTTGCTCTCCCCCATAGTTGAACAATGGTTAATCCCCCAATGTTGTTGCTTCTTCTTTTCTCCTCCCCATTGTTTTTGCTCCTTCATTTTCTTCTTCTCCCCCATTTATTTCTTTGTTCTTGTCTCTATTCCCCTCTTTTTCTATCTTCTCCCCCATTGACATCAAATTGCTAAAAAATATCTGCAAATAAGACTCATGCAAACATATATCTTTCTCATAGCACATAGTATAGACATCATTAAAATAAGTGAAAAAGAGGGCAACATTAAAAGTGCTCATTGGATAGATCAAAATATGTCATTAATATAATGAAATTTAAAGATTTACACATTCATCCTTAAACAAAATGTTGACTAGATATTCAGATAACATCAAACAAAATGTGCCATCCTTTTTCCCACAAAATACACCACCAGAATTTTCCAATCATAACAAAATGTGGTGAAAAAGTAAAGATGACTCCTAGTCTGAGTCTGGAGATGGAGGAGACGGAGAAGGAGGGGCTGCAACATCATCTATCCTATAGCTTTTGGAGATAACTGATAGATATGTGGATATCTTGCCAATTGACTTTGATTGCTTCTTCTGTTTCTTTTTCATGTAAGCCATATCTCTTTCCAAGGCTGCCAACCTGTCATGAGATGTGCTTGACGATGGGGCTCGTGGAGAAGGCATAGTGGATGAAGATGAAGCACGATGAGGAGGTGGTGGAGAAACAGGTGGTTCTTGTGCGAAGGGAGGATCATCTGCTATGGGAATCTGAGGATTTGGAACAAGGTTCATCTGATTCAGATTGGTCAATGAAAATGGAGCTTTGAAAATGGGACTCTCTCCACTGGATATTGGAATACTAAGATGGAGGGCAATCTGAGTCATCAAATTCCCATAGGGAATTGCATTCTTTTGAGCAAGAGAATTATGGTATTTGATGATTGTGTGGCAAATGAGAGAGGGTAAACAGATGGGAGTACCAGTGACAACTTTTGACAAGATACTGACCATGAAAGCAGTGAGTTCAGTCCTATTTCCACCTCTAGGATATACATTGTAGGTGAAGAGGTTGTGAATTACCCTATTGATGGGAAAGAGGGAACTGATAGTCAAATGATGTTTCCACTTATCCCAAGGACAGTTAAAGCCACAAATGTCAATGGTGGCTTTGATTCTCTCATCTTTAGAAGGAGGGTTAGGCACAAATGTTATACCAGTAGGGGTGCAAGGAATCCCCATGATTGAGCCTATTCTTTGGAGTGTGAACACTTCATCTCTATCCATGAAGGAGATGGTAAATGAACAAGCATTAATAGTATCATCAGTGTTAGTGATAGATGCATACATGAGTTTAACTAGAGAGGGATATGCATTTTCACCCCAATGTAGAATTCTTTCCTAACCTACTTGACCGACTACCTCACTTTGATTATAGCCCTTGGAACGAATCTTGTCTACTACAGTCCTCCTCTCCACTACTATAGGTCTTTTTTGAAGACTTTGTAAAATGTTGGAGTCATGTTTTAACTTAATTGAAGGAGGAGGAGGTGAAGGAGATGAACTTTCATTTGCACTATCCTCTATTGGTCTACTAGAGGAGGCTGTGGCTTTTCCCTTTTTAAGAGGACGTCTAGGGGTAGCTTTCTTTGTCCTAGGAGGCATTTTCACAAACACTTAGTGTGCACAGTGAGTTTTTAGATAGAAAGATTTGAAAATTTTGAGAGTAATTGTGCAAGAAGATGAAGGAAAGAGGATGATTTCAATTTCACCTGGATATAACTTGAAAAGAACTAAGACAGGCTGAAATGACAAGGAATGTTGGTTCAGGCAAACTGTCAAACACTTGGCAGGCAGAAATTGTAGCTGGGATAATCACTAAAAACAGTTGCTCAATCTTGGACAAGAATGTCTACAAATGATCACTGGCCATTCAAAAAACCATACATAATGTGAAAACAATCACAGATGCTCAATCAGAAAGCGAAGCCTAAACTTGGGTTTTGCAAAACAGCACACAGCAGGCAACAGTGAACATTGTTTGGCTTGGAAATCTTGACTTGTTGAAGGCTTAAACGTTCTTGGAGAATCTCGAAAATGTTTGATAAAACACAAGAAAAATGCAGAGAATCTTCAAACCAGTGAACCACTGCTGCCAAATGAACCACGAATGAACAGTGAACAGCTCAGGTGATTGATCTTTAACTTTGAAGGAGTGGTACTTTGGAATGAACTAGCTTTTTATAGAAAAACTGGTCCAACGGATACCTGTCGGTCAGCCGACAACTTGGTGTCGGTCGACCGACAGCCCAACGGTCTCAATGCAACGGTCATATTTTTTGAAAGTTTTCTGATCCATGTGCACTTGTCGGTTGACCGCCATTTGTCGGTCGACCGACAAGGGACCGACAGCTGAACCGACAACACAAAAATGTTGAAAATGTTGCTGTCTGGTTTTGGAACCGACGAGCTCTCGGTCTGAAATTTTATGCACCGTCGGTTGACCGACATGAACCGACGAGCTAACCGACAGAGAAATTCTGAGAATTGTAGCTCTCTAGAAATGGAACCGACAGAGTCATTAGTTGGCCTCAGTTCTCTTTGTCGGTCGGCCGACATGGACTAACAAGCTGACTAACAGTGTGGTCGGGCTAATTTTCTGAAGTTCTGAAGTTTTAGAAAAGTGTAACTTTGAAACCACTTGAAAAATCAAATTTGTAAGGTGTTTTTATAAATTGTTTCATCAAGAAAAACATGATTAAAATCAAGATTCAAATCAACCAAAAAGTAGTTTCAATAAGACATAAGTAGGTTAATTCAAAAGAATGATTTTCAAGATGAAACTTTGTGAAATGAGAATCAAGGTAATGAGCTGAATATAATGCAAATGCAAGGCATCAAATTGCAAACAACTTAGGGTCTAACACTTGTGAGTTGACCAAGAGCCTTTGAGTAGTCTTTCTTTTGGTAGAGTGGCCTTTTGAGCTTCCAGGAGAATTTTTATGGTAGTGAAAGGAATCACGTACCATCTCGAGGCAAAGTTTTGAAAATGACATCTAACATGCGGATTTGGTTTTTTGTTTTTGACCTTATGACCTAACAAGCTGTATGTGGCAGGTTAGGGGGTCGGGTTTGGTTTTGACCGTGTGACCCAACAAGCTGTATGTGGCAAGTTGGGGGGTTGATTTTGGTTTTGATCTTGAAACCTAACAAGCTCTATGTGGCAAGTTAGGGGATCGGGATTTGGTTTTTGGTTTTGCTTTTGTGACCTAACAAGCTGTATGTGGCAAGTTAGGGGACCAAGATGTGGTTTTTTGTCACTCTTTGGGACTATTTGGGTCCATTGGAGTGGTTTGGGTTTTTGTGAAATGTCAATTTCAAGATTTTGGCTCAATTTGGTATATGAGGCTGGATGGTTTGAATATTGGAAGCTCATGGGGCTTGGAATTCTTTTTTGTATGGTCCAATCAACTCAAAAGAGGCAAGGAATCATTTTTATATGCTCTAGGTAAGAGGGATTTCTCTTTAACTAAAAGCCCTTTTTTTTAGTGCCTAGGCGATCAAACTTGGCTCATATGGGCTAACCCGTGAGACCTTAAGCTTTTGAAATGGCTTAGATCTCATATGGTTTCATTTTTGTAAAGAATATCTAAAAATATCTCCTTTGGATAGAGAATATCTAAGAATATCCTTACTTGGAGAAAATCTCTAATGTGCCCTTTATTTTGGGAGAGAATATCTCAAGATATCTTTCTTTTAGGAAACAATCTTTCTAATTCCTTTCTTTTGGTAAGGTTACTAATTAGTAGCACTTACCTCTTTTCTTGTTTCCTTCTTTGGTTTGCTTTCTTCTATAAAAGCAAAGGGAGGTTGGATCTCTTGCTCTTATTGCTTTCTTTTTGCAAAAATCTCAAGAGTGCTTCAAGACCAAGAGTTCTTCAAGAATCTTCAAGCTTTTTCTTCTTCTTCTCTATCAATGGCTTCAAGTAAGTTTTATTTTTCAAGAAAACTCAATGTAGAAGAAAGGATGGTAAATAAAGTTTTTTTTTTTGTTTGTTTATTTCTTTTCTTTTTCATGTTTTTTCTTTTTTTTTACACGTTTCTTTTTTTTTCTCGTGCGTTTTCTTTTCTTTTTTTTTTGCACATTTTTGTGTGGGCCGTACGGACAGATCCGTACGGATTTGGCCGTACGGCCACGAGGCCTGTGGGCCAGCCCATTTTTTTTGTTTTCTTTATCTTTTTTTTAGAAAGTTCTTTTCTTTTTTTTTGCTCATCATGATGATGTGTTTTTTTGGCAAATGAAAATGTCCATGCATGCATATTTTGTAAATTGAATTGGTATCATGATGTGATAGCATACCTGAAAATCATTGCGAATTTGGGAATTTGGAGCTCGCAGCGATGTTGAGCCCTTCCTGATTTTGTAGAGATTTTTGAGGTTTTGAGAGTTCGGAGTTTCGAAGCTCGCAGCGATGTTGAGCCCATCTTCAAGCTTTCTATTTCTTTCGAAGTATTTCCCTTTTTCTTCGAAATTGTCCTGGGATCATTCCAAAATTTTTTCAGAATTTTTTTTAACGAAATCTTGTCATTTTGATGATTGATCTTTTTCTTTTCCAACCTTTGCAGGTGGTTCCTCCAGAACAAACAAGGGTAAAGAGTCTACTACAAGCGCACCTCGTAGATCTGCTAGATCTTCCAATGCGGCCGTTCAGCAGGCCTGGGAGAGGGTCCATTTTGTTGAGAGAAACCTCAAAGAGTGCGACTCTCTCAACAGAGATGAGATGAGACAGCGACTAATCTCTTTTAAGGGACAGGAATTTTACAAGATCATGGTAAGCGGCCGTCCTTGGGTTTTGGATGATCAGAGGGTGTTGCTGAAGCCTACCTTCTTCTTTGGTGATACAGTCCCTGACGACTTGACATGCTAGAGAAGATGTTTCCAGTTCTCTTACACAACTGGTGGTGAAGAGAAAACTGATGTTACCTGGTCGATGTTTAATCGTACCATCTCGATCATGAGCCTTTCTCCCACGTGCTCTAAGAGGGAAGATCCTCCAAGCTGGGTGAAAAGGACAAATATAATCAAGACTAGGGTTTTTGTTGGTGGTCCTCCTGGATATGCGGAGAAGTCGCCTGCCCTTTTGGACATGTTGATGCGGCTAGTGGCTACCAGGGTTCGGATTATCCCTGGGTTGATTTGAAACCAAAGGGCCTTGGTATTTTCAGTGGTGACGACAGCAATTGGGTGAAGCCTTTTCAACTTCGTGGCCATTTCAGTGCTGACTCCGAGTGGAAGTCATGGACTGATCGTATACTGCTAATTGATGGCGCCGTTTTGAAGGAAGTCAGGATTTTGGATGCAGTCAGTGCCTTTAGGGAGACCGTGATCTTTTCCGACAAGGCCTTCATGGTTATGTTGGAGTCATTCCTTCCACAAACCAACACCTTCGTTGTCACGAATGGTGAGATTGGTTTCTCTTTGAGGGAGCCGAGCGCCATTACTGGGTTGCCCATCCTTGGGAAACTCTACGAGGAGTTCATACCCATTGACAGCGTCCTTGAGGAGCAGCCAGAGGAGTTCAGGCTCCTATACTTTTAGCTTGTCGCCTTCTATGATTTTTTTAAGGAGAAGGAGGGCTCGAAAGTCAGGTCCAGGAGTTGGAGGAGTTTTGCCTCTTTGTTCCCCAACTTTTTTGACAGCAGGGAGTATTCTGATAGCACAAAAAAGCCAGAACTCCAGATTTAGGTTCGAAGAAGACTTCGGCTACACAATAAGAGTTGAGGGGTTTCTTTGTGAGTACAGACGCCATTTGCTCTGACATTGCACTGCGGAGAGATATCCCTGTTTACCTCACTTATTGGCTAGGTGAGGCTATTTTTGCTGGAGGAGATGGAATGCACATCAGGCCGCATTGTATTTTTCCGGTTTGTCAGATGGCATTCGGAGAGCGGCTTGCTTTGGTGCCTACTCTTTACTACTACTTGTGTACCGAACCGCAGGCTGCTGCTTTTTTGGTTCGGCTTGGGCTACCCATGAACAGGGTATTTTCAACCCATATTTTTTATTCGTGGATTGTATGCCACTGTCCTGGCTTCCACCGACTGGGTACTGCACAGGATGATGATCCTCTGATGATTTAGTTGGCTAAGGGTAAAGCCGTGTTCGAATCACTTTTGTTTGCCCGTATGAGGATCCGGCGGTTCTGGGACGTCGAGATGGGGCAGTCTTCAGTGAAGCTTTCTCCGGATATGCGGAAGAAGGCTTTTGATTTTGGTGCCTCCCGAGACTCTACCAAGGCAGGGTCGGGAAGGTATTACTCCTTGAGAAATGCAAAGAAGGAGTGGCTTTTCAACATACATGTCGGCAAGATGGTGTACCGCAGACATCTTTTCATTGACATCCAGCCGTATGTACCTTCTCACTTTTCTCTGCAATTGGGCTTTTCTCAAGGCATTGTTGGAGCGCCTTCAAGCATGGTGAAGCGCTTTGGAGGCTTGCAGGATGGCAGAAATGCATGGGCTTTTTATAGTGCTGAAGACACTACTGCCATAATTTCTTATCCTGTATTGTCGACTTTCCGGACTGCCGGCTTCACGAAGTGGTTCGCGGAGAGCTTTTTGGCATATCTAAGGCTTTCCAAGAAGGAGCTTGATGTAAAGTTATCTTTTGGAAAAGGCATATATTGGAAAGTCGGATGGCGTCCGGCGAGAGGAAGTTTTGGCCTTCCTTTCTAGAGAAAAGCACAAGATAGGCTTTCTCGATGACCAGGGCGTCATCGGTTCTGAAGCTGTCCGGGAAGTACCTGATGAGGCCTTAGAGCAGCTAGAACAGGAGGAAGCTTAGCTTGATGCTTGGATGCAAGCAGCACAGAGGCGAGCTTTCGTGGAGTCTACTGGCAAGAGCAGACCATCCAGTGAGGAGTCGAGTGGGAAACCTAACTCTGACAGTGGGGCAGGTTCTTCTAGGAAACGAGCCCACAGAAGTAAGAGGAGCCAACGTCGCAGCATGGTGCAATATGAAGACTCCCCTGATATAGAAGTCTCTCTTACTATCAATGAGGAGATGCTGGAAAATGCCGACGAACCTCTGGAAAAGAGGAGCTGAGAAAAAGAAACCATTGGTGAAGGTATGATTCTTCCTCTTTCTCTTTCTATTTCTTTCATGGAGCTTTCCAAGTTCTGATTTTTTTTATTCCACTCTCTCTTTTTTCTAGCAGAGGATGAAGGCTTGGCGATGCCTGAGGTTCCGGCCGATGAGACGGTGACGAATCTGGTTACGGCACTGAAAGAAGAACCGAGGGAATCTGGAAATTAGAAGAGTTAGCCATCATTGGTTTGAGGCACGACATTACCATCATTGATAGGAACGTTGTCGAGGCTAGGCAATGTCTTGAGCATTTAGAGGCACAAGTCGCTGCCAAGTGGGCTGCTATGACAGAGTCTCACGACAGGGAGAGTGCTCTGATTCGCCGGGTTGTAGATGCCGATCGAATTCTCAAAAGGAAGACTGAGGAAAACAAACGATGCCGAATTGCTTGGGATAAGCTTCCCGGTGTAAAAGAAGGATTACGGCATTCTCCATCATCTCATGGAAAATTTCTAAAGAAGCGTGCCTTGGAAATTCTGACGGCTGAGGCCAAAAGTCTGCTCTAGGAGCTGAAACTTTGGCTGGTGGCCATTTTTGGTTGAGCTCCTGGTTTCTCTTTTTTTTTGTAACAGAAACCCTTTTTTTTTGTACCACATATATTTTCTTTTTGGTACTCTCTCTTTTTTGTAGTGCTTGTGAACACTCTCTTTTCTTTACTTTTTTTTTGGGTAGCACATGTATTTTTTTGGTACTCTTTTTTTTTCCTATGCTCACTTAAATCTTTTTGTGATGAAAGCAATTGCTAAATGGGATTTGATCAAAAGCTTGTCATTTTGTGAAAATCTTTTGTCAAATGATTATTTTGGCATGGGAGCCAGATTTTTTTTGTGGCATGAGAGCCAATTTTGGCATGAGAGCTGGCTTTGTGGCATTGATAGCCGAGTTTGTGGCATTGATAGCAGATTTGTGGCATTGATAGCTGGGTTTTCTGAAAGCCATGTTTTTGTTTGTGGCATTGATAGCCGGTTTTGTTTTGTGACATTGATAGCTGGTTTGTGTTGTGGCATTAATAGTCGGTTTGTTGGCAATTATAGCCGATTTGGGGGCATTTATAGCCGGTCTGGGGCATCTATAGCCGGTTTTGGTTTTCAAAAAATGCAAGTATCGACTAAAAGTCGCCTCCTTGCAAATTTGGGTGCAACTATCGACTAAGCGTCACTTCCTTGCTTTTCAAAAATCTAGTTTTGCGGGTACTAACTTGATGTCGTTTCCCCACGATTTTTTAAATTTGTTGTTTTCTCGAACCTTTGGGTTGTGGATATCAACTGCAATGTTGCATCTCCATGATTTCTTGGTTTTTTCGAACCTTTGAAATTTGGGTTGTGGATATCAACTGAAATGTTGTGTCTTCACGATTTTAGGTTTTTGCAAGTATCGACGAAATGTCGCTTGCCTGCGATTTTGGGAGTGTCGAACGTGGTTCGCATTCTTCCGAGTTGTGCGAGCATCGACTAAGCGTCGCTTCTTCGTGGTTTTTTTTTAAAAAAACCCATATTTTTTTGTTTAAAGACACGAGGGTCGTAAATTTTGACCTAAAACCATTTTGGCAGTAAAAGGCTGGGTGGACTAGGGTGGAAGTCCCTGAATTCAGATTTTATTTCAAACCATGAATTTTGGGTTGAAGGATCGAGAATTTTGGTCAAGTTAGGGAGAGGCTCCTAAACTTGGATTTTCTTTTTAACAATGAAACGATGAAAGTAAGCATTGTTTTGAGTTCTAGAAATTTCAACAATTGATACGAAAATTCTAAAAAGAGTGGGTTTGACAAGCGAGTACCTAGAAATAGGTTTTGGCCGTGCAGGCATTGCTCTTACCCATTTGGGTATGTCTTCAAGGGTAGTATCGCTTTAAGAACTTGCCGTTGATGAGCAGCATACATTTGTCACCTTCCATGTTTAAGAGGGCGTATGCACCGTTGGAGAAGACCTTGTCAATGACGTAGGGTCCGCTCAAACTTGCCTTTGGACTTGTGAGCGAAGACCATTGGTCTTTTTACAGCAAGAACCAAGTCACCCTTTTTGTAGGCGCGTTGCCTGATGTGGCAAAAATAACATTGTAGTTAAAAGTGTTGCCACTAAAAGTTGGCTTTTATATAATATATTTTTAGCGGTAATAGAAAGTCGCCGCAAAAGGTGGCGAAAATAAGACAACCAAGCACCGAGCCACAAAAATAAAAAGTTGCCACTAAACTCCTAGACCATTAGTGGCAAAAAAAGAAAAGTCGCCACTAAATCTCCTTCCCCTCGAAAATGACCTTTAGCTACAACATATAAGTCGCCCTTAAATGTGATCACATAATACCTTTAGTGTCAACATCAAGCTTTGCCACTAAAGGTAAGTTTTTAGTGGCAAAATTAAATTATGGCAAAAAATGTTGCCATTAAAAGTCAAATTTCTTGTGTTATATCTTTAGTGGCAATATAAAGTAGCCACAAAAAATAGAACATATAGTGGCAAAAAATATACTGCGGCTAAATGTAAGAATCTAAAAAATTAGTGGAAATCATAAAAAGTTGTCACTGAAACCGTACATCATTAGTGGCGATAAATTAAAACTTGCCACTAAATCTCTTACCCTCCAAAATCCCATGGTGCCAAAAATTCCCGCTAAGGAATTAGTGGCAAAATTTAGCTGCGACGTATAAGTTGCCACTAAATGTGGGCATTATAATACCTTCAGTGGTGACATCAAATTTTTTCCACTAAAGGTGTGTTTTTAGTAGCGAAAATTAGACCGCGGCTAAAAAATCCGCCACTAAAACCCACCTTTCTTGTAGTGGTTAGCCCATATGAGTCAGGTTTGACCACCTAGGCACTAAAAAAAAAAAGGGCTTTTAGTCAAAGCAAAATCCCTCTTACCAAGAGCATACAAAAATGGTTCCATGTCTCTTTCGACTTGATTGGACCATACAAAAAAGAATTCCAAGCCCCATGAGCTTCCAAAAATCAAACCATCCAGCCTCATATACTAAATTGAGCCAAAATCTTGAAATTGACATTCCACAAAAATTCAAACCAAATCCTAGCCCCCTAATTTGCCACATACAGCATGTTAGGTCACAAGATCAAAACCAAAATCGACACCCCAACATTCCACATACAGCTTGTTGGGTCACACGGTCAAAACCAAACCTGACTCCCTAACCTGCTACATACAGCTTGTTAGGTCACAAGGTCAAAAAAAAAATATATCCAAATCCGCATCCATGATAACATTTTCAAAACTTTGCTTCGAGATGGTACGTGATTCCTTTCACTACCATAAAATTCCCTTAGAAGCTCAAAAGGCTACAATACCAAAAGAAAGACTGCTCAAATACTCTTGGTCAAGTCACAAGCTCTCCGTCAAAAATCTCTTCGAGGCACATCAACTACAATAGTTAAGCAACTCATCGCTGTACCTCAAGGAGGCATTTGTTGACACAAAAAAATGTGTCACTTTGCCTCTTTAACATCAAGAAAATTACAAGAAGCTGTAGCCTACCATAAATAGGCAATGCTACTTTCAAAAGTCAAATCTTGTCAAAATCAAACAAAAACTGCAAGATCCTTCAACACAGCCAAAAGCGGAGTACACAAGAAGTTTCGGGCCATTTCAAAATCATTTGGGCTAACTTTGTTTCTCTGATAGCTGAACAAGAGCTCTAGGCGGAGACAGCATCGAAGACTTCAAATCTTCGATCAGAGCATGTGGATGATCTCAAAGTACATCTAAAAGGCTCCACGTCAAGTTCCAAGTCAAACCGACAACGTTTGACCCTACATCAACCCTCGAATAGCTAAATCAAGCCACTTGGCGGCGAGAACCACCGAGGCCATCACTCATCAAACAGAGCACATGGGCGGCTTCAAGATGCTTACAAAGGGCTACACATCAAGTTTCAGGTCATTTCGACAACATTTGACCAGACTTTGACTCTCGGAAGCCAAATCGGGCCTCTCAGCGGTGAAGCTCCCGGGACCATGGTTTCCAAGACAGAGCCTGTGGATCATCTCAAAATGACTCCAATAGGTTCCCTTTCAAATTTCAAGTCAATCGGACATCGGTTGACGATACATCAAAGCGCGACATCTTCCTCGCGATAAAATCAAGTTTACTGGTGATAGGAACCCATACGGCTTCAAAACTCAAATAAAAGCCTATGGTTGGTCTTATTTATTGCTCAGAAGGCTTCACCTCAAATTTCAGGTCATTCCGACATCGTTTGACCCAGTTTCAGCTTCTGACGGAAAATCGGCAGCTATACGCCACAAAGTCTTCGAGTTTCTCGGAAAATCGGAAACTTTGCATTCCAAAATGCAAGGATTCTCATCAAGTTTTCAACAGGAAAATAGGACAACAAATGTGCAAAAATGTCAAGAAAAATACAGAAGAAAAAAGAAATAGAAAAGACCTCAAAACGGCCGCGAAACTGGACCAAAACAGGAAAAATCCCCCCAGCTTGTGACCATGGAGCTCCGGGTCTCCGGATTTCCCCCGGAGAGTCCCGTTTTCCATCTTTTTTCGCGTTTCGAAGCATCCAACTCCTATGGCTTTCTAAAAACCATACTTTTGAGGCACCAAATCCTTCAGCATCCGTCAAAATCACAGGGTTCGTCTTCAAGAGCATCAAAATCAACATTAATCGCCAACCGGTCAACCAAAAAAGTGTGCATTCTACCCGATCGATCGAGAAATCGACAGGGCAAAGGGCACCGACTCGTTGTTGGCAATCAATGCCTAAAGTTACATGGTCATCCGATGTCGATCTACATGAAGATCCATCGTGATCATTGCCACAAGAATCATAAAAGACGCGGCACGGCCCGCTACTCTTCAACTGCTCAGCGACCACTTAATGCCATTAATTGACTAGCTTTATTGCAGTTATTAATTCATTTCTTTGGACGGCCCAATCAGAAGCAAGCATCCAGGAGTTACAAGTCAATTGATTCATGGCATTTAACCCATGAAACTCCTCCCATCATGGTGATTAAAGGCGACTAAATGCCTTCAATCTCACCGGCCAATCAAAAGCCAAGAAAAAGGAGTTACAAAATAAGGAAATAAATCTTGTAACTCCTCCCTTTATGTAGCTTTATGGCAATTAAGGCTCATAAATCCTCCTAATTGGCTACCTAAATGCCTATAAATAGGAGAGCACTCCTAAAGCATAAAACACAGATCCCAGATCAGAAAAAAGCATAGAAAATCCAGAGAAAGAAAGAGAGAAAACTCTATGAAAGTTCTGCACCGGCCACCACTATAAGGTGACAAAAGTCCCATAGGGATACCCCCCCCCAACGTCCTTGCCTTCTCCTTCTGCCTCCAATGGCTTAGACGTGGCTTTTCAGCCCGTCTACTTAGCTTTTTATTGGACATAGGACCTCCTCTTGGTCTTTGTCCTCTAAAAATCTGAGGTTATAGCCAAGTTAAGCGAATCAAGAGCATCATCTGTTCTCATCTGTATGGATGATGGCGAAGTCCATACATGGCTTAGGATCGTCAATCTGCCCCACAATCTCCTGAGAAGTTAGATCCTCCTTTTCTTACTTTTCATTGTATTTTGTTTTTTTCTAAAAGAGTCCAAAATCACAACTCTTGTCTTTCGTTATTCATAAGAATTGTAAATCGGCTATAAATGCCAAAATCGACTATAAACGCCAAAAATCGGCTATAAATATCAAAACATCACCTTTCACGGCAAATAAAAAAATGCCTCTTTTCTTAAATATATGTGCAATGGAAAACTTGAAAGAAGTTGATCTCCTTTTTACTTGCGAAGGTTGATCTCCGGATCACCATTTGCAATTCTAAGTAAAATAGAAAATCTGGTACACCCACACAAAACAAATGTTGATACTTGTTTTGCCACCAGTCACAAAAGGGTTTCACCCCATGGACTCTCACGTCCGCCGACCTCAGTAGAATAATGCGCAGATGCGCGGTCCATCAAGCTGGTACACCCTGTGGGACTCATTTATTTGAGAACACGATGCTTGGAAATGAAGTATTTGCATACCATATTTTTCCTCTATTCTTAATATTCTTTTCTGGATTCCTTGGCTACTTTCTAGTTGGTGGCCTATGTTGGATTTCGCATCTAAAAAAAATGAGATGGGATTTTTTGGGAATTTTTAATTCTTCGAACTTATTTCCACTCTTTCTCTTTTAAAAAAAAAATCAGATTTCTCAGTTTGGATTCAAAATTGAGAAACTTTGATACTCTCCTATCATTCATCGTGCTTGCATAAATGTTGAGCCTGTTAGAATAAGGATTTGGGCCGTCATTTCTCTTCGATGAATTCATTAGAGATCTTAAGAAAAATAAAAAAAATCAGATTTCTCAGTTTGGATTCAAAATTGAGAAACTTTGATCCTCTCCTATCATTCATCGTACTTGCAGAAATATTGAGCCTGTTTGAATAAAGATTTGGGTCATCATTTCTCTTCGATGAGTCCATTAGAGTGATGGAACAGCGCTTTCGCTCGGTTCTACCGAGGTCGGCGGACGTGGGAGTCCGTTTGGGTCCGACCCTTTCGTAACCGGGGGGCAGAGGCATGCATCAATATTTTTTTGTGTGGGTGTGCCAGATTTTCTATTTTACTTGGAATTGCAAGTGGTGATCCGGAGATTAACCTTTGCAAGTAAAAAGGAAATCAACTTCTTTCAAGTTTTCCATTGCACATATATTTAAGAAAAGAGACATTTTCTTGATTTGCTGTGAAAGGCGATTTTTTTGGCATTTATAGCCGATTTTGGCGTTTATAGCCGATTTTTGGCATTTATAGCCGATTTTGGCGTTTATAGCCGATTTACAATCCTTATCAATAATGAAAGACAAGAGTTGTGATTTTTGTCTCTTTTGAAAAAATACAAACTACAATGAAAAGCAAGAAAAGGAGGATCTAACTTCTCAGGAGATTGTGGGGGACCCGTTCAGATTGACAGTCGCAAGCCATATGTGGACTTCGCCATCATCCATGCAGATGAGAACAGAGGATGATGAGAACAGAGGATGCTATTGATTCGCTTGGCTTGGCTATAACCTCAGGTTTTTAGAGGACAAAGACCAAAAGGAGGTCCTATGTCCAATAAAAAACCAAGTAGACGGGCTGAAAAGCCACGTCTAAGCCATTGGAGGCAGAAGGAGAAGGCAAGGACCTTGGGGGGAGGGTACCCCCCCAAGGGACTTTTGTCACCTTATAGCAGTGGTCGGTATAGGATTTCCGCAGAGTTTTCTCTCTTTGATGCCTTTTTCTGTCTGAGTTTCTGGATTTTCTGTAGTCTGTTGTGTGTTTTCTCTGCTGTGTGCTGTCCTTTCTTCTTGGAGTGCTCTCCTATTTATAGGCTTTTTGGTAGCCATTTAGGAGGGTTTATGGGCTTTTATTGTCATTAAGCCGCATAATGGGAGGAGTTACAGGATTTAATTCCTTTATTTTATAACTCCTTTTTCTTGGCTTCTGATTGGCCGGAGGAGATTGAGGGCATTTAATCGCCTTTAACCGCCATGATGGGAGGAGTTTCATGGGTTAAATGCCGTGAATCTCTTGACTTGTAACTCCCAGATGCTTGCTTCTGATTGGGCCGTCCAAAGAAATGGATTAATGACTGTAATAAAGCTAGTCAATTAATCGCATTAAGTGGTTGCCGAGCAGTTGAAGAGTCGCGGGCCGTGCCGCATCTTTTGGGATTCTTCTGGTGATGATCATCGATGGATCTTCATGTAGATCGACATCAGATAACCATGTAACTTCAGGTGTTGGTTGCCAGCAGCGGGTCGGTGCCATCTGTCCTGTCGATTTCTCGATCGGTCGGGTAGAAAGCACACTTTTTTTTAGTTGACCGGCTAGCGATTAATGTTGATTTTGATACTCTTGATGATTGACCCGTGTTTTGACGGTTGTCAGAGGATTTGGTGTCTCAAAATTATGAATTTTGAAAAATACCAGAGGCCGGACGCTTCGAATCGCGAAAAAAAGGCGAAAAACGGGGTTTCCGGGGCCCTCCCGGTGACCCTGGGGGGTTTTCCCTCCTTTAGTCCCGTTTTGTATCCGTTTTTGCTGTTTTTTTATTCTTTTTTCTTCTGTATTTTTCCTTGACATTTTTTATCATTTATTGGCTTGATTTCCCTGTAGAAAACCTAATGAGAATCCTTGCATTTTGTTTTCGAAAGTCTCCAATTTTCTGAGAAAGCCGAAGACTTTGTTGCGTAGAGCTGCCGATTTTCCGTCAGAAGCTGAAACTGGGTCAAACGATGTCGGAATGACCTGAAATTTGAGGTGAAGCCTCTTGAGCAATAAATAAGGCCAACCATAGGCTTTTGTTTGAGTTTTGAAGCCGTTTGGGGTCCTATCACCAGTAGACTTGCTTTTATCGCGATGAAGATGACGTGGCTTGATGTGCGGTCAACCGATGTTCGATTGACTTGAAATTGGACAGGGAACCTATTGGAGTCATTTTAAGATGATCCACAGGCTCTGTCTTGGAAACCATGGTCCCGGGGAGCTTCGCCGCCGAGAGGCCTGATTTGGCTTCCGAGCGTCAAAGTCTGGTCAAATGTTGTCGAAATGACCTGAAATTCGACGTGTAGACCTTTGTAAGCATTTTGAAGCCGTCCATGTGCTCTATCTGATGAGTGATGGCCTCGGTGGTTCTTGCCGCCGAGAGGCTTGATTTAGCTGTTCGAGGGTTGATGTAGGGTCAAACGTTGTCGGTTTGACTCGGAACTTGACGTAGAGCCTTTTGGATGTATTTTGAGACCATCCATCGGCTCTGATCGAAGATTTGGTGTCTCCGATGCTTTCACCGCCGGGAGCTCCTTTTCAGCTGCCGGAGAAGCGAAGTTAGGCCAAATGATTTTGAAATGGCCCGAAACTTCTTGTGTACTCCTCTTTTGGCTGTCTTGAATGATCTTGCAGTTTTTGTTTGATTCTGACAAGATTTGATTTTTTGAAAGTAGCATTGCCTATTTGTGGCAGGTTGCGACTTCTGTTGGAATTTGAGATGCATTGAGTTGAATCTTGAAGCATTGGTGTGTTTGGTGTCTCAAGCATCAAATTGTATTGGAATTATTGTCAACACTATGTCTCAATCATGTGTTGAAAGAGTGGAAGTGATAGAGCTCAAGAAGAATGAAAAAGGAAAACAGTGAAGAAAATCAGTTTTTCCTGGTGCAGTGTACCCGGTCGACCGAGCTCCCTGGCCGGTCGACCGAGCATGAAGAAAGTGCAAAATCAGAGCTTACAGTTATTTTTTGACACAGAGGTCATCCGGTCGACCCAGCTCCTGGTGCGGTCGACCGAGCATGCACGCGGTCGACCGAGGCTTCCAGGATGTCGACCGAGCTCGGTTCCAGAATTTGACAACTTACAACTTTTTGAAAGTTCGTCAGGCGCCCAGTTCACCCGGTCGACCGAGGTCCCCAGCCGGTCGACCGAGCACACACAGACAGCAAGTATTGCAGAATTAGAAGTCTTTTGCTAAAAGTTAGGAATTTTTGGTAATTCGTTTGGGACTCTTTCTAAACGAATTGTAGCCTATTTTGGACACTCTTTGGGGTTGCTAAAACCTATATAAACACTCCTAATCTCGTTTTCAATAACAAGCATCAAAGAAAGAAGAGTTTGAGAGAGTTTTGGAGAGAAGAGTGCTTGGAGAAGAAGGTGCTTGTGTCTTGCTGTTGTGGAGCAACTTTCTACAGCAAGTGTGGACGAATTTGAAGCCTCATGAAGATGGTATTTTCGTTCATAAGATAAGTCTCTCTTTTATGCTTTAGATTTCTATTTGTAAGGGATTGAGAGAGAGAGAATTGTAGAGGGGAAAGGGCTGTAGATCAGTTTATCTTCTTTGCTGTAATCATCAAGTTGGTGCTTGGTGTTTTGGGGTTTGGTGATCCTGTCTGTGGGTGCAGACAAATTGTAAAGGGAGTTGTAGCTTCCTAGATAGTTGGTGCTATCTGAAACCTAAGGGAGTCGGTGCTTCCTAGATAGTTGGTGCTATCTGAAACCTAAGGGAGTCGGTGCTTCCTAGATAGTTGGTGCTATCTGAATTTAAGGGTTGGTGCTCTTTGTCGTCGGTGCGACTAAATAAGATTCAGACCTGTACCGGATTGTTGTTCGGACGGGATTGAACCGTGGACGTAGCCTTTTGGTGAACCACGTAAAATCTGGTGTCAATTGTGTGGTTTGATTTGAATTGTTGTTAGCAAGGACCTGTTTAAAAGAGATCACTGATTCACCCCCCCCTCTCAGTGATCACGAGATCTAACAATTGGTATCAGAGCATAAGGTTTCCCTTGATAAGCTTAACACGCTAAGGGTGATCTTTGTCAAATCACATGGCAACCAGCACAGCGAATATGAAAGCACCGTTGTTTGATGGTTCTAATTACACCTTTTGGAAGATTAGAATGCAGGCCTTCATCAAATCTCTTGGCTATGATGTCTGGGAGACTGTTAGAGTCGGTTACAATTCTGCCATTGTACCCACTGATGCTGCAACGAAGAAGTTAGCAGACAACGACTCTAAGGCGCAGAATGCACTCTTTAGCGGCCTTGTTGACAGCGAGCTGATCAAAGTTATAGCATGCAAGACAGCCAAGGAAATCTGGGATAAGCTGAAAAGCATCCATGAAGGAGATGAGAAGATCAAAGAAGCGAAATTGCAAACTCATCGCTCCCAATTTGAGTCTCTTCGCATGGAGGATAACGAGAATGTTGATTCTTACATGCAACGGGTGAATGAAGTCACGAATGACATTCGTGGACTAGGAGAGGAGATTAAAGAACCAGTCATCGTCAAAAAGGTTCTAAGATCTCTCCTTCCCCGGTTTGATTCTAAAGTCTCAGCCATAGAAGAAGCCAAAGATCTGAACGAGTTTTCAATGGATGAGCTGCATGGTTCTCTCACTGCCTATGAGATGCGCATAGGTAAGACGTCTTCATCGGATAGAGAAGCGGCCTTCAAAGTTCAGAAAAAGGCAAAAGAGATTGCTGGTCATGATTCTGATGATGATGAGCTTGAGGCTCAATTTATTAGAAGGCTGAAGAAAGGAAGCAATGGCAAGTATAAAGGGAAGCTACCCTTTAAATGCTTCAATTGTGGCGGTGTTGGCCACTTTGCTGCGAAGTGCCCGCTGAAAGAAGACAATGATAATGACTCTTATGTTGATAAGAGTAAATGGAAGAAGAATTTCAGAAAGAAGGGCAAAGCAAAGAGCTTCATCAGTCAGCATAATGACAGCACGTCTGAATCTTCGGACGATGATGAATCAGTCGAGGCGACTGAAGCACTCTTCATGGTTACTATTGAAGAAGACAATGAGCAAGAGCTGGAAAACGAAGAGGAGGCTGAAGTGAATCTTGAAGAAGAGCTCATTGCTGCACTTGAGGAGCTTAGCAAGGAGCGAAGATCAAGTAAGAAAAATCTGAAACTTCTTCATGAATCTGAAATTTCAGTTATTGCTTTGAAAACTGAATTAGAAGAGTATAAAAGAATGGTAGATGTCCTAGAAATACAAATCTGTACCAAAACTGAGGAAGTGATGAAACTTGAGACTGAAATCCTTGGAGCAAGGACTGAAAATATGCAAATGAAACAAAAGCTCAAGGAGTTTCAAGCTATCAATGGTACATTGAAGCTGAATGAAATTTTGAAAGTTCAAAGACCCCCTCACTTCAGATTTGGAATAGGATTTGAGAATGGAGAATCTTCTAAGGTTACACCTTCTGTAGAGACGGTGTTTGTAAAGCAAGTTACTACACCTTCCAATTCTGTGAAGCCCACACTGCCTAGAAAAGAGCCCATTCAAGTGAGAAAGGACATGAAGCCTAACCAGCCATATAAAAGATACAAATTTTATGGCTATTGTTATCATTGCAATAGGTATGGACATAGAAGGGCAGATTGTAAATTCTATGTGAGAAACAGCCCAGTCGTGAGAAGGAACCCTTTCTCAATCCTAAATAGCCACAATATTGAGTGCTACAAGTGTCATAATTTTGGACACATGGCTAGGGATTGTAGGCTGCCTACTGCTAAACCAATTCAGGTTGAAAAGAAACCCAAGTTAGTCAAAACTTGGAGGGCAAAGAAAAGTGCAGAAAAAGGCAAGAAATCTCTCATTGTGCAAACCGCTTTCAATGCACAAAAGAAGACAACACCATGGGTCCTTGATAGTGGCTGTTCGAGTCATATGACTGGTGATAAAGAAAAATTCATCAAGTTACAGCACTATGAAGGTGGTTCGGTAAAGTTTGGTAACAATGATGGTGCCAAAATTGTTGGAAAAGGTGTTGTTCAGCTGATGGCAAACAAGATCAGATCTGAAGAGGTCTTATATGTGTCTGGATTGAGACACAATCTGTTGAGTGTGAGCCAGATCTGTGATAAGGGCCACGAAATTGTTTTTACAAAGAATGGGTTTGCTATCAAGAAGAGTAGCAACGGCAAAACAGTGGCTACTGGGTCAAGGACAGCTGGAAATCTTTACACCTTGTCAGATGGAGCTGAAAAGACATGCTTATTGAGTCGGTCAGAAGAGAGTTGGTTGTGGCACAAACGCCTTGGGCATCTAAACTTTGGCAACATGTCAAAGATTTGCAATTCAAAGGCTGTTAGAGGTATGGCTACAGTTGAAAAGCCTTCAAACCCCATTTGTGACTCTTGTCAAAAGGGAAAGCAAACGAGGGTAATGTTCAAGACGAAGGAGCATCATACGAAGAAACCTCTTGAGCTGGTACACACTGATCTCTGTGGACCGATGCGGACTCAAAGCACCAATGGAGATAAGTATTTTATGCTTTGCATTGATGATTTTACTCGCATGACATGGGTATTATTTCTTAAGCATAAACATCAAGTACTTGATCGGTTCAAAGTGTTTAAAGCACAGGTTGAAAACATGCTAGGGAAGCAGATCAAGACGCTAAGGTCTGATCGTGGAGGCGAATTCACATATGATGAATTCACTAAGTATTGTGAACATCATGGCATCCAAAGACAATACTCAGCCCCTAGAACTCCACAGCAGAATGGAGTTGTTGAGCGCAAGAACCGCACTGTGCAAGAAATGGCACGCACCATGCTGGTTGAAAGTAAGATGGCTGATAAGTATTGGAAAGAGGCGATTCATACGGCTGTTTATATTCAGAATCGTTGCTTGATCAGGCCACATGAAGATAAAACACCTTATGAGCTATGGTTTGGAAGAAAAGCTACAGTCAAGCACTTCAGAGTCTTCGGTAGCAAGTGTTACATCAAGCGGCTCGACCAAAATCCGGGCAAATTTGAAGAAAGAGCCGATGAAGGTATTTTTCTGGGTTACTCATCCTCTAGTAAAGCTTACAGATGCCTTAACAAAAGGACCAGAAAAATTATTGAAAGTGCTGATGTTAGAATTGATGAAAACCATGAGTCAAAGAAGGTAACTCATAATGACAGTCCAGTGTATGAGGACTCGAGTGAGATTGATGATGAAGTGGCTGAACCTGATTCTGAAAAGGCAAAAGATGATTCAGAGGATACTTCTCCTAGAAAGAAAAGTACTTGGGTAGAGCAACACCCTAAGGATCAAATCATTGGAGATCCTGAGGCCGGTGTAAAAACTAGACAAAGTGTAGTTAGCAATTACTCACTTGTGTCCACCATTGAGCCCAAGACAGTAGCTGAAGCTAGTCTAGATGAAAGCTGGTTAAAAGCTATGCATGAGGAGTTGGAGCAGATTGAGAAAAACTCCACATGGGAACTAGTCCCTAGACCTACTGATAAGAATGTGATTGGTACAAAATGGGTCTTTCGGAACAAGCTGAATGAAGATGGTCAGGTCATACGAAACAAGGCAAGGTTGGTTTGTAAAGGCTATGCACAAGTTGAAGGCATAGATTTTGAAGAGACCTTTGCACCGGTGGCTCGTCTGGAAGCCATTCGTATGTTTCTTGCATTGGCTGCCTATAAAACCTTCAAGGTATTTCAGATGGATGTTAAGTCAGCTTTCTTGAATGGTTTACTTGAAGAAGAGGTCTACATTGAGCAACCTGATGGCTTTCTAATTAGCAAAAATTCAGACTTAGTTTGCAAGCTGAAGAAGGCTCTATATGGACTGAAACAGGCGCCAAGGGCATGGTATGCAAGGCTGGATCTTTATCTTCGCAAGATTGGTTTTGGAAAAGGACTAGTTGATAGCAATCTGTATGTCAAATCTGATTCAAGCAAACAGCTGGTGGTTATTGTTTATGTTGATGACATAATATTTGGAGGCAATGATGAGAATATGTGCAGGATTTTTGCTGAAGATATGACGAAAGAATTTGAGATGTCTATGCTTGGAGAGCTAAAGTTCTTCCTAGGATTACAAGTTCAGCAGCTGAAAAATGGTATTTTTATATCTCAGATGAAATATATAAAGGAAATGCTGAAGCGTTTTAACATGGAAGACAGCAAGCCCGTGAGCACGCCAATGACAACGAACACGAAACTTAGCAAAGATGATAAGGCTTCGTCCGTTGATCACACCACCTATCGTTCTATGATAGGAAGCTTGCTTTACTTGACTGCTACAAGACCAGATCTTCTACAAGCAGTATGTATGGTGGCTCGATTTGAAGCATCACCAACTGAGACGCACCTTACAGCAGTGAAAAGGATATTTCGATATCTAAAAGGTACTATGGAGCTTGGAATATGGTATCCTAAAGGTAAATCCTTTACTCTTGTCGCATACTCAGACGCCGATTGGGCTGGTTGCGTAGATGATCGCAAGAGTACAAGTGGTGGTGCATTCTATCTTGGTGATAGATTGGTAGCTTGGCACAGCAAGAAGCAAGACTCCGTCTCACTTTCGACAGCGGAAGCAGAATATATTGCAGCGGCAACTTGTTGTACGCAAGTGTTATGGATGCGGCAAATGCTCTCTGATTTAGGAGTTCCAACAACAGATCCTACGCCGATCCTCTGTGATAACACTAGTGCAATTCATATCTCCAAGAATCCAGTTCAGCATTCAAGGACTAAGCATGTTGCAATCCGCTATCACTTTCTCAAGGATAAAGTTGCAGATGGTGAGGTAAAGTTGGAATACGTTCCTACTACTGAGCAAGTGGCTGATATCTTCACAAAACCTTTGCCAAAGGAAGTCTTCGAGTATCTCCGAAAGAAATTAGGAGTTACTCACTCTCCTACACCTTAGGAGATGTGCCAGAAAGGGGGAGCAATGAATTCGTTGAATATCAAATTTGCTCCTCGATTGGTCCCTTTGGAATTATTGTCAAAGGGGGAGAAGATTATGCATGGAAAGGTTGATATGCATGTCATCTTGAGAAGGTTATCTGGAGATTGGTATCAAGTTATGCTGAGAAGATTATGCAAGGAAAGACTATATGCATGTTGAAGTTAGTCTTATGCTAAGCATGTTGAAGTTAGTCTTATGCTAAGAAGATGGAAATATGATAGCATGAGGAAGATGGAAGATTGGAATGAAAACTGGTATCAAGATAGTGAATGAGAAGATCATGTTCCAAGCTGGGGAGTTTATTGTTCTAAAAAGGCTCTATGATGTCAACATGTTCCAAGTGTCTGTGTTGAAGTTCCAAGTGTTGCCAACAATTCCAAAGGGGGAGATTGTTGGAATTTGAGATGCATTGAGTTGAATCTTGAAGCATTGGTGTGTTTGGTGTCTCAAGCATCAAATTGTATTGGAATTATTGTCAACACTATGTCTCAATCATGTGTTGAAAGAGTGGAAGTGATAGAGCTCAAGAAGAATGAAAAAGGAAAACAGTGAAGAAAATCAGTTTTTCCTGGTGCAGTGTACCCGGTCGACCGAGCTCCCTGGCCGGTCGACCGAGCATGAAGAAAGTGCAAAATCAGAGCTTACAGTTATTTTTGACACAGAGGTCATCCGGTCGACCCAGCTCCTGGTGCGGTCGACCGAGCATGCACGCGGTCGACCGAGGCTTCCAGGATGTCGACCGAGCTCGGTTCCAGAATTTGACAACTTACAACTTTTTGAAAGTTCGTCAGGCGCCCAGTTCACCCGGTCGACCGAGGTCCCCAGCCGGTCGACCGAGCACACACAGACAGCAAGTATTGCAGAATTAGAAGTCTTTTGCTAAAAGTTAGGAATTTTTGGTAATTCGTTTGGGACTCTTTCTAAACGAATTGTAGCCTATTTTGGACACTCTTTGGGGTTGCTAAAACCTATATAAACACTCCTAATCTCGTTTTCAATAACAAGCATCAAAGAAAGAAGAGTTTGAGAGAGTTTTGGAGAGAAGAGTGCTTGGAGAAGAAGGTGCTTGTGTCTTGCTGTTGTGGAGCAACTTTCTACAGCAAGTGTGGACGAATTTGAAGCCTCATGAAGATGGTATTTTCGTTCATAAGATAAGTCTCTCTTTTATGCTTTAGATTTCTATTTGTAAGGGATTGAGAGAGAGAGAATTGTAGAGGGGAAAGGGCTGTAGATCAGTTTATCTTCTTTGCTGTAATCATCAAGTTGGTGCTTGGTGTTTTGGGGTTTGGTGATCCTGTCTGTGGGTGCAGACAAATTGTAAAGGGAGTTGTAGCTTCCTAGATAGTTGGTGCTATCTGAAACCTAAGGGAGTCGGTGCTTCCTAGATAGTTGGTGCTATCTGAAACCTAAGGGAGTCGGTGCTTCCTAGATAGTTGGTGCTATCTGAATTTAAGGGTTGGTGCTCTTTGTCGTCGGTGCGACTAAATAAGATTCAGACCTGTACCGGATTGTTGTTCGGACGGGATTGAACCGTGGACGTAGCCTTTTGGTGAACCACGTAAAATCTGGTGTCAATTGTGTGGTTTGATTTGAATTGTTGTTAGCAAGGACCTGTTTAAAAGAGATCACTGATTCACCCCCCCCTCTCAGTGATCACGAGATCTAACAACTTCATGTAGCTTTTTGGATCTTGAAGAAGCAAGGTGACATTTTTGGTGTCAACAAATGCCCCCTTGAGGTGCAGCAACGAGTTACTTAACTTTCGTAGTCGATGTGCCTCGAAGAGATTTTGTGAAGGAGAGCTTGTGACTTGACCACGAGTCTTTGAGCAGTCTTTCTTTTTGGTATTTGTCGCCTTTTGAGCTTCCAGGGGAATTTTATGGTAGTGAAAGGGATCACGTACCATCTCGAGGTAAAGTTTTGAAGATGACATCAGGGATGTGGATTTGGGTTTTGACCTTGTGACCTAACAGGCTGTATGTGGCAGGTTAGGGGGTCGGGTTTGGTTTTGACCGTGTGACCCAACAAGCTGTATGTGGAATGTTGGGGAATCAATTTTGGTTTTGATCTTGTGACCTAACAGGCTGTATGTGGCAAGTTAGGGGATCAGATTTTGGTTTTTGGTTTTGGTCTTGCGACCTAACAAGCTGTATGTGGCAAGTTAGGGGACCAGGATTTGGTTTGGATTTTTGTGGAATGTCAATTTCAAGATTTTGGCTCAATTTGGTAGATGAGGCTGGATGGTTTGATTTTTAGAAGCTCATGGGGCTCCGAATTCTCTTTTGTATGGTCCAATCAACTCAAAAGAGGCATGGAACCATTTTTGTATGCTCTTGGTAAGAGGGATTTCTCTTTGACTAAAAGCCCAAAATTTTTTTTTCCTGTGCCTAGGTGGTCAAACCTGGCTCATATGGGCTAACCCATGGGACCTTAAGCTTTTTGGAATGGCTTAGATCTCATATGGTGTCATTTTTGTAAAGAATATCTAAAAATATCTCCTTTGGATAGAGAATATCTAAAAATATCTTTACTTGGAGAGAATCTCTCATGTTCCCTTTATTTTGGGAGAGAATATCTCAAGATATCTTCCTTTCGGAAAGAATCTTTCATTGATCCTATCTTTTGGGAGAAAATCTCTCATTGATTTCTTTTTGGGAGAAAATCCCTCAAGATATCTTTCTTTTGGGAAAGAATCTTTCTAATTTCTTTCTTTTGGTAAGGTTACTAATTAGTAACACTTACCTCTTTCTTCTTTCCTTCTTTGGTTTGCTTTCTTCTATAAAAGCAAGGAGGAGGTTGGATCTCTTGCTCTTATTGCTTTCTTTTGCAACAATTCCAAGAGGGCTTCAAGACCAAGAGTTCTTCTTCTTCAAGATCTTCAAGACTTTTCTTTTTCTTCTCCATCAATGGCTTCAAGTAAGTTCCCTTTTTCAAGAACACTCCATTGTAGGAAAAAAAAAGTTCTTTCTTTCTTTTCTTTTCTTTTTTTTTTCCTCACGTGTTTGCTTTTTTTTTACACGTTTTCTTCTTTTTTTTTGCATGTTTTTTTTTTGTTTCTTTTGTGGGCCGTACGGATCTGGCCGTACGGCCACGTGGCCTGTGGGCCAGCTCCCCTTTTTTTTTTCTTTCCCTCTTTTTTTTTGAGAAAGTTTTCTATTAATTTTTTTTTGTTCTTTTCTTTCTCCTCTTTTTTTTTGCTCATCTTGATAATGCATTTTTTTCGCAAACAAAGATGTTCATGCGTGTATATTTTTTGTAAATTGAATTGTAGCATGATGTGATAGCATACCTAAAAGTTTTCGCAAATTTGGGAATTTGGAGCTCGCAGCAATGTTGAGCCCTTCCTGATTTTGCGGAGACTTTGAGGTTTCGAAAGTTTGGAATTTCGGAGCTCGCAGCAATGTTGAGCCCATCTTCAAGCTTTCTATTTCTTTCGGGATAGTTCCTTTTCTTTGGAATTGCCTCGTCATCATGTCAAAATTTCGCCAGATTTTTTTTAGCGAGATTCTGTCATTTTGATGTTTGATCTTTTTCTTTTCCATCCTTTGCAGGTGGTTCCTCCAGAACGAACAAGGGTAAAGAGCCTGCTACAAGCATACCTCGTCGATCTGCTAGATCTTCTAATCCGGCCGTTCAGCAGGCCTTTGAGAAGGTCCAGTATGTTGAGAGAAATTTGGAAGAATGCGACTCCCTCAACAGAGATGAGATGAGGCAGCGACTGATCGCTCTCAAGGGAAATGAATTCTATAAGATCATGGTAAGTAGTCATCCATGGGTGAAGGAAGATCAGAGTGTTTTACCCAAGCCTACCTTCTTCTTTGGCGATGCCGTCCCTGATGACATGACATACCAGAGGAGATATTTTCAGTTCTCTTTCACAGCAGATGGTGAGAAGAAGATTGTTGCTACCCAGTCGACATTTGATCGCATCGTCTCGATTATGAGCCTTGCCCCCACGTGCTCTAAGAGGGAAGATCCTCCAGCTGGGTGAGAAGGACAAATGTAATCAAGACCGGGGTTTTTGTTGGCGGTTCTCCTAGATATACGGAGAGGTCGCTTGTTGACATGGACCTGTTGATGCCATCCAGCGGCTACCAGGGCTCTGATTATCCGTTGGTCAATTTGAGACCGGTGGGCCTTGGTATTTTCAGCGGTGACGGCAGCTATTGGATAAAGCCTTTTCAACTTCGTGGCCGTTTCAATGCTGACTCCGAGTGGAAGTCGTGGACTGATCGCGTCCTGCTGATTGGTGGCGCCGTTTTGAAGGAAGCCGGGATTTTTTATGCGGTTCGTGCCTTTAGGGAGACCGTGATCTTTTCCGATGAGGCCTTCATGGCTATGTTGGAGTCATTCCTTCCACAAACCAATACCTTCGTTGTGATGAATGGTGAGATTGGTTTCTCTTTAAAGGAGCTGAGCGCTATTACTGGATTGCCCCATCATTGGCGAACTCTATGAGGAGTTTATGCTGATTGACAGCGTCCTTGAGGAGCAGTCTGAGGAGTTCAGGCTTCTGTACTTTCAGCTCGTCACCTTCTATGATTTTTTGAAGGAGAAGGAGGGTTTGAAAGTTAGATCCAGCAGTTGGAAGAGTTCTAGCTCTTTGTTCCCCAACTTTTTTGATAGCAGGGACGCTTCTGATAGTGCGACCCAAGAAGCCAGGGCTCAGGATCCAAGTTTGAATAAGATCTTGGCTATGCAAAAAGAGTTGAGAGATTTCTGTGCGAGTACAAATGCCATATGTCCTGACATTGCACTGCGGAGAGATCTCGCTGTTTACCTCACTTATTGGCTTGGTGAGGCTATTTTTGCTGGAGGAGATGGAACGCACATCAGGCCGCACTGTATTTTTCCGGCTTGTCAGATGGCGTTTGGAGAGCAGCTTGCTTTGGTGCCAGCTCTTTACTCTTACTTGTGTACCGAATTGCAGGCAGCTGCTTTTTTGGTTCGGCTTGGGCTCCCTATGAATAGGGTATTTTCAGCCCACATCTTTTATTCGTGGTACGTGTACCACTGTCCTGGCTTCCACCAGCTGGGTGCCGCACAGGATGATGATCCTCTGATGATTCGGCTGGCTAAGGGCAAAGCCGTGTCTGAATCACTTTTGTTTGCCCGCATGAGGATCCGACGGTTCAGGGACGTCGAAATGGGGCAGTCTTCAGTGAAGCTTTCTCCAGAGTTGCGGAGGAAGGCTTTTGATTTTGGTGCCTCCCGAGACTCTACCAGGGCGGGGTCGGGAAGGCATTACTCCTTGACGAACGCAGAGAAGGAGTGGCTTTTCAGCATACGTGTCGGCACGATGGTGTACCACAGACATCTTTTCGTCAACATCCAGCCGTATGTACCCTCTCGTTTTGCTTTGCAGTTGGGTTTTTCTCAAGGCGTTGTTGGAGCGCCTTCAAGCATGGTGAAGCGCTTTGGAGGTTTACAGGATGGGAGAAATGCATGGGCTTTCTATAGTGTTGAAGACACTATAGCCATGATCTCTTATCCCATGTTGTTGACTTCCCGGATTGTCGGCTTTGCGAAGTGGTTCGCGGAGAGCTTTTCGGCATATCGGGGGCTTTCCAAGAAGGAGCTTAATGTGAAGCTGGCATCTGGAAAGGGCCTTGGAAAGTCGGATGGCGTTCGGCGAAAGGAAGTTTGGGCCTTCCTTTTTGGAGAGAAGCACAAGATAGGCTTTCTCGGTGACAAGGGCGTCATTGGTTCTGAAGCTGTTCGAGAAATACCTGATGAGGCTTTAGAATAGCTAGAACAGGGGGAAGCCGAACTTGATGCTTGGATGCAAGCTACACAGAGGCAAGCTTCCATGGAGTCTACTGATAAGGGTAGACCATCCAGTGAGGAGTCAAGTGGAAGACCTGACTCTGATAGCGGGGCAGGTTCCTCTAAGAAGCGAGCCCGCAGGAGTAAGAGGAGGAGGAGTCATCATCGTAGCAAGGGGCAGCATGAGGACTCTCCTGACTTGGAAGTCCCTCTTACTATCAATGAGGATGTGCCAGTGGATGCTGATGAGCCTCTAGAGAAGAGAAGCCGAGAAGAAGAGACCGTTGGTGAAGGTATGATTCTTCCTTTTTCTCTTTCCATTTCTTTTCATGGGATTTTTCCATGTTCTGATTTGCTTCTTGTTTCTGCTTTTCTCTTTTTTTTTTTAGCAGAGGAAGACTTAGTGATGCCTAAGGTTCCAACCGATGAGGTGGTGACGGATCCTGTCGGGGCACCTAAAGAAGAACCGAGGGACTCTAGAGTGAATCCAGAATCTCCAATTGGTATGACTTCTTTTGCTTTTTTTTTTGTGTCTGTGACTTGGTTTGCTAACATTTTTCTTGTCAGCTGACTTGCCACAGGATTCCGATTACTTTGAACCATCGATGGACGCAAATGTTGATGATGCTTCCGATGAGTTCACGGAGGAAGAAAGTGTTACGGCAGTCATCGAGGAAGGTATTTTGTAGTAATAACCCTGATAATGATTTTCAAATAGGATCATATTCATACCTTTTTGTGTTTCTTTGGCAGGTTTTGAAGTGACAGAGGAGAGTCCGTCGCTTCCTTCAGAACCAGAGCAAGGGATGCCAGAGGTCGATCCAGAGGTAGAGACTCATGGGACCAATTCTGACACTGTTGAGGAGATACCTCGTGCTGAGATTCCTTCCCGAGCAGGAGCAGCTTCAATTGGAAAGAGTTATTTTGTTACTCTTCCAACGGGTGATGACATGAGCAGCCGACCAACAGAGTTAGGCGAATCTTCAGCTGGGCCATCTCTTTTTTTTGCGAAGAAGGTGGTAGTGCGGGTTCTGAGCTCTTGGATTGAGACTCTCCTTGCTGGGCACTTAGATGCCGGGTTTGGCATGCTCCAGCATGTGTAGGAGATTCTCAGTGATGCCGAAGAGGCTGGTCTGGATGTCACAGGTGCCAGGGCGATCGTTGATAGGATCATTGAGCTCGGTGACAAATGGTTTGAGACCATGGGATTTCCTGACGACCAGTTCTTCAAGGAGATGTTCCTGGACCTTGCGGATAAGGCTCAGTCTAACCTGGATGAGGCTACACAAAGCAGGAAGCAGATAGTCCGAGAGAAGAACTTAGAAGAGCTAGCCATCATTGGGCTGACACATGACCTTAACATCCTTGATAGGGAGGTCGATGAGGCCAGGAAACGTCTTGAGCATCTGCAGGCACAAGTCGCTGCCAAGTGGGTTGCAATAACAGAGGCTCGCGACAAGGAAAGTGTTCTGATTCGCCGGGTTCCAGATGCCGATCGAGTTCTTGAAAGGAAGTCTGAAGAGACCAAACAATGGCAAACTGCTTGGGATAAGCTTCCCGGTGTGAAAGAAGGATTGCAGCATTCTCCAACATCTCATGGCAAGTTCCTGAAGAAGCGTGCCTTGGAATCCCTAACGACTGAGGCCAAAAGTTTGCTTGAGGAGCTGAAATCTTGGCTGGAGACCATTTTTGGCTGAGTTCCTGATTTTTTTTTTGTAACAGAAACTATTTTTTTGTAGTGCTTGTGAACACTTTTTTTTTTTTGGTACCACATGTAATTTTTGGGACTGTTTTTTTTTTTTTTTTTTTTTTTGTTTTGCGTAGTGCTTGTGAACACTTTCTCTTTTTTTTTTGGGTACCACATGTATTTTTTTGGTACTCTTTTTTTTTGTTTTCCCTACGCTCACTTAAATCTTTTTGTGATGAAAGTAAATGCTAAATGGGATGCTTTTTTTTTGTTTTTTGTTATCCCTATGCTCACTTAATCTTTTTGTGATAAAAATAATTGCTAAATGGGATTTGATCAAGATCAAAAGCTTGTCATTTTGTGAAAATCTTTTGTCAAATGATTGTTTTGGCATGGGAGCCAGATTTTGTTTATGTCATGGAAGCCGATTTTGGCATGAGAGCCAGCTTTTTTGTTTTGTGGCATTAATAGCCGATTTGTGGCATTGATAGCCGGTTTTGGTGGCATCTATAGCCGAGTTTGTGGCATTGATAGCCGGGTTTTTTGAAAGCCAATTCTTCTTTGTTTTGTGGCATTGATAGCCGGTTTTGTTTTGTGGCATTGATATCCGGTTTGTTTTGGTGGCATTGATAGCCGGTTTTGGTGGCATTTATGGCCGGTTTGTGGCATTTATAGCCTGTTTGGTTTTCAAAAATGCAAGATCGACTAAAAATTGCCTCCCTGCTGAATGTTCTTGCAAGTATCGATGGAATGTCGCATCCTTGCTCATTCGGTTGCGAGTATCGATGGAATGTCGCATTCTCGCAAATTTGGGTGCAAGTATCGATGGAATGTCGCATCTTTGCTTTTAAAAAATTTTGGTTTTGTGGGTACTGACTTGATGTCGTTTCCCCACAATTTTTGAAATTTGTGGTTTTCTCGAACCTTTGGGTTATGAATATCAACTGAAATGTTGAGTCTCCATGGTTTTTTGGGTTTTTTCGTATCTTTGAAATTTGGGTTGTGGATATCAACTGAAATGTTGCATCTCCACGGTTTTGGATTTTGCAAGTATCGACGAAATGTCGCTTCCCTGCGATTTTGGAAGTGTCGAACGTGGTTCGTAAGCTTCCGATTTGTGCGAGTATCGACTAAGCGTTGCTTCCCTGCGGTTTTTTGAAAATTCATTTTTTTTTATTTAAAGACAAGAGGGTCATAAGTTTTGACCTAAAACCATTTAGGCGGTAAAAGGTAGGGTGGACTAGGGTGGAAATCCCTGAATCCGGATTTTGTTTCAAACCATGAATTTTGAGTTCAAGGGTTGAAAATTTTGGTCAAGTTAGGGAAAGGTTCCTAAACTTGGATTTTTTTTAACAATGAAACGATGAAAGTAAGCACTGTTTAAATTTCTAGAAATTTCAACATTTGACATGAAAATTCTGAAAAAGGTGGGTATAGCGAGCGAGTACCTGGAAACTGGTTTTGGCCGTACAGGCATTGCTCTTACCCAGTTGGGTAAGTCTTCAAGGGTAGTACCACTTTAAGAACTTGCCGTTGATGGGCAGCATACATCTGTCACCTTCCATGTTTAGGAGTGTGTATGCGCCGTTGGAGAAAACCTTGTCGATGACGTAGGGTCCCTCCCATTTTGGCTCAAATTTGCCTTTGGGACTTGTGAGCGAAGACCATTGGTCTTTTTACCACCTTTTGTAGGCACGTTGCCTGACCTTTTTGTCGAAAGATCCTGCTATGCGTGCTTAGCAAAGTTCAATGCTTTGTTGAGCTTCGAGCCGTCTCTCATCGAGATTGTCCAGCTCATGGAGTCGCAATTTGACATTGCTTTCTTGAGTCATGTCATTTTGCAAAGATACCCTCAAGGAAGGAATTTGTACTTCCAAGGGCACGACAACTTCGCATCCATAGACCAAGGAGAATGGTGTGCTATGGGTTGGTCCTCGAACGGTGGTTCGATAGGCCCACAAAGATTCAGACATTTTGTCGCTCCAGTCTCTTTTGTGACTAGAGACCATTTTTTTGAGGATTTTACAGAGTGTCTTGTTGAAAGCTTCTGCTAATCCGTTTGCTGCCGGATTGTATGGAGTCGAAGGACAACTTTGGATTTTGTATTTGTCGCAGAACCTGTAGAATCGATGATCCCGGAATTGTGGTTTGTTATCATGGACGAATCTTTTGGGTATGCCGAAACGACAAATGATGTTGGTGCGCAGGAATCGAAGGACTGATGAGGTCTTCATTTCGTTGAATGTAATTGCTTCTGACCACTTGGAGAAATAATCCGTATCGGCGAAGATGAAGCGATGACCTTTGCTCGAAGGGGGAGAAATAGGACCTATGATGTCCATACCCCAGGCTTTGAAAGGCCATGAAATCGTTGTAGGATGCAGCCATTCTGGAGGCATGTGAATGTAATCTCCATGAACTTGGCATTGTTGGCAGCGCTTAGCAAATTACATTGCGTCAGCTACCATGGTAGGCCAGTGATAACCTAACCTTTTTATCTGATCATAGAGCTTGAGACCAGCCTGATGAGCTCCGCAAAGACCAGCATGAACTTCTTTGAGTGTTTCTTCAGCCTCTTGTTGTGACAACCAGCGTAGAAGTACTCCGTTGAAGGATTTCCTGTAAAGGATTTTTGAAGGAATATCCAAATGAAAGCTTGGGGTTCGTCTTTGGATGCTTACCCATTCTTTTGGATCTTCAGGTAGGATTCCGAACATAATGTAATCAATGAACGGATCCCTCCAGTCGCCGATTGAAGTTTGAAGGATTGAAATCCGACTTCCAACCACTTGGTGGCATTCAACAACTGCTTGGTGTGTGTTAAGAGGAGGAATGATTCTTCTTTCGCATACTGTGATTTGCATGTTTTCCCCTTCCTGGATTGCCATAGATGCGGCAAGTCCAGCCAGGGCATCTGCACGTATGTTTTCACCTCTACGAATGTGGGTGATCAGCTGTCTTTTTTCATTTGTCCTGGTTGCACAGTCAAAGTACATGTCCCAGGAGGCACTTTGTGAAAAAGTCTCCACATTGTAGACTGGTTCGTCTGGGAGATCATCTCTGAGTGGAGAATCTTTAGGCAATGGATGCTCTGCGAGGAAGTCTAATAGAGCTTGCCCTTTGATTGCCTTTTGTGGTACGTACCTAATATCAAATTGTGACAGAAGGATGGGCCATTTTGCCAGTCGAGCGTTGAGAGAACCTGCCTTTGTGATAAGGACCTTCAAGAGGTTGACGCTCGAGACCAGGTAGACTGTATTGGAAAGCAAGTAGTGACGCAGCTTTTGTACGGCGAACATCACTGCAAGACATTCTTTTTCGACTAGAGAGTAGCGATGCTCTGCACCTACTAGCATGCGGCTGAGGTAATATAGAGCAGCTTCTTTTCTTTGATCATTTTCTTGTGCAAGCAGAGCTCCCAAAGAGTGATCAAGGGCTCTTGTGTACAAGATGAATGGTTTTCCAGTGGTCGGAGCAGCTAACACTGGAGGTTTTGTCGGGTATGACTTCATGTCTTGGAATGCAGCTTCACAATCAGCATCTCAGACAAAGTTTACACCTTTTTTCATCAAGCGGGAGAATGGACGGCATTTCCCCGAAAGATTGGAGATGAACCGTCAGATGTAGGCCAATCTCCCTTGAAGCCCTTTGAGTTCTCTTAAGGTTCTTGGAGAGGGCATTTCTAGAATGACTTTGACTTTTATAGGGTCAAGCTCTATTCCAGCTTTCCGAACTAGGAATCTGAGGAACTTACCTGACGAGACGCCGAAAAAGTATTTCAAAGGATTCATTCGCAGTTTGTGTTTGCGAAGCCGGAGGAAGACTTCTCGAAGGTCTTCGAGATGATCTTCTTTTCTTTTGCTTTTGACGGCGAGGTCATCAACGTAACATTCAACCGTCTTATGCTACATATCTTGGAATATCTTCATCATAGCCCTTTGATATGTTGCACCGGCATTTTTCAGACCAAATGGCATGACAGTGTAGCAACACACGCCAAATGGGGTCCGAAAAGATGTATGTTTTTCATCTTCAGGATGCATCTTTATCTGATTGTAGCCAGAGAAACCATCCATGAATGTCATTCGCTCGAATCCACATGTATTATCAATCATTACATCTGGAATGGGGAGCGGAAATTCATCTTTTGGGCATGCGCCATTCTGGTCTCTGTAGTCAATACAGACCCTGATCTGCCCGTTTTTCTTTGTCACGGGGACAATGTTGGCCAACCATTCAGGATGTTGTTCCTCACGGATGAAGCCGACGCTTTTGAGTTTTTGAACTTCTTGTTCAATTTTATCCATCACATCTGTACGGAATCTTCTTTGGCCTTGCTTGACAGGCTTGATGTCTTTTTGAAGATTGAGTTTGTGGACCGCTATTTTGGGGTCTAAGCCAGGCATTTCAGCGTAAGACCATGCAAAGCAATCAACGAACTCACGAAGAAAGGCGATATACTCGGGTAACTCATCATCCTTTATATTCTTGCTTATGAATACAGGACGTGGGTTATTTAGTGTTCCCAAGTCTATCTTTTGAACAGGATCTTCTGTTGGAAGGTTCGAAGGTGGTTCCTCCACAATATTTTCGGAGGCTTCCAGCTCAACGAAACCTTCTGGGGTGTTGACGCCAAAAATGTCACTTTGCCTCTTCAAGATCCAAAGAGCTACATGAAGTCGCAACCTGCCATAAATAGGCAATGCTACTTCCAAAAAATCAAATCTTATTAGAGTCAAACAAAAACTGCAAGATCCTTCAAGACAGCCAAAAGAGGAGTACACAAGAAGTTTCGGGCCATTTCAAAATCATTTGGCCTAACTTCGCTTCTCCGGCAGCTGAAAAGGAGCTCCCGGCGGCAAAAACATCGGAGACAGCAAATCTTTGATCAGAGCCGACGATGGTCTCAAAATACATCCAAAAGGCTCCACGTCAAGTTCCGAGTCAAACCGGCAACGTTTGACCATACATCAACCCTCGAACAGCTAAATCAAGCCTCTCGGCGGCGAGAACCACCGAGACCATCACTCATCAGATAGAGCACATGGACAGCTTCAAAATGCTAACAAAGGGCTACACGTCAAATTTCAGGTCATTTCGACAACATTTGACCATAGTTTGACGCTCGGAAGCCAAATCAGGCCTCTCGGCGGCAAAGCTCCCCGGGACCATGGTTTCCAAGACAGAGCCTATGGATCATCTCAAAATGACTCCAATAGGTTCCCTATCAAATTTCAAGTCAATTGGACATCGGTTGACCGCATATCAAACCGCGACATCTTCATCGCGAAAAAAGCGAGTCTACTGGTGATAGGACCCGAAACGGCTTCAAAACTAAAAAAAAAAAGCCTATGGTTGGTCTTATTTATTGCTCAGGAGGCTTCACACCAAATTTCAGGTCATTCCGACATCGTTTGCCCAGTTTCAGCTTCCGACGGAAAATCGGCAGCTCTGCGCGACAAAGTCTTCGGCTTTCTCGGAAAATTAGAAACTTTGCAAACCAAAATGCAAGGATTCTTATCAGGTTTTCTACAGGAAAATTAGGCCAATAAATGGTCAAAATGTCAAGGAAAAATACAGAAGAAAAAAGAATCAAAAAACAGCAAAAACGGACACAAAACAGGACAAAAGGGGGGAAAACCCCCCAGGGTCGCAGACCCCTGCGACCCTGGAGCCCGGGATCGCCGGGAAGGCCCCGGAAACCCCAGTTTTCGCAGTTTTTTCGCTATTCGAAGCGTCCGGCCTCTGGTATTTTCCAAAATTCATACTTTTGAGACACCAAATCCTCTGACATCCGTCAAAAACACGGGTTAATCGTCAAGAGTATCAAAAACAACATTGATCGCCACCCGGTCAACCAAAAAAAAGTGTGCTTTCTACCCGACCGATCGAGAAATCGACAGGACAGATGGCACTGACCCGCGTTGGCAACCAACACCTGAAGTTACATGGTCATCCGATGTCGATCTACATGATGATCCATCAATGATCATCGCCAGAAGAATCCCAAAAGACGTGGCACGGCCCGCGACTCTTGAACTGCTCGGCGACCACTTAATGCGATTAATTGACTAACTTTATTACAGTCATTAATCCATTTCTTTGGACGGACCAATTAGAAGCAAGCATCTGGGAGCTACAAGTCAAGAGATTCATGGCATTTAACCCATGAAACTCCTCCCATCATGGCGATTAAAGGCGATTAAATGCCCTCAATCTCCTCCGGCCAATCAGAAGCCAAGAAAAAGGAGTTACAAAATAAAGAATTCAATCTTGTAACTCCTCCCTTTATATAGCTTTATGACAATTAAGGCTCATAAACCCTCCTAAATGGCTACCTAAAAGCCTATAAATAGGAAAGCTCTCCAAGAAGAAAAGACAACAGCAGACACATAGACAACAGACTGCAGAAAATCCGGAAACTCTGACAGAAAAAGGCATCAAAAATCTAAGAGAGAAAACTCTGTGGAAATCCTACACCGACCACCGCTACAAGGTGACAAAAGTCCCTTGGGGGTACCCCCCCCCCCCAAGGTCCTTGCATTCTCCTTCTGCCGCCAATGGCTTAGACATGGCTTTTCAGCCCGTCTACTCGACTTTTTTATTAGACGTAGGACCTTTTTTTGGTCTTTGTTCTCAAAAAACCTGAGGTTATAGCCAAGCCAAGCGAATCAATAGCATCCTCTATTCTCATCTGCATGGATGGTGGCGAAGTCCACATATGGCTTGCGACCGTCAATCTGAACGGGTCCCCCACAATCTCCTGAGAAGTTAGATCCTCCTTTTCTTTCTTTTCACTGTAGTTTGTATTTTTTCAAAAGAGACAAAAATCACAACTCTTGTCTTTCATTATTGATAAGGATTGTAAAACGGCTATTAACGCCAAAATCGGCTATAAACGCCAAAAATCGGCAATAAACGCCAAAATCGGCTATAAATGCCAAAAATCGCCTTTCACGGCAAATCAAGAAAATGTCTCTTTTCTTAAATATATGTGCAATGGAAAACTTGAAAGAAGTTGATTTCTTTTTTACTTGCGAAGGTTGACCTCGGTAGGACCAGGCGCCAGGAGCGCGGTCCATCAAGCTGGCACACCCGGTGGGACCCGTTCATTTGAGAACACGATGCTAGAAATGAAATATTTGCATATCATATCTATTGCTCTATGCTTATACTTCTTTTCTTGATTCTTTGGCTACTTTTTGATTAGTGGCCATGTTGGATTCCGCATCTAAAAAAATGAGATGAGATTTTTTGGAAATTTCTAATTCTTTGAATTTATTTCCAGTTTGTCTCTTTTCAAAAAAAAAAATAGATTTCTCATTTTGGATTCAAAATTGAGAAACCTTGATCCGTTCCTATCGTTCATCTCGCTTGCAGAAATGTTGAGCCTGTTCGACTAAGGTTTTGGGCCATCGTTTCTCTTCGATGAGTTCATTAAAATAAAAAAAAATAATAATAAAAAAACAAAAAAAATCAGATTTCTCATTTTGAATTCAAAATTGAGAAACCTTGATCCGTTCCTATCGTTCATCGCGCTTGCAGAAATGTTGAGCCTGTACGACTAAGGTTTTGGGCCATCGTTTCTCTTCGATGAGTTCATTAAAAAAATATATATATATAATAAAAAATAATAATAATAATAAAAAAACAAAAAAAGACATAGACCACTAAGGTTAAGCGTTCTTTGATCATGGTTGATTCAAGAAAAGCCTTGTCCAGAGTGTGGAGACAGCTTGACTGTTCTAGGCAAGGGTCCTCCAAATGGGTTCATTAAGTAATCCTACCCTTACCTGGGGGCAATTCTATCAATCAAGATTTCATAAGACCGGGTTAGGAGGCCTATGTGTACTCTCTCGTCTTTTAAATAAATTTTTTTCAAAAATAAATTTTTTTTAAAAATAAAAATTAAAATAAAAAATAAAAAATAAAAAAAAATTTCAAAAAAAAAATCTTAAAAGAAAATTAAAAAATTAAAAAAATAAAAAAAATAAAAAAAGATTTTAAAAAAAAAAAAATTTTTTTTTCAAAAAAAAAACTTCCGTCATTTTGGGTTTAGAATGGAGAAATCTTGGTCTTCTCCTTTCTGAGCACTGGCGCTCGCGGAAATCGCTGAGCCCATGTTCAGATTGGAGTGCCTTTTGGTCTCTTTGATGAACCCGATATTGGCCTTTCAAAAAAAATACTCGTCATTTTTAGATTCAGATCCGAGAAATTATGGTTCATTTCTTTCTGAGCACTAGCGCTCGGGGAAATCGCTGAGCCCGTGTTCAAATTGGAATACCATCTGCTCTCTTTGATGAATCCAATCTTGACCTTTCAAAACAGAGAATCTCATCTCATGGATGCGGACTCAAAACATTTGTGTCTAGCGGTACTAGTACGCCCTTTCAGGGTCTACTGTAATGCGACCGGCACATCTGTAACTCCAACTTTATATTCTTCTTACCTCGAGCAAGCTCCGCTTCTCGATAAGTCGAATTTAAGTTCACAATTGCTTATAGCAGTCACTGTGACGCTCATTCTGGGCTTACCATACCTGCGATCAGAATAATTGTACCCTCTATGGCGTTTTGCCTTCTTCATATTGCTTGGGTCATCTCCCTCGAGCAATTTGAAAAGACAAAACCATAGAACTTCCCATTTATGATCATTATATTCCTGTGATTACTAATGGATGTAGTCTTGTTTCAGAAATTTTTGAAAAAACTAACAATGGCAGCATCGCTTACCATTACCTTCGATGAGAACAAGCACCGAGTCATGCTTCAACAGTAGCAAACTACGCGCACCTACAAGCGCCCCATCAGCTGCCGAAGTGTCAACTCCCTCGGCAACTCTCTGAACTCCGGGTCGACCTCGACTCCCCGGACTATCGTCTTTGGGACGCTGGGACCATTCCTACTTCCCGAGGAACAAACTGTTCCCTCCATGAAGCAGAAACTTGCCTCTCAACGTGTCACTACCGTGACACCAAAGGCTAGCACCAGAAGGCCCGAAGCCCGTGGCAGCCCCACGAAGCCTCGACCAGCAAACGACCAGGTCTATCCCAAGACTTGGCCCCCAAGACCTTCACCAAAACAAAGAAGGTCCCAAACATCTACCAAGCCAGCATTCCTGGCCCCACTCAAGGAGAACCAGTTCCACCCTCTTACTTACATGAAAGAGGAGAGACCCATCTCCAACCTGACTCCCAAGTCAAACCAGCATGAGCCGGCTTGTTCCTACAAGCCCAAAATCAAGTCATGCATCACAAGGCCTCCGCAAGCATCTGCTAAGGCCTACAAACCTGCAGTACCCTTCATCTCTACAGGGGCCGAACTCCAAAAATTCAAAGCTTCGCTGCAACAGGCGAAGGACAGGGTTCGCATCCTGTCCTTGCCCAGCTACAAAGAAGACAGGCTCGGCTGCTGCGCCCGAGGGAGCACATCCTTCATCGTCAAAGCCCAGCCAGAGCTGACCGAAGCTCAAATTGCTCGTCGTATACGCCGCCGCGCATCATACCGGTGAAAGAGACTAGAGAAGCAAAGGACCCAGCCTCCTACACTTCAAGTCTCTCCCAAATGGGTCGAAAAAGAAAGACCCAACCAAGTTGCTGCCGTCCATATGGTTGGAAAAACCAGAAGGCGCCAAAAGTCAGCAACAAAAATCCATGTCCGACGTCCGACGACCTGCAGCGTCTCAAGGACAAGAAGACATTCAGAAGAATCCCCTGTTCCTTCAAGCAAAGGACGGCAGAGTGATCCTTCATCAAGCTCTTCTTCAAAAAGAATGAGCCCCAGCTCAGTCACCAGGACAGTTTCTTCGTTTGAATCACGAAGGATGAACGTCTTGGCTACAAATTCTGAGCCACCACCTCGCAATCCACCTCTAGATGATGCGATCACCCGCATCCAGCAGTTGGAACAAGGCCAGCAGAGGATTGAAACTTTGATGGAAAACCTTCTCATCGCCTTCCAAAATCTGGCGAACAATGAACCTCCTCCGAATTATCAAGACGATGAGGTAAATGGAGAAGAAAATGAGTCACGCGCCCTTACCAAAAAGGACGTAGACAGTATCCTCGCCAAAGCAAAAGAAGAGGATATACTCAAGGAGTATGGGATCAAGCCACCATATCCCTTATGGATGGACTCCGTCCCGTTCCCCACAAAATTCAAGCATCCTACTCTCCAAACATATACGGGGAAAGGATCAGCCAGACAGCACGTCATCCACTTCAAGATCCTGACGGGAGCTATCGCGGATCAAGATGCACTCAAGATCCGCCTCTTTGCAAGTACTCTAAAAGGTACGGCCTTCGATTGGTACTCCACTCTGCCGGAGGACTCGATCCAAAATTGGGCCATGCTAGAGATACGCTTCCTGACTCATTTCAAAGGTGAGGATCATCCCGCTACTATGGCTCAGCTGTGCAACCTAAAACAGGGGGAGAATGAATCAACATATGACTTCATTCATAAGTGGAAAGCAATGGTGTACAAATGCTCTGATGTACTGCCACAAGCGTCGCTAGTCGACATTTGCCAAAACAACATGAGAACCAGAATCCGCTCCATGATCATCGCAACAAATCAAAAAACCTGGGAGAACTCCTAGAAGCTTCCATGGAAGTTGAAATGGTGATTAAAGACCTCAACAGTCAGAAATCATCAAGAAAAGAGCCAACCGCCATTGCAACCTCTAAACCAAAGAAAAAAGAGGTCCTCAATGTGCAGACCAAGTCAGCTCCTCAGCCACCAAAGAAAGCTGAAAACAAAGCTGCAAGTAAGAGACCTGAACTCTTAGATGCCTTCAAAGAATGAGTAGAGAAGAAATACCCATTTGATGAAGATGTTGATGAAATCTTCGGGGCTCTTGTGGCAAACGGTAAACTCACCTTGCCTGAACCAAAAAGACCGGGTGATGTTGGCAAAACCAACGATCCTCGGTACAGTCCATACCACCAGATGATCTCGCATCCTCTCAATCAATGCTTTGTTGTGAGGGAGAAAATAAACGAGATGTGGAAAAACGGGGTCATCACCTTTGACAAAAACTATGGGCCTGCCTCCGTCAACATGGTGACATGTGGACAAACATCAAAATCACCGAAGAAGAAGATCACTACTTCCTTCAAGGTGATAAACTCAATCCAAGCGTCCGAGGAACTGGTTCCTTACCCAACACTAGACGGACAACCCATATGGATACATCCCGATCTCCTGGAAGATGAAAATTGGGAGGTCGTGAAAACAAAGCCTACAGCTCAGCAGCAAAGGCAAGCTAAGAAGCATCGCCTCAAGCTCAAATGGCAAGAGAAGACCCAGCCAAAGCAAGAACTCAAAGAAAAGGCAGAGGCTTCCTCTACCGCTTCACTGGAGGCAACAAAAACATCCCTTCCAGAGACTTCAAAGGGGGTAAGAAAATTCACTCACAGTGATTTCATGCCACCTCAATTCAAAGAAGCCACGTAGGAGATATCATACTCTTGCAATTTGGTAGTTATCTTCTCCATTGATGGATACGAGTCCAGCGACGCTGATGATGGATTCGAATCCAACTACACAGACGAGTGGGAGGAGTCCCTTGAAACAGGAGAATATCTCTCCGATGAAAAAATGGGTTCCTGAGACCCATCTTATGCCAGTAATCTGGTATAACCCTCTACAGCCACAAGGATCCTGGTCTGATGATGAAGAAGACCAAGAGGCTGTACAAGAAAATGCTGCTGACCCAGCACCTCTCATTGCTCCAGTGGAAATCAACCATGTTGAGCCACAAAGAGTTAATGAAGAAGAAGATCCGGCTCCCATGCCTGATCTTGAAGACTATGCAAGGATCTTGCAGCGTCTCACTCTAGAACAAGAGCAAGAATGCGTCAACGAGCCTCCTCGCAATCCAGAGCCTGAAGTCCCTGAAGACCATCAGGTACATCCTCCCTTAACTCCTGAAAATGGAGAAAATTGCTGGATAGACGATCCTCTTACATCCGAGGATGAGTCTGACTCCGATCAGGCGATGTCTCCCGTCAGAGCTTCCTGCAATTGATAATTCGGGATTATAGCTCTTCCGAAGCATCGTCTGATGAGAGCACTTACACTCCGGCGACGCCTAGCAATGTATCTTCTGGAGCCACCTCGTCTCATGTGACTTTCATTGAGATGACACCCTCTCAGGTTTCTTCTCCTGAGACTGTGACTTCAAAGTTCACACCCTTCCTGACTGAAGAATTCCCAGCTATTGATGCTTGGGACGATGAATTAGTCAACGAAGAAGAAAGGTTGCTGGATGTTGTTCAGCACTTGTTCCCAGAAAATGCTCCGTGCAACACGATCACTGAGGATGGCAACTCTGCTGCTGATACATCCTCAGTAAATGAAAAACGACAGCCTCTTGATCCTGAAGACAATCTTCCAAACGAAGACCCTTCTCAAGAAGCTCTCGAAGTTGGTAAAGGCACCCGCTCTGGCCGGGACTACCACAGAAATTACAACCAATCTTCCTTTACACATGTAAATCCTTCAGGAAAAGATGTTGTAAGCGCCCCTAGTGGCAACAATCATGAACATGCAGGCTCTAAGGAGGCTTTCAAGTATGACTTGATTGAATACTTCAAGCACATACCTGCACGTCTGCACATCCTAGATTTGTTGCGAATGTCTCCGCACACTCGTGATAATCTCATCTCGGAATTACAAAAGTTGAATGAGGATGTCAACAAACATGCCTCGCAAGTCCTCCAAATTGAAATGGATTACCGGGTCAAAAACTCAGAAGCCTCCTCAAAGGGAGAAAAGAAGAAAACTGAGGGATCATGCATTGAATGCCTCTCGGTTAAAAAAGCAGCCAGTGCAACCATCGTCTTCACAAAGGACGACCTCCTACTTGGCGAAACCAGGCATAACCGACCCCTATACTTCACAGGGTACATCAAGGAAATGCCTATGCATAGAGTTCAGATCGACCTAGGTTCTGCACTCAACCTCATCTCCACATCGGCTCTCGAAGAGTTGGGCATCCCACCTAGCAAACTGAGCCACACATCTGTATCTATCTTTGGATACGATAGGAGTACTCAAAGGCCTATCGGCAAAATCAGGTTCAAGTTGCAGATTGGTGATCTTATCTCTGAGGTCACTGTGTATGCAATAGAAACCCTTTCATGCTACAACATCCTTCTCGGACGCCCTTGGATCCATGAGAATGGTGTTGTCCCTTCAACTCTACATCAATGCATCAAGTTTGTTGGCAACGACGGCATGATACATCGAGTCTTTGCAGACAAAAAACCCTTCAAAGGTAAAGAAGTCCACTTTGCAAACTCACAGATGTATGAAGGTGAAAAAGAAGAAGAGGAAAAACACATAGCACCCTTTGCCGAAAATCCCTAGAAAGATAAAAGCAAGGCTCCTCAACAAGCACCGGAAGAAAACAAACCATCCGGTAAATCCGAAGAGAGCATTCAAACTCCCTTCATCATCTCCCTCAAACCTTCAAAGCCTTTGGTCATCATAACTAAAGTGAAGAAGGCAAAGCAAAGGCCTGGGGGCAAATTTGTTGTCTCTTTCCTGTCTATCATGCAAGACACGGACTCGAATTCAGAGCTAGAAGACGACACATCGTCAAGCCAAGCTGACACTCAGCAAGTTCAGCCTGCTCTTACTCCAATGGACACAGCTTCTGACATAGAAGATCCTACGTCAGCTTCCTTCGTTGTTCCAGCAACTTCAGCAAAAGAAAAGCCGATCTTCTTCCATAGATCGGATGCTTCTTCATCAAACTCCATGCTTGAACCTTTCCAAAATAAAGGTATGCCTCAACTATCCTTATATAGTTCTGTGGCACAAGCTATTATGATGAAAATGGGCTATGACGCTCAAAACCCAGTCGGTTTGGGAGAAGGACGCGGTATTCTCACGCCATTGGGGCCCGTCTTGACCAAAAGCCAGCTGGAAGATTGGAGACTCTACGGCTATGTAGAAAAGTCTTCATACGGGTTAGGGTATGACCCCGACACTCCCCTGAGACAGTTGACACAAAGGCTTAAAAGTCAATATACTGACCAAGCCTCAACATCTCAAGTCCATGAAGACATCGATCTCCCTGGATATCTCTTTGATGAGTCACCTGACAAAGATCCAGGAAGCTCATCCAATTGGCACGATTTCTCCGAAAATGAAGAGGAGTTGTCCGATGGCACAGACGTGTGGTCTTATGACCCAGAAGAACCCTCATCTCCTAAAGAAGTAGCATACTTCAACCCGGTTTCAACAGGCGATTGGGATCATCTCATAGCAAGCCGTGGGAAAATTACCGATCAAGAAGACCCGTGGAAAGGAACAAAACCTTGGTCTGGAAATGCCTTTGAAACCCCAGAAGGTTTCGTTGAGCTGGAAGCCTCCGAAAATATCGTGGAGGAACCACCTTCGAACCTTCCAACAGAAGATCATGTTCAAAAGATAGACTTGGGAACACCAGATAACCCACGTCCTATATTCATAAGCAAGAATATAAAGGATGATGAGTTACCCGAGTATATCGCCTTTCTTCGTGAGTTTGTTGATTGCTTTACATGGTCTTACGCTGAAATGCCTGGCTTAGACCCCAAAATAGCGGTTGACAAACTCAATCTTCAAGAAGACATCAAGCCTGTCAAGCAAGGCCAAAGAAGATTCCGTCCAGATGTGATGGATAAAATTGAACAAGAAGTTCAAAAACTTAAAAGCGTCGGCTTCATCCGTGAGGAACAACATCCTGAATGGTTGGCCAACATTGTCCCCGTGACAAAGAAAAACGGGCAGATCAGGGTCTGTATTGACTATAGAGACCTGAATGGCGCATGCCCAAAAGATGAATTTCCACTCCCCATACCAAAGGTAATGATCGATAATACCTGTGGATTCGAGCGAATGACATTCATGGATGGTTTCTCTGGCTACAATCAGATAAAGATGCATCCTGAAGATGAAAAACATACATCTTTTCGGACCCCATTTGGCGTGTATTGCTACACTGTCATGCCATTTGGTCTGAAAAATGCTGGTGCCACATATCATAGGGCTATGATGAAAATATTCCAAGATATGCAGCACAAGACGGTTGAATGTTACGTTGATGACCTCGCCGTCAAAATCAAAAGAAAAGAAGATCATCTCAAAGACCTTCGAGAAGTCTTCCTCCGGCTTCGCAAACACAAACTACGGATGAATCCTTTAAAATGCTTTTTCGGCGTCTCGTCGGGTACGTTCCTCGGATTCTTAGTTCGGAAAGCTGGAATAGAGCTTGACCCTATAAAAGTCAAAGCCATTCTAGAAATGCCCTCTCCAAGAACCTTGAGAGAACTCAAAGGGCTTCAAGGGAGATTGGCCTACATTAGACGGTTCATCTCCAATCTTTCGGGGAAATGCCGTCCATTCTCCCGGTTGATGAAAAAAGGTGTAAACTTTGTCTGGGATGCTGACTGTGAAGCTGCTTTCCAAGACATCAAGTCATACCTGACAAAACCTCCAGTGTTAACTGCTCCTACCACCGGAAAACCATTCATCTTGTACACAAGAGTTCTTGATTACTCTTTGGGAGCTCTGCTTGCGCAAGAAAATGATTAAAGAAAAGAAGCTGCTCTATATTACCTCAGCCGTATGCTAGTAGGTGCAGAGCATCGCTACTCTCCAGTCGAAAAAGAATGTCTTGCAGTGATGTTCGCCGTACAAAAGCGGCATCACTACTTGCTTTCCAACACAGTATACCTGGTCTCGAGGGTCAACCTCTTGAAGGTCCTTGTCACAAAGGCAGGTTCTCTCAATGCTCGACTAGCAAAATGGTCCATCCTTCTGTCAGAATTTGATATTAGGTAAGTACCACAAAAGGCAATCAAAGGGCAAGCTCTAGCGGACTTCCTAGCAGTGCATGCATTGCCTAAAGATTCTCCGCTCAGAGATGATCTCCCAGACGAACCAGTCTACAATGTGGAGACTTTCTCGCAAAGTGCCTCCTGGGACATGTACTTTGACGGTGCAACCAGGATAAATGAAAAAAGACAGCTGATCTCGGGAGTTGGCATCCTCTTTGTTAGCCCCGACAAATACATGATTCCACACGCTTTCTCGCTACTGGAACCATGCACAAACAATGCAGCTGAATATCAAGCTCTAATCCTAGGATTGGAACTCGCCATCGAATCCGGTATCACCATGCTGGAAGTCTTTGGAGACTCTCAACTGATTGTCAACCAGATGAATCAGAAATTTGAAGTCAAGAAGCCAGATTTACTGCCTTACTACAACAAGGCACAATCACTTCTGCAAAAGTTTGACATCTGTCACATCACCCACATTCGTAGAGGTGAAAACATACGTGTAGATGCCCTAGCTGGACTTGCCGCATCCATGGCAATCCAGGAAGGGGAAAACATGCAAATCACAGTGTGCGAAAGAAGAATCCTTCCTCCTCTTAACACACACCAAGCTATTGCTGAATGCCACCAAGTGGTTGGAAGTCGGATTTCAAATCTTCAAACTTCAATCGGCGACTAGAGGGATCCGTTCATTGATTACATTATGTTGGGAATCCTACCTGAAGATCCACAAAAGAACGGGTAAGCATCCAAAGGCGAACCCCAAGCTTTCATTTGGATATTCCTTCAAAAATCCTTTACAGGAAATCCTTCAACGGAGTACTTCTACGCTGCTTGTCACAACAAGAGGCTGAGAAAACACTCAAAGAAGTTCATGCTGGTCTTTGCGGAGCTCATCCAGCTGGTCCCAAGCTCTATGATCAGATAAAAAGATTAGGATATTACTGGCCTACCATGGTAGCTGACCCAATGCAATTTGCTAAGCGCTGCCAACAATGCCAAGTTCATGGAGCTTACATTCACATGCCTTCAGAATGGCTGCATCCTACAACGATTTCATGGCCTTTCGAAGCCTGAGGTATAGACATCATAGGTCCTATTTCTCCCCCTTCGAGCAAAGGTCATCGCTTCATCTTCGCCGCTACGGATTATTTCTCCGAGTGATCAGAAGCATTTGCGTTCAACGAAATGAAGACCTCATCAATCCTTCAGTTCCTGCGTACAAACATCATTTGTCGTTTCGGCATACCCAAAAGATTCGTCCATGATAACGAACCACAATTCCGGGATCATCGATTCTACAAGTTCTGCGACAAATACAAAATCCAAAGCTGTCCTTCAACTCCATACAATCCGGCAGCAAACGGGTTAGCAGAAGCTTTCAACAAGACACTCTGCAAAATCCTCAAAAAAATGGTCTCTAGTCATAAAAGAGACTGAAGCGACAAAATGTCAGAAGCTTTGTGGGCCTATCGAACCACCGTTCGAGGACCAACCCATAGCACACCATTCTCCTTGGTCTATGGATCCGAAGCTGTCGTGCCCTTGGAAGTACAAATTCCTTCCTTGAGGGTATCCTTGCAAAATGACATGACTCAAGAAAGCAATGTCAAATTGCGACTCCATGAGCTGGACAATCTCGATGAGAGACGGCTCGAAGCTCAACAAAGCATTGAACTTTACCAAGCACGCATGGCAGGATCTTTCGATAAAAAGGTCAGGCAACGCGCCTACAAAAAGGTTAACTTGGTCCTTGCGGTAAAAAGACCAATGGTCTTCGCTCACAAGTCCAAGGGCAAATTTGAGCCAAAATGGGAGGGACCCTACGTCATCGACAAGGTTTTCTCCAACGGCGCATACGCACTCCTAAACATGGAAGGTGACAGATGTATGCTGCCCATCAACGGCAAGTTCTTAAAGTGGTACTACCCTTGAAGACTTACCCTACTGGGTAAGAGCAATGCCTGTACGGCCAAAACTGGTTTCCAGGTACACGCTCGTTAAACCCACCTTCTTTTAGAATTTTCATATCAAATGTTAAAATTTCTAGAAATTTAAAACAATGCTTACTTTCATCGTTTCATTGTTCAAAAAAAAAAATCCAAGTTTAGGAAACCTTTCCCTAACTTGACCAAAATTTTCAACCCTTGAACCCAAAATCCATGGTTTGAAATAAAATCCGGATTCAGGGATTTCCACCCTAGTCCACCCTGCCTTTTATCGCCAAAATGGTTTTAGGTCAAAACTTATGACCCTCGTGTCTTTAAACAAAAAAAATGGTTTTTCAAAAAACCGCGGGGAAGCGACGCTTATCGATACTCGCGCAAATCGGAAGCATACGAACTATGTTCGACACTTCCAAAATTGCAGGAAAGTGACATTTCGTCGATACTTACAAAATTGAAAAACCGTGGAGACGCAACATTTCAGTTGATATCCACAACCCAAATTTTAAAAGGTTCGAAAAAACCTAAAAACCGTGGAGATGCAACATTTCAGTTGATATCCACAACCCAAATTTTAAAAGGTTCGAAAAAACCTAAAAACTATGGAGACGCAACATTTCAGTTGATATCCATAACCCAAATTTTAAAAGGTTCAAAAAAACCTAAAAACCATGGAGACGCAACATTTCAGTTGATATCCACAACCCCAATTTTCAAATGTTCGAGAAAACCACAAATTTCAAAAATCGTGGGGAAACGACATCAAGTCAGTACCCGCAAAACCAAAATTTTTGAAAGCAAGGATGCGACATTCCATCGATATTTGCACCCAAATTCTCGAGGATGCGACATTCCATCTGTACTCGCAACCGAATGAGCAAGGATGCGACATTCCATCGATACTTGTAAGAACATTCAGCAGGGAGGCGACTTTTAGTCGATACTTGCATTTTTGAAAACCAAAGTGGCTATCAATGCCACCAAAACAAAATAGGCTATAAATGCCACAAACTGGCTATCAATGCCACCAAAACAAAACAGGCTATAAATGCCACAAACCGGCTATCAATGCCACCAAAACAAAACCGGCTATCAATGCCACAAACAAAAATTGGCTTTCAAAAAACCCGGCTATCAATGCCACAAACTCAGCTATCAATGCCACCAAAACCCGGCTATAGATGCCACAAAAAAAAAAAAACTCGGCTATCAATGCCACAAAAAAAAGCTGGCTCTCATGCCAAAATTAGCTTCCATGCCACAAGCAAAAATCTGGCTTCCATGCCAAAACAATCATTTGACAAAAGATTTTCACAAAATGACAAGCTTTTGATCAAATCCCATTTAGCAATTACTTTTGTCACAAAAAGATTCAAGTGAGCATAGGGATAATAACAAAAAAAAAAGAGTACCAAAAAATATACATGTGGTACCAAAAAAAAAAGAAAGTGCTCACAAGCACTACAAAAAAAGAGTACCAAAAAATATACATGTGGTACCAAAAAAAAGAAAGTGTTCACAAGCACTACAAAAAAAAGTACCAAAAAAATACAAGTGGTACCAAAAAAAAAAAGAGAAGGATGGTTTCTGTTAAAAAAACAGGAGCTCAATCAAAAATGGTCTCCAGCCAAGAGTTCAGCTCCTTAAGCAAACTTTTGTCCTCAACCGTCAAGGATTCCAAGGCACGCTTCTTCAGGAATTTGCCATGAGATGTTGGGGTCGGCTGTAGCCCTTCTTTCGCACCGGGAAGCTTATCTCGAGCAGTTCGCCATTGTTTGTTTTCTTGAGATCTCCTTTTAAGAACTCGATCGGCACTTGCAACTCGGCGAATCAGAGCACTCTCCCTGTCACGAGCCTCTGTTATTACAGCCTACTTGGCAGCGACTTGTGCCTGCAGATGCTCAAGACGTTTCCTGGCCTCATCGACCTCCCTATCAAGGATGTTAAGGTCATGTGTCAGCCCAATGATGTTTAGTTCTTCTAAGTTCTTCTCTCAGACTACTTGCTTCCTACTTTCTGTAGCCTCATCCAGGTTAGACTGAGCCTTATCCACAGGGTCCAGGAACATCTCCTTGAAGAACTGGTCGTCAGGAAAACCCATGTTCTCAAACCACCTATCACCCAGCTCAATGATCCTATCAACGATCGCCTTGGCACTTGTGACATCCAGACCAGCCTCTTCGGCATCACCAAGAATCTCACGCACATGCTGGATCATCCCAAATCCGGCATCTAAGTGCCCAGAAAGCAGAGTCTCAATCCAAGAGCTCAGAACTCGCACCACCACCTTCTTCGCAAAAAGAAGAGATGGCCCAGCTGAAGATTCGCCCAACTCCGTTGGTCGGCTGCCCATGTCATCACCTGTTGGAAGAGTAACAAAAGAACTCTTTCCAATTGAAGCTGCTCCTGCTCGGGAAGGAATCTCAGCATGAGGTATCTCCTCAACATTGTCAGAACTGGTCCCAGGAGTCTCTACCTCTGGATCAACCTCTGGCATCTCTTGCTCTGGTTCTGAAGGAAGCGACGGACTCTCCTCTGTCACTTCAAAACCTGCCAAAGAAATGCAAAAAGGTATGAATATAATCCTATTTGAAAATCATTATCAGGGTTATTACTACAAAATACCTTCTTCGACGACTGGGGGAACACTTTCTTCCTCCATGAACGCATCGGAAACATCATCAACATTTGCATCCATCGATGGTTCGAAGTCATTGGAATCCTGTGGCATGTCAGCTGGCAAAAAAAAATGTGTTAGCAAACCAAGTCACAGACAAAAAAAAAGAGAAAAAGAAAACAAAAGAAGTCGTACCAATTGGAGATTCTGGATTCACTCTAGAGTCCCTCGGTTCTTCTTCAGGTGCCCCGACAGGATCCGTCACCACCTCATCGGTTGGAGCCTCAGGCATCACCAAGTCTTCCTCTGCTTAAAAAAAAAAAGAAAAGCAGAAACAAGAAGCAAATCAGAACATGGAAAAATCCCATGAAAAGAAATGGAAAGAGAAAAAGGAAGAATCATACCTTCACTGACGGTCTCTTCTTCTCGGCTTCTCTTCTCTGGAGGCTCATCAGCATCCACTGGCACATCCTCATTGATAATAAGAGGAACTTCTGAGTCAGGAGAGTCATCATGCTGCCCCTTGCTGCAATGATGACTCCTCCTCCTCTTACTCCTGCGGGCTCGCTTCTTAGAGGAACCTGCCCCGCAGTCAGAGTCAGGTTTCCCACTTGACTCCTCACTGGATGGTCTACTCTTGCCAGTAGACTCCACGGAAGCTTGCCTCTGTGCCGCTTGCATCCAAGCACCAAGTTTGGCTTCCTCCTGTTCTAGCTGCTCTAAAGCCTCATCAGGTATTTCTCCAATAGCTTCAGAACCAATGACGCCCTGGTCACCGAGAAAGCCTATCTTGTGCTTCTCTCTAGAAAGAAAGGCCCAAACTTCCTCTCGCCGGACAACATCCGACTTTCCAAGGCCCTTTCCAGATGCCAGCTTCACATCAAGCTCCTTCTTGGAAAGCCCCACCAAAAGAAACAAAAAAAAATGCAAAATTTTATGTCCGTACGGCCCACAAAAGAAACAAAAAAAATGCAAAAAAAAAAGAAGAGAAGAAAGCAAAAAAAAAAAACGCGTGTAAAAAAAAACAGAGAGAAAACACGTGGAGAAAAGAAAGAAACAAAAAAAAAAGAACTTTTTATTTTTCCTACAATGGAGTTTTCTAGAAAAAGGGAACTTACTTGAAGCCTTGATGGAGAAAAAGAAGAAAAGTCTTGAAGATCTTGAAGAAGAAGAACTCTTGGTCTTAAAGCCCTCTTGGGATTGTTGCAAAAGAAAGTAATAAGAGCAAGAGATCCAACCTCCTCCTTGCTTTTATAGAAGAGAGCAAACCAAATAAGGAAAGAAGAAAGAGGTAAGTGTTACTAATTAGTAACCTTACCAAAAGAAAGAGATTAGAAAGATTCTTTCCCAAAAGAAAGATATCTTGAGGGATTCTCTCCCAAAAAGAAATCAATGAGAGATTTTCTCCCAAAAGATAGGATCAATGAAGGATTCTTTCCCAAAAGAAAGACATCTTGAGATATCCTATCCCAAAATAAAGGGAACATGAGAGATTCTCTCCAGGTAAAGACATTCTTAGATATTCTCTATCCAAAAGAGATATTTTTGGATATTCTTTACAAAAATGACACCATATGTGATCTAAGCCATTTCAAAAGCTTAAGGTCCCATGGGTTAGCCCATATGAGGCAGGCTAAAAAAAAAAAAATTTGGGCTTTTAGTCAAAGAGAAATCCCTCTTACCAAGAGCATACACAGATGGTTCCATGCCTCTTTTGAGTTGATTCGACCATACAAAAGAGAATTCCAAGCCCCATGAGCTTCCAAAAATCAAACCATCCAGCCTCATCTACCAAATTGAGCCAAAATCTTGAAATTGACATTCCACAAAAATCCAAACCAAAACCTGGTCCCCTAACTTGCCACATACAGCTTGTTGGGTCACAAGACCAAAACCAAAAACCAAAACCTGAACCCCTAACTTGCCACATACAGCCTGTTAGGTCACAAGATCAAAACAAAAATTGATCCCCCAACATTCCACATACAGCTTGTTGAGTCACACGGTCAAAACCAAACCCGACCCCCTAACCTGCCACATACAGCCTGTTAGGTCACAAGGTCAAAACCCAAATCCACATCCCTGATGTCATCTTCAAAACTTTGCCTCGAGATGGTACGTGATCCCTTTCACTACCATAAAATTCCCCTGGAAGCTCAAAAGGCTACAAATACCAAAAAGAAAGACTGCTCAAAGACTCTTGGTCCAGTCACAGGCTCTCCTTCACAAATCTCTTCGAGGCACATCGACTACAAAAGTTAAGCAACTCGTCGCTGTACCTCGAGGGGGCATTTGTTGACACCAAAAATGTCAATTTGCCTCTTCAAGATCCAAAGAGCTACATGAAGTCGCAACCTGCCATAAATAGGCAATGCTACATCCAAAAAATCAAGTCTTGTCAGAGTCAAACAAAAATTGCAAGATCCTTCAAGACAGCCAAAAGAGGAGTACACAAGAAGTTTCGGGCCATTTCAAAATCATTTGGCCTAACTTCGCTTCTCTGGCAGCTGAAAAGGAGCTCCCGGTGGCAAAAGCATCGGATACACCAAATCTTCGATCAGAGCCGACGGATGGCCTCAAAATACATCCAAAAGGCTCTACGTCAAGTTCCGAGTCAAACCGGCAACGTTTGACCATACATCAACCCTCGAACAGCTAAATCAAGCCTCTCGGCGGTGAGAACCACCGAGACCATCACTCATCAGATAGAGCACATGGACGGCTTCAAAATGCTTACAAAGGGCTACACGTCAAATTTCAGGTCATTTCGACAACACTTGACCATAGTTTGACGCTCGGAAGCCAAATCAGGCATCTCAGTGGCAAAGCTCCCCGAGACCATGGTTTCCAAGACAGAGCCTATGGATCATCTCAAAATGACTCCAATAGGTTCCCTGTCAAATTTCAAGTCAATCGGACATCGGTTGACCGCACATCAAACCACGACATCTTCATCGCGACAAAAGCGAGTCTACTGGTGATAGGACCCAAAACGGCTTCAAAACTCAAACAAACGCCTATGGTTGGTCTTATTTATTGCTCAGGAGGCTTCACACCAAATTTTAGGTCATTCCGACATCGTTTGGCCCAGTTTTAGCTTCTGACGGAAAATCGGCAGCTCTACGCGACAAAGTCTTCGGCTTTCTCTGAAAATTAGAAACTTTGCAAACCAAAATGCAAGGATTCTTATCAAGTTTTCTACAGGGAAATCAGGCCAATAAATGGTCAAAATGTCAAGGAAAAATACTGAAGAAAAAAGAATCAAAAAACAGCAAAAACGGACACAAAACGGGACAAAAGGGGGGAAAACCCCCCCAGGGTCGCCGGCGAGCCTGGAGCCCGGGATCACCGAGAAGGCCCCGGAAACCCCGGTTTTCACCGTTTTTTCACGATTCGAAGCGTCCGGGCTCTGGTATTTTTCCAAAATTCATACTTTTGAGACACCAAATCCTATAACATCCGTCCAAAACACGGGTTAATCGTCAAGAGTATCGAAAACTACATTGATCGCCACCCGGTCAACCAAAAAAAAGTGTGCTTTCTACCCGACCGATCGAGAAATTGACAGGACAGATGGCACCGACCCGCTGCTAGCATTTAACCCATGAAACTCCTCCCATCATGGCGATTAAAGGCGATTAAATGCCCTCAATCTCCTCCGGCCAATCAGAAGCCAAGAAAAAGGAGTTACAAAATAAAGAATTCAATCTTGTAACTCCTCCCTTTATGTAGCTTTATGACAATTAAGGCTCATAAACCCTCCTAAATGGCTACCTAAAAACCTATAAATAGGAGAGCTCTCTAAGAAAGAAAAGACAACAGCAGACACACAGACAACAGACTACAGAAAATCTGGAAACTCAGACAGAAAAAGGCATCAGAAATCTAAGAGAGAAAACTCTGCTGAAGTCCTACACCGACCACCGCTACAAGGTGACAAAAGTCCCTTGGGGGGGTACCCCCCCCCCCCCCAAGGTCCTTGCCTTCTCCTTCTGCCGCCAATGGCTTAGACATGGCTTTTCAGCCCGTCTATTCGGCTTTTTTATTGGACATAGGACCTTCTTTTGGTCTTTGTTCTCTAAAAACCTGAGGTTATAGCCAAGCCAAGTGAATCAATAGCATCCTCTGTTCTCATCTGCATGGATGATGGCGAAGTCCACATATGGCTTGCGACCGTCAATCTGAACGAGTCCCCCACAATCTCCTGAGAAGTTAGATCCTCTTTTTCTTGCTTTTCATTGTAGTTTGCATTCTTTCAAAAGAGACAAAAATCACAACTCTTGTCTTTCATTATTGATAAGGATTGTAAAACGGCTATAAATGCCAAAATCGGCTATAAACGCCAAAAATCGGCTATAAACGCCAAAATAGCAATAAATGCCAAAAATCGCCTTTCACGGCAAATCAAGAAAATGTCTCTTTTCTTAAATATATGTGCAATGGAAAACTTGAAAGAAGTTGATTTCTTTTTTACTTGCGAAGGTTGATCTCCGGATCACCACTTGCAATTCCAAGTAAAATAGAAAATCTGGCACACCCACCCAAAAAGAAATGTTGATGCACGCCCCTTGCCCCCCTGGGTTATGAAAGGGTCGGACCCAACGGACTCCCACGTCCGCCGACCTCGGTAGGACCAGGCGCCAGGAGCGCGGTCCATCATGGGGTTTCAAGGGCACTTCCAGACCAAGGTTTTGTTCCTTTCCACGGGTCTTCTTGATCGGGAATTTTCCCAAGGCTTGCTATGAGATGATCCCAATCGCCTGTTGAAACCGGGTCGAAGTAGGCTACTTCTTTTGGTGATGAGGGTTCTTCTGGGTCAGAAGACCACACGTCTGTACCATCGGACAACTCCTCTTTGTTATCAGAGAAATCGTACCAATTGGATGAGCTTCCTGGATCTTTGTCAGGTGACTCATCAAAGAGATATCCAGGGAGATCGATGTCTTCATGGACTTGAGATGTTAAGGCTTGGTCAGTATATTGACTTTTAAGCCTTTGTGTCAACTGTCTCAGGGGAGTGTCGGGATCATACCCTAACCCGTGTGAAGACTTTTCTACAAAGCCGTAGAGTCTCCAATCTTCCAGCTGGCTTTTGGTCAAGACGGGCCCCAATGGCGTGAGAATACCACGTCCTTCTCCCAAACCGACTGGGTTTTGAGCGTTATAGCCCATTTTCTTCTAAATAGCTTGTGCCACAGAACTATATAAGGATAGTTAAGGCATACCTTCATTTTGGAAAGGTTCAAGCATGGAGTTTGATGAAGAAGCATCCGATCTATGGAAGAAGATCGGTTTTTCCTTTGCTGAAGTTGCTGGAACAACGAAGGAAGCTGACGTAGGATCTTCTATGTCAGAAGTTGTCTCCATTGGCGTAAGAGCAAGCTGAACTTACTGAGTGTCAGCTTGGCTTGACGATGTATCGTCTTCTGGCTCTGAATCCGAATCCGTGTCTTGCATGATAGACACGAAAGAGACAACAAATTTGCCCCCAGACTTTTGCTTTGCCTTCTTCACTTTAGTTGTGATGACCAAAGGCTTTGAAGGTTTGAGGGAGATGATGAAAGGAGTTTGAATGCTCTCTTCGGATTTACCGGATGGTTTGTTTTCTTCCGGTGATTTTGATGTTTGTCCACATGTCACCATGTTGACGGAGGCATACCCATAGTTTTTGTCAAAGGTGATGACTTCATTTTTCCACATCTCGTTTATTTTCTCCTTCACAACGAAGCATTGATTGAGAGGATGCGAGATCATCTGGTGATATGGACAGTACCGAGGATCGTTGGTTTTGCCAACATCACCGGGTCTTTTTGGTTCAAGCAAGGTGAGCTTGCCGTTTGCCACAAGTGCCCCGAAGATTTCATCAACATCTTCATCAAGCGGGTATTTCTTCTCTACTCTTTCTTTGAAGGCATCTGAGAGTTTAGGTCTCTTACCTGTAGCTTTGTTTTCAGCTTTCTTTGGTGGCTGAGGAGCTGACTTGGTCTGCACATTGAGGACCTCTTTCTTCTTTGGTTTAGAGGTTGCAATGGCGGTTGGCTCTTTTCTTGATGATTTCTGACTGTTGAGGTCTTTAATCACCATTTCAGCTTCCGTGGAAGCTTCTAGGAGTTCTCCCAGGTTTTTTGATTTGTTGCCGATGATCATGGACTGGATTCTGGCTCTCATGATGTTTCGGCAGATGTCGACTAGCGACGCTTGTGGCAATACATCAGAGCATTTATATGCCATTGCTTTCCACTTGTGAATGAAGTCATATGTTGACTCATTCTCCCCCTGTTTTAGGCTGCACAGCTGAGCCATAGTAGCGGGATGATCCTCACCTTTGAAGTGAGTCAGGAAGCGTGTCTCTAGCATGGCCCATTTTTGGATGGAGTCCTCCGGCAGAGTGGAGTACCAATCGAAGGCTGTACCTTTTAGGGTACTTGCAAAGAGGCGGATCTTAAGTGCATCTTGATCCGCGATAGCTCTCGTCAGGATCTTGAAGTGGATGACGTGCTGTCTGGCTGATCCTTTCCCCGTATATGTTTAGAGAGTAGGTTGCTTGAATTTTGTGGGGAACGGGACCAAGTCCATCCATAAAGGATATGGTGGCTTGATCCCATGCTCTTTGAGTATATCCTTTTCTTTTACTTTGGCGAGGATACTGTCTACGTCCTTTTTGGTAAGGGCGCGTGACTCATTTTCTTCTCCATTTACCTCATCGTCTTGATGATTCGGAGGAGGTTCATTGTTCGCCTGATTTTGGAAGGCGAGGAGAAGGTTTTCCATCAGAGTTTCAATCCTCTGTTGGCCTTGTTCCAACTGCTGGATGCAGGTGATGCATCATCTTGAGGTGGATTGCGGGGTGGTGGCTCAGAATTTGTAGCCAGGACGTTCATCCTTCGGGATTCGAACGAAGAAACTGTCCTGGTGACTGAGCTGGGGCTCATTCTTTTTGAAGAAGAGCTTGAGGAAGGATCACTCTGCCGTCCTTTGCTTGAAGGAGCAAGGGATTCTTCTGAATGTCTTCTTGTCCTTGAGACGCTGCGGGTCATCGGACGTCGGACATGGATTTTTGTTACTGACTTTTGGCGCCTTCTGGTTTTTCCAACAATATGGACGGCAACAACTTGGTTGGGTCTATCTTTTTCGACCCATTTGGGAGAGACTTGAAGTGTAGGGGGCTGGGTCCTTTGCTTCTCTAGTCTCTTTTGCCGATACGACGCGCGGTGGCGCATACGACGAGCAATTTGAGCTTCGGTTAGCTCTGGTTAGCCTTTGACGATGAAGGATGTGCTCCCTCGGGCGCAGCTGCCGAGCCTGTCTTCTTTGTAGCTGGGCAAGGATAGGATGCGAACCCGGTCCTTCGCCTGTTGCAGCGAAGCTTTGAATTTTAGGAGTTCGGCCCCTGTAGAGTTGAAGGGTCGAACTGCAGGTTTGTAGGCCTTAGCAGGTGCTTGCAGAGGCCTTGTGATGCATGACTTGATTTTGGGCTTGTAGGAACAAGCCGGCTCATGCTGGGTTGACTTGAGAGTCAGATTGGAGATGGGTCTCTCCTCTTTCATGTAGGCAAGAGGGTAGAACTGGTTCTACTTGAGTGGGGCTAGGAATACTGGCTTGGTGGATGTTTGGGACCTTCTTTGTTTTGGTGAAGGTCTTGGGGACCAAGTCTTGGGATAGACCTGGTCGTTTGCTGGTCGAGGCTTCGTGGGGCTGCCACGGGCTTCAGGCCTTCTGGTGATCGCCTTTGGTGTCACAGTAGTGACACATTGAGAGGCGAGTTTCTGCTTCTTGGAAGGAGCAGTTTGTTCCTCGGGAAGTGGGAATGGTCCCAGCGTCCCAAAGACGATAGTCCGGGGAGTCGAGGTCGACCCGGAGCTCAGAGAGTTGCCGAGGGAGTTGACACTTCGGCAGCTAGTGGGGCGCTTATAGGTGCGCGTGGTTTACCTCTGTTGAAGCATAAGTTTGTGCTTGTTCTCGTCGAAGGTAATGGTTAGTGAGGCTGCCATTGTTAGTTTTCGAAAAGTTTCTGAAACAAGACCACATCCATTAGTAATCACAAGAATAATGACCATAAATAGGAAGTTCTATGGTTTTGTCTTTTGAAATTGCTCGAGGAAGATGACCCAAGCAATATGAAGAAGGCAGAAAGCCATAGAGGGTACAATTGCCCTAATCGCAGGTATGGTAAGCCCAGAATGAGCGTCCCAGAGACTACTAGAAGCAATTGTGAACTTAAATTCGACTTATCGAGAAGCAGAGCTTGCTCGAGGTAAGAAGAATATAAAGTTGGAGTTACAAATGTGCCGGTCGCAATACAGTAGACCCTGAAAGGGCGTACTAGTACCGCTAGACACAAATGTTTTGAGACCGCATCCATGAGATGAGATTCTCTATTTTGAAAGGTCAAGATTGGATTCATCAAAGAGAGCAGATGGTATTCCGATCTGAACACGGGCTCAGCGATTTCCGCGAGCGCCAGTGCACAGAAAGAAATGAACCATAATTTCTCAGATCTGAATCAAAAAATGACGAGTCTTTTTTTTTAAAGGCCAATATCGGGTTCATCAAAAAGAGCAAAAGGCACTCCAATCTGAATACGGGCTTAGCGATTTCCGCGAGCACCAGTGCTCAGAAAGGAGAAGACCAAGATTTCTCCAATCTAAACCCAAAATGACGGAAGTTTTTTTTTTGAAGATTTTTTTTTTAAAAAAAATCTTTATTTATTTTTTTTTTAGATTTATTTTTGAAAATTTTTTATTTTTTATTTTTATTTTAAATTTTTTATTTTTAAAAATTTTATTTTTTGAAAAAAAATTTATTTAAAAGACGAGAGAGTACACATAGGCCTCCTAACCCGGTCTTATGAAATCTCGATTGATAGAATTACCCTCAGGTAAGGGTAGGATTACTTAATGAACCCGTTTAGAGGACCCTTGCCTAGAACAGTCAAGCTGTCTCCACACTCTGGACAAGGCTTTTCTTGAATCAACCATGATCAAAGAACGCAGCTGGTTTAACCTTAGTGGTCTATGTCTTTTATATATATATATATATATAAGTTTTTTTTTAGATATTTAATGAACTCATCGAAGAGAAACGATGGCCCAAAACCTTAGTCGAACAGGCTCAACATTTCAGCAAGCACGATGAATGATAGGAAATGATCAAAGGTTTCTCAATTTTGAATCCAAAATGAAAAATCTGATTTTTTTTTTGTTTTTGTTTTTTTAGATCTTTAATGAACTCATCGAAGAGAAACGATGGCCCAAAACCTTAGTCGAACAGCCTCAACATTTCTGCAAGCACAATGAACGATAGGAAAGGATCAAGGTTTCTCAATTTTGAATCCAAAATGAAAAATCTGATTTTTTTTTAATGAACTCATCGAAGAGAAACGATGGCCCAAAACCTTAGTCGAACAGGCTCAGCATTTCTGCAAGCGCGATGAACGATAGGAAAGGATCAAGGTTTCTCAATTTTGAATCCAAAATCCGATTTTTTGTTTTTTTTTTGTAATGAACTCATCGAAGAGAAACGATGGCCCAAAACCTTAGTCGAACAGGCTCAACATTTCTGCAAGCGCGATGAACGATAGGAAAGGATTAAGGTTTCTCAATTTTGAATCCAAAAATCGGACTTTTTATTTTTTTATTATTTTTTTTTAATGAACTCATCGAAGAGAAACGATGGCCCAAAATCTTAGTCGAACAGGCTCAACATTTCTGTAAGCGCGATGAACGATAGGAAAGGATCAAGGTTTCTCAATTTTGAATCCAAAAATCTGATTTTTTTTTGAAAAGAGAAAGAGTGAAAATAAATTCAAAGAATTAGAAATTTCCAAAAAATTTTATCTCATTTTTTTTAGATGCGGAATCCAATATATGCCACCAATTAGAAAGTAGCCAAGGAATCATGAAAAGAAGTATAAGCATAGAGCAATAGATATGATATGTAAATATTTCACTTCTAGCATCGTGTTCTCAAATGAACGGGTCCCACCGGGTGGAGCCAGCTTGATGGAACAGCGCTTCCGCTTGGTTCTACCGAGGTCGGCGGACGTGGGAGTCCGTCTGGTTCCGACCCTTTTGTAACCGAGGGTGAGAGGCGTGCATCAACATTTTTTTGTGTGGGTGTGCCAGATTTTCTTTTTTACTTGGAATTGCAAGTGGTGATCCGGAGATCAACCTTCGCAAGTAAAAAGGAAATCAACTTCTTTCAAGTTTTCCATTGCACATATATTTAAGAAAAGAGACATATTCTTGATTTTCCGTGAAAGGTGATTTTTTTGGCATTTATAGCCGATTTTGGCGTTTATAGCCGATTTTTGGCATTTATAGCCGATTTTGGCGTTTATAGCCGATTTTCAATCCTTATCAATAATGAAAGACAAGAGTTGTGATTTTTGTCTCTTTTGGAAAAATACAAACTACAATGAAAAGCAAGAAAAGGAGGATCTAACTTCTCAGGAGATTGTGGAGGACCCGTTCAGATTGACGGTCGCAAGCCATATGTGGACTTCACCATCATCCATGCAGATGAGAACAGAGAACGCTATTGATTCGCTTGGCTTGGCTATAACCTCAGGTTTATGAGGACAAAGACCAAAAGGAGGTCCTATGTCCAATAAAAAACTAAGTAGACGGGCTGAAAAGCCACGTCTAAGCCATTGGAGGCAGAAGGAGAAGGCAAGGACCTTGGGGGGGGGTACCCCCCCAAGGGACTTTTGTCACCTTGTAGCGGTGGTCGGTATAGGATTTCCGCAGAGTTTTCTCTCTTTGATGCCTTTCTCTGTGTGAGTTTCCAGATTTTCTGTAGTCTGTTTGTGTGTTTTCTCTGCTGTGTGCTGTCCTTTCTTCTTGGAGTGCTCTCCTACTTATAGGGTTTTTGGTAGCCATTTAGGAGGGTTTATGGGCTTTTGTTGTCATTAAGCCGCATAATGGGAGGAGTTACAGGATTTAATTCCTTTATTTTGTAACTCCTTTTTCTTGGCTTTTGATTGGCCGGAGGAGATTGAGGGCATTTAATCGCCTTTAATGGCCATGATGGGAGGAGTTTCATGAGTTAAATGCCATGAATCTCTTGACTTGTAACTCCCGGATGCTTGCTTCTGATTGGGCCGTCCAAAGATATGGATTAATGACTGTAATAAAGCTAGTCAATTAATCGCATTAAGTGGTCGCCGAGCAGTTGAATAGTCGCGAGCCGTGCCGCGTCTTTTGGGATTCTTCTGGCGATGATCATCGATGGATCTTCATGTAGATCGATATCAGATGACCATGTAACTTCGGGTGTTGGTTGCCAGCAGCGGGTCGGTGCCATCTGTCCTGTCGATTTCTTGATCGGTCGGGTAGAAAGCACACTTTTTTTTGGTTGACCGGTTGGCGATTAATGTTGATTTTGATACTCTTGATGATTGACCCGTGTTTTGACGGTTGTAAGAGGATTTGGTGTCTAAAAAATATGAATTTTGGAAAATACCAGAGGCCGGACGCTTCGAATCACGAAAAAAAGGCAAAAAAGGGGGTTTTCGGGGCCCTCCCGGCGATCCCGGGCCCCAGGGTTGCAGGGGCTGGCGACCCTGGGGGGGTTTTCCCCCCTTTTGTCCCGTTTTGTGTCCGTTTTTGCTGTTTTTTTATTCTTTTTTCCTCTGTATCTTACCTTGAAATTTTTGATCATTTATTGGATTGATTTCCCTGTAGAAAACCTGATTAGAATCCTTGCATTTTGTTTTGCAAAGTTTCCAATTTTCTATGAAAGCCGAAGACTTTATTGCGTAGAGCTGCTGATTTTTCGTCAGAAGCTGAAACTGGGAAAAACGATGTCGGAATGACCTGAAATTTGAGGTGAAGCCTCCTGAGTAATAAATAAGACCAACCATAGGCTTTTGTTTGAGTTTTGAAGCCGTTTGGGGTCCTATCACCAGTAGACTTGCTTTTATCGTGATGAAGATGTCGCGGCTTGATGTGCGGTCAACCGATGTCCGATTGACTTGAAATTTGACAGGGAACCTATTGGAGTCATTTTAAGATGATCCACAGGATCTGTCTTGGAAACCATGGTCCCGGGGAGCTTCACCGCTGAGAGGCCTGATTTGGCTTCCGAGCGTCAAAGTCTGGTCAAATGTTGTCGAAATGACCTGAAATTAGACGTGTACCCCTTTGTAAGCATTTTAAAGCCGTCCATGTGCTCTATCTGATGAGTGATGGCCTCGGTGGTTCTCGCCACCGAGAGGCTTGATTTAGCTGTTCGAGGGTTGATGTAGGGTCAAACGTTATCGGTTTGACTCGGAACTTGACGTAGAGCCTTTTGGATGTATTTTGAGACCATCCATCGGCTCTGATCGAAGATTTGGTGTCTCCGATGCTTTCACCGCGGGAGCTCCTTTTCAGTTGCCGGAGTTGCGAAGTTAGGCCAAATGATTTTGAAATGGCCCGAAACTTCTTGTGTACTCCTCTTTTGGCAGTCTTGAAGGATCTTGCAGTTTTTGTTTGATTCTGACAAGATTTGATTTTTTGGAAGTAGCATTGCCTATTTATGGCTGGTTGCGACTTCATGTAGCTTTTTGGATCTTGAAGAAGCAAGGTGACATTTTTGGTGTCAACATAGAGATCTTAAGAAAAATCACATTTTTCAGTTTGGATTCAAAATTGAGAAACTTTGATCCTCTCCTATCGTTCATCGTGGTTGTAGAAATTTCGAGCCTGTTCGAATAAGGATTTGGTCCATCATTTCTCTTCGATGAGTTCATTAGAGATATTAAAATATATATATAATTTATTTTTTCAAAATATCAAATTTCTCATTTTGGATTAAAAATTGAGAAACTTTGATCATTTCCCTTCTGGGCGCTGGCGCTCGCTGAAATCATTGAACCCGCATTCGAATCAAGGATTGGGCCATCATTTCTCTTCGATGAGTCTATTTGGGATAAAAAAAAGACATAGACCACTAAGGTTAAACCAATTACGTTCTTTGATCATGGTTGATTCAAGAAAAGCCTTGTCCGGAGTGTGGAGACAGCTTGACTGTTCTAGGCAAGGATCCTCTAAACGGTTTCATTAAGTAATCCTACCCTTACTTGAGGCCAATTCTATCAATTGAGATTTCATAAGACCGGGTTAGGAGGCCTATGTGTACTCTCTCTTCTTTTAAATAAAAAAAGATCTTTAATATAAAAAAATTTTCAAAATAAAAAATCTTAAAACAAAAAATAAAAAAATATAAATTTTAAAATAAAAAAATAAAAAATAATTTTTTTTCAAAAAAAATCATTAAAATATATGTATATATATAAATCTTCCAAAAAAAAAAAAAAACTTCATTCATTTGTGGTTCAGATCTGAGAAATTTCGGTCTCTTCCCTTTTGAGCACTGGTGTTCGTGGAAATCGTTGAGCCCGTATTCAGATCGGAATGCCTTTTGCTCTCTTTGATGAACCCGATCTTGGCCTTTCAAAAAAAAATTTCTCGTCATTTTTGGGTTCAGATCTGAGAAATTTTGGTCTCTTCCCTTCTGGACACTGGCGGAAATCGTTAAGCCCGTGTTTAGATTGGAATACCATCTGCTCTCTTTGATGAATCCAATCTTAACCTTTCAAAATAGAGAACCCATCTCATGGATGCGGTCTCCAAACATTTGTGCCTAGCAATACCGGCATGCCCTTTTAGGGTCTACTATATTTGCGACCGGCACATTTGTAACTCCAACCTTATATTCTTCTTACCTCAGGCAAGCTCTGCCTCGTTAAGTCGAATTTAAGTTCACAATTGCTTCTAGCAGTCACTAGGACGCTCGTTCTAGGCTCACCATACTTGCAATTAGAACAATTGTATCTTCTATGGCTTTTTGCCTTCTTCATGTCGCTTTGGTCATGCCCTTCTAGCGATTTGAAAAGACAAAACCATAGAATTTCCCATTTATGATCATTATATTCTTGTAATTACTAATGGATGTGGTCTTGTTTCAGAAATTTTCAAAACTAACAATGGCAGCTTCCTTGACCATTACTTTTGACAAGAACAAGCACCAACTCATGCTTAAACAGAAGCAAACAATGCGCTCTTACATGCGCCCAGTCAGCTGCCGAATTGTCAACTCCCTCGGCAACTCTCTGAAATCCGGGTCAACCTCGACTCCCCGGATTATTGTCTTTGGGACGCTGGGACCATTCCCACTTCCCGAAGAACAAATTGCTCATTCCAAGAATCAGAAGGTCGCCTCTCAACGTGTCACTACCGTGACACCAAAGGCGAGTGCCAAAAAGCCCAAAGCCCGCGGCACCCCCGCGAAGCCTCGACCCACAAACAACTAGGTCTATCCTAAGACTTGGTCCCCAAGACCTTCACCAAAATATAGAAGATCCCAAACATCCACCAAGCCAGCATACCTGGCCCCACTCAAGGAGAACCAATTCTACCCTCTTGTCTATATAAAAGAGGAGAGACCCATCTCCAACCTGACTCCCAAGCCAACCCAGCATGAGCCGGCTTGTTCCTACAAGCCCAAGATCAAGTCATGCATCACAAGGTCTCTGCAAGCACCTCCCAAGGCCTACAATCCTTCTGTTCAACCCTTCATATCTATAGGGGCCAAACTCGAGAAATTCAAAGCTTCGCTGCAACAGGCGAAGGACCGGGTTCGCATCATGTCCTTGCCTAGCTACAAAGAAGAAAGGCTAGGCTACTGCGCCCGAGGGAGCACATCCTTCATTGTCAAAGCCTAGCCAAAGCTGACCCAAGCTCAAATTGCTCGTCGTGTACCCCATCGCGCATCGTATTGACAAAAGAGACTAGAGAAGCAAAGTATCCAGCCTCCTACACTTCAAGTCTCTCACAAATGGGTCGAAAAAGAAAGACCCGACCAAGTTGCTGCTGTCCATATGGTTGCAAAAACCAGAAGACGCCAAAAGTCAGCAACAAAAATCCATGTCCGACGTCCGATGACCCGCAGCATCTCCAGGACAAGGAGACATTCAAAAGAATCCCCTACCCCTTCAAGCCAAGGACGGCAGAGTGATCCTTCCTCAAGCTCTTCATCAAAAAGAATGAGCCCTAGCTCAGTCACAAGGACAATTTCTTTATTCGGATCCCGAGGGATGAACATCCTGGCTACAAATTCTGAGCCACACCTCGCAATCCACCTTAAGATGATATGCTCACATGCATCCAGCAGTTGGCACAAGACCAGCAGAGGATTGAAACTCTAATGAAAAGCCTTCTCCTCGGCTTCCAAAATCAGGCGAACAATGAACCTCCTCCGAATCATCAAGATGATGAGGTAAATGGAGAAGAAAATGAGTCACGCGCCCTCACCAAAAAGGATGTAGACAGTATCCTCGCAAAATCTAAAGAAGAGGATATACTCAAGGAGCATGCGATCAAGCCACCATATCCCTTATGGATGGACTCAGTCCCGTTCCCTACAAAATTCAAACATCCTACTCTCCAAGCATATACGGGGAAAGGATCAGCGAGACAGCACTTCATCCACTTCAAGATCTTGACGAGAGCTATCGCGGATCAAGATGCACTCAAGATCCACCTCTTTGCAAGTACCCTAAAAGGTACGGCCTTTGATTGGTACTCCACTCTTCCGGAGGACTCCATCCAAAACTGGGCCATGCTAGAGACACGCTTCCTAACTCACTTCAAAGGTGAGGATCATCCCGCTACTATGGCTCAGCTCTGCAACCTAAAACAGGGGGAGAATGAGTCAACATATGACTTCATTTATAAGTGGAAAGCAATGGTATACAAATGCTCTGATGTACTGTCACAAGCGTCGCTAGTCGATATCTGCCGAAACAACATCAGAGCAAGAATCCGCTCCATGATCATCGGCAATAAATCAAAGAACCTGGGAGAACTCCTAGAAACTTCCATGGAAGCTAAGGCGGTGATTAAAGACCTCAACAGTAAGATATCATCAAGGAAAGAGCCAACCGCCATTGCAACGTCTAAACCAAAGAAAAAAGAGGTCCTCAATGTGCAAACTAAGTCAACTCCTCAGCCACCAAAGAAAGCTGAAAACAAAGCTGCTGGTAAAAGACTTGAACTCTCTGATGCCTTCAAAGAGCAAGTAAAAAAGAAATACCCGCTCGATGAAGATGTTGATGAAAACTTCAGGGCTCTCGTGGCAAATGGCAAGCTCACCTTGCCCGAACCCAAAAGACTGGGAGATGTTGGCAAAACCAACGATCCTCGGTACTGTCCATACCACCAGATGATATCGCATCCTCTCAATCATTGCTTCGTTGTGAGAGAGAAAATAAATGAGATGTGGAAGAATAGAGGCATCAGCTTTGACAAAAACTATGGGTCTGCCTCCGTCAACATGGTGTCATGTGGACAAACACAAAAATCACCGAAGAAAAAGATCACTACTTCCTTCAATGTGATAAACACAATCCAAGCATCCGAAGAATTCGTTCCTTACCCGACACTAGACGGACAACCCATATGGGTATATCCCGATCTCCTAGAAGATGAAAACTGGGAGATTCTTGAAAACAATGCCAACAGCTCAACAGCTAAGGTAGGCTAGGAAACATTTCCTCAAGCTCAAACGGCAAGAGAAGACCCAGCCAAAATAAGAAGTCCAAGAAAAGGCAGAGGCCTCCTCTACCGCTTCACTGTGGGCAATAGAAACGTCCTTTCCAAAGACTTCAAAGGGGGTAAGAAAATTCACTCTCAGTGATTTCGTGCCATCTCAATTCAAAGAAAAAGCCACGCAGGGGACATCATACTCTTGCAATTAAGTAGTTAGATTCTCCATTGATGGATATGAGTCCAGTGACACCGACGATGGATTCGAATCCAACAACACCAACGAGTGTGAGGAATCCCTTGAAACAGGATAATATCTCTCCGATGAAGAATGGGTTCCGAAGACTCATCTTATGCCAGTAATCTGGTATAACCCCCAACAGCCACAAGGATCCTGGTCTGATGATGAAGAAGACCAAGAGGCTGTATGAGAAAATGCTGCTGACCCAGCACCTGCCATTGCTCCAGTGGAAATCAACTATGTTGAGCCACAAAGAGTAGACGGAGAAGAAGATTTGGCTCCCATGCTTGATCTTGAAGAATATGCAAGGATCTTGCAGCGTCTTACCCTAGAACAAGAGCAAGACTGCGTCAACAAACTTCCTCCCTTAACTCCTGAAAATGGAGAAAATTACTGGATAGACGATCCTCTTACTTCCGAGGATGAGTCTGACTCCGAACAGGCAACGTCTCCTGTCAGAGCTTCCTATAATGTGATAATTCGGGATTATAGCACTTTCGAAGCAACATCTGATGAGATCACTTATACTCCGACGACGCCTAGCAATTTATCTTCTGGAGCTACCTCGACTCACGTGACTTACACAGAGATGACACCCTCTCAGGTTTCTTCTCCTGAGACAGCAACTTCAGGACTCACACTCTTCATGACCGATCATCATGAAGAAAACCCAGCTATTGTTGCTTGGAACGATGAATTGGTCAACGAAGGAGAAGAGTTGCTGGATGCTGTTTAGGACTTGCTCCCGGAAAATATTCCATGCAACACAATCACTGAGGGTGGCAACTCTGCTGCAGATACATCCTCAGTAAATGAGAATGTTGACACCAAAAAATGTCACTTTCCCTCTTCAAGATCCAAAAAGCTACATGAAGTCGCAACCTGCCATAAATAGGCAATGCTACTTCCAAAAAATCAAATCTTGTCAGAATCAAACAAAAACTGCAAGATCCTTCAAGAAAGCCAAAAGAGGAGTAAGCAAGAAGTTTTGGGCCATTTCAAAATCATTTAACCTAACTTCACTTCTCCCGCAGCCGAAAAGGAGCTCCAGGCGGCGAAAGCATCGGAGACACCAAATCTTCGATCAGAGCCGATGGATGGTCTCAAAATACATCCAAAAGGCTCCACGTCAAGTTTCGAGTCAAACCAACAACGTTTGACCGTGCATCAACCCTCGGAAGCCAGATCAGGCCTCTCGGCGGAGAAGCTCCCCGGGACCATGGTTTCCAAGACAGAGCCTATGGATCATCTTAAAATGACTCCAATAGGTTCCCTGTCAAATTACAAGTCAATCGGACATCGGTTGACCGCACATCAAGCCGCGACATCTTCATCGCGACAAAAAAAAAAGTCTACTGACGATTGGACCCCAAACGGATTCAAAACTCAAACAAAAGCCTATGGTTGGTCTTATTTATTGCTCAGAAGATTTCACCCCAGATTTCAGGTCATTCCGACATCGTTTGACCCAGTTTCGGCTTCTGACGGAAAATCGGCAACTCTGCGGACAAAGTCTTCGGCTTTCTCAGAAAATTGGAAACTTTGCAACCCAAAATGCAAGGATTCTTATCAAGTTTTCTATAGGGAAATCAGGCCAATAAATGATAAAAAATGTCAAAAAAATTTATAGAAGAAAAAAGAATCGAAAAATATAAAAAACGGATGCAAAATGGGACAAAAAGGGGGAAAACCCCCCAGGGTCACCGGCGACCATGGAGCCCGGAATTGCTGGGTGGGCCCCGGAAACCCCATTTTTCGTCATTTTTTACGATTCGAAGCGTCCGACTCCTGGAATTTTCCAAAATTCATACTTTTGAGACACCAAATCCTTTGACATCCATCAAAATCACGGGTCAATCATCAAGAGTATCAAAATCAACATTGATCGCCAACCCGTCAACCAAAAAAAGTTTGCTTTCTACCCGTCCGATCGAGAAATCGACAGGACATATGGCACTGACCCGCTGTTGGCAAGCAACACCTGAAGTTACATGGTCATCCGATGTCAATCTATATGAAGATCCATCGATGATCATCGCCAGAAGAATCCCAAAAGACGCAGCACGGCCCGCGACTCTTTAACTGCTCGGCGACCACTTAATGCGATTAATTGACTAGCTTTATTACAGTCATTAATCCCTTTCGTTGGATGGCCCAATCAGAAGCAAGCATCCGGGAGTTACAAGTCAATTGGTTCATGGCATTTAACCCATGAAACTCCTCCCATCATGGCATTTAAAGGCGATTAAATGCCCTCAATCTCCTCCGGCCAATCAGAAGCCGAGAAAAAGGAGTTACAAAATAAAGGAATTAAACCTTGTAACTCCTCCCATTATGCGGCTTAATGACAATAAAAACCCATAAACTCTCCTAAGTGGCTACCAAGAGCCTATAAATAGGAGAGCAGTCCAAAGAAATCCATATCGAAAAAATCGGAGAGACATCAGAAAATCCGAAAATCCAGACAGAAGAAGGCATCAGAAATCTAAGAGAAAGAAAGAGAGAAAACTCTGCGAAGTTCTGCACCGACCACCACTACAAGGTGACAAAAGTCCCTTGGGGGGTACCCCCCCCCCCCCAAGGTCTTTGCCTTCTCCTTCTGCCTCCAATGGCTTAGACGTGGCTTTTCAGCCCGTCTACTTAGTTTTTTATTGGACATAGGACCTCCTCTTGGTCTTTGTCCTCTAAAAACCTGAGGTTATAGCCAACCCAAGTGAATCAAAAGCATCCTCTGTTCTCATCTGCATGGATGATGGCGAAGTCCACATATGGCTTGCGACCATCAATCTGAACGAGTCCCCCACATTCTCCTGAGAAGTTAGATCCTCCTTTTCTTGCTTTTCATTGTAGTTTGTATTTTTCTAAAAGAGACAAAAGTCACAACTCTTGTCTTTCATTATTGATAAGAATTGTAAATCGGCTATAAACGCCAAAATCGGCTATAAATGCCAAAAATCGGCTATAAACGCCAAAATCGGCTATAAATGCCCAAAAATCGCCTTTTACGGCAAATCAAGAAAAATGTCTCTTTTCTTAAATATATGTACAATGGAAAGCTTGAAAGAAGTTGATTTCCATTTTACTTGCCTGTCACGACCCCAAACCCGAGGGGCCGTGAAAAATTGGGAGTTAGGTAATGATTATTGTTACTCCCAAGATCCGCATGTGTGAGGATAATACGTTTCAACACATCCTGAATATTTTTGCAGAAGCTTTCTTGGCATTGCGACCCGAAGTCCGTGGCCATTGGATTCCGTGTCGCACTCAACCACTAACATATTACTATCATATCAATGAATATATCAGACTGGAACAAACCATTCTAACAAAATACAGAGCTGACAATATCTGGATATTATATTCCCACATATGTTCAAGTTATAAATAACAATGTACATTAATTACAATCCCAATAAACAGGCTAATAAAAGTCATACAAAAATAAGCTAATAATCACTACCCCATATGTGACGTAGCTCCGATGTCAAGCTCAATGTCTACACGACATAGCTGACAAAACAACCTGCAAGCTCATGGCTCCATAGCCAAAACATACACTCTGATCGGGCTAGAAATCTGAACCTGAGTGCCAAAATAGTGGGTAAGACACGACGGTCAGCAGGTGGGTGATAAGATAATACAAGTACTGAAGAATAAAACATATGATAAATCATGTTATTTGACAAAATATTGTATTCATGTAAAAGGATGGATGAGGCATGTACATTTGACAAAAACATGTATTCTTTAAAGCATGTATAAAACATGTATATTTAAAACAGTAAGGGTATCAAGGATCAGGAACTGTCAAGATGGCAACCACACAAAGCTAAATCCTCTATCACTAAAGTGATGAGAGCACATACCCTACAGGATCATTGACCTCAGTCACACAAGGTGAGGAGGGACAATGATAAAATACTATAATATACATATATACTCTGCGGGACCACGGTAGCGAACCGGGTAAAAACTCTACGGATTCCAGACTGCAGCTGACTAACAGGAGGGGAAGGATCTCCAAGTCGGTTGATCAAACCGACAAGGTTGTCCAAGCTTAGTGGTACCGACTCATAGGTCAAATGCGGGAAATCAAAACAAATGCATATAACGGAACAGGGTGCCCATAGGCACAAATGCACATTCATATCGGATTGAGCATATACACGTTAGCAAAAGCTAAACACATTTTCCAATACTTTCGGGGCAAGTTCAAATCATAAGATATGATGTTTGAAAAGCACAAATAAGATTTGGGTCAAGATGCTCATCAGCATAAAACATATCATATTAGGTCACAAGATAGCAATTAAGCTAAAAACCATATCCGGGGCAAGAATAGTTACAAGGCACGAAACTTGAGATGTACAAGTGAAATCCGGTAAAATCAAGTACAAATGGATTCTATAAATCTCCGGGCCAAGTGTTGAAAGTCCAAGATTTAAATCAATGTGTATAGGGTCTCGTTTGTCAATTTACTATTTATTTGGTACTCCATAAGAATTAGAGACAACCCGGGACCTTACGCACATTGATAGGTTACAAGACCTTCAACGAGATTAGAATGATGGTACTTCTTCCTCACTATAGCCCTACAATTCTTCAGACATAATCAATTAAACTCTATGGTTTCGGTTAGCTTCTCGGTTGGCTGTCGGCTAGCCGAAAGGCTGACCTACGGCTGACCGAAATTCTGACCTAGTGCAGGAATGGGGAGAAAGTAGCTCTCTGGAATTCTAACCGAACATTTCGGTTAAATTTTTGGTTAGCTGAAACTCCACAATCAGAACTTAACAAAAACTGCAGCTCTCTGGAATTCGAACCGAAACATTTCGGTTAGCTTTTCGGTTAGCCGAAACTCCACAATCAGAACTTAACAAAAACTGCAGCTCTCTGGAATTCGAACCGAAACATTTCGGTTAGCTTTTCGGCTAGCCGAAATGCCACAATCAGAATTCGACAAAAATTGCACCTCTCTGGAATTTGAACCGAAGACATTTCGGTTAGCCGAAATTCTGACTGAAACTGCTACGGGACTGATTTCTGAAACTGTTTTCAGTCTTTCATTCCTTCAAATCTTTCTCATTTTTAAGGGTTAGATCCCTACACAATAATGAGCTGAAAACTCCCCCATTTCTACATCATCCACTCTTCCGTCAAATCGTCCATAAAATGGATCCAACCTCTTCATCCCATCCACATTCAACCAAGAGAATCCATTACAAGAAACAAGTCAAGACTTAATACAAATGAGATGTCATTTTCAAGAAAGCAATATATTAACAAGACACACTAATGAGTGTATTTTTAAAGTCTAATAAAAGCATGACATGAAACTAAACTTGAGTAATGAAAATCATTAATAAAAGCTAAGCATTTGTATAAAACGTGATTAATGAAAATAAACCATTTCATCCACTTGCCTTAGGTCCAAGCTAATGCAAATCAACCTCTAATCACACTCCAAGCCAAGAAATCACAACCTATTCAAAAACCCACAAAAACAAGCCCTAAAATGTCAAAACCAAGAAATACCAGGAGAAAGCTTTTAATAATGGAGATGGAGAGTCTCAAGGGCTAGGAAAATGAAAATCTAGGAGATGGAGAGAATCACTTACATGGAAGACCTTCAAATAGACAAGGCTAGCTCAATGGAAATCTTGAAAAGCTTGATTTTCTTCAAAAATGGTGTCAAACAAGAGAGGAGATGAAGGGGAAGAAGATGGCCTGGTTAGGTTTCCAAATGGCAAAGATTTCCCCCATGAATGGGGAGGAGAAAACAAGAAGAAAAGGGAGGGAAGCTCAGTTGCAGAGCTCCCCCCTTTGGGCTGCAACGGATGAGGGGGAAGAGAGGAGAGGGGTACATTTTATAATGGGTGGGTGTGGGCCCCACCACACTTAGAAACACTTAAAATTTGTAATGGAGATTAGAAGGCATTCTAGACATCGGATCAAGAAACTTAAAACATGAAAAGTGTCCGAAATAAAATTATCTTTCAATAAGGTTAATATTGACATACTTTTGGGGTCCACAGAAAAAGTCAACTGTTTGGACAAAGGGATCAAAATAATGGATTCAAGTGTTAAGACATCGATTTCTAGGCCTCGAATGCAATTGACAAAGAAGAGAGAAATGTTTCTCATAAAATCTAGTTTTCAAAAAGTATATATTTGGCAAGGTTCTGAGATCTCGAAATTTGGGTCCAGATTTAGTGTAAAAAGACTGATTTTGCCCCCAGGGCTAGAAAAACTAATTTTCGGAGTTTCGGGTGGGCACGGAGTGAACGAAAGTTGTAGGGAATGGCGAGATTAGTCAAACGAAGCTAAAATGGGAATTTTTAGAAATCAAAGAGAATCTTTCCAAAATGACCACACAAAACAAATAGGACCCTATGGTCACTGTCTGGGTTCACTGGCTCCCAAAACCAAAGAAAATATAATCAAACTCAGAATTTCGATCAAACAACCGGTAAACCCACTGAGAGAATAAATCCACGATTAAAACCATGCTAAATCAGGAAATCTGGAGTCGGGTTTTCACACTTACGAAGGTCGATCTGCGGATCACCACTTGTAATTCCAAGTAAAATAGAAAATCTAGCACACCCACACAAAAAAATGTTGATGCCCGCTTCTGCCCCCCGGTTATGAAAGAGTCGGACCTAACGAACTCCCACGTCCGCCGACCTCGGTAGCACCGAGCATGAATGCGCGGTCCATCAAGCTGGCACACCCGGTGGAACTCGTTCATTTGAGAACACAATGCTAGAAATGAAATATTTGCATATCATATCTTTTGCTCTTTGCTTATACTTCTTTTCTCGATTCCTTGGCTATTTTCTAATTGGTGGCCTATATTGGATTCCGCATCTAAAAAAAATGAGATGAGATTTTTTAGAAATTTCTAATTCTTTAAATTTATTTCCACTCTTTCTCTTTTAAAAAAAATCAAAAAAATCAAATTTTTCAGTTTGGATTCAAAATTGAGAAACCTTGATCCTTTCCTATCGTTCATCGTGCTTGCAGAAATGTTGAGCCTGTTCGACTAAGGTTTTGGGCCATCGTTTCTCTTCGATGAGTTCATTAAAGATCTAAAAAAAATATAAAAAAATATCAGATTTTTCATTTTGGATTCAAAATTGAGAAACCTTGATCATTTCCTATCGTTCATCGTGCTTGCAGAAATGTTGAGCCTGTTCGACTAAGGTTTTGGGCGATCGTTTCTCTTCGATGAATTCATTAAAGATCTAAAAACAAAAAAAAATAAAAAAACAAAAAAATCAGATTTTTCATTTTGGATTCAAAATTGAGAAACCTTGATCCTTTCCTATCGTTCATCGCACTTGCAGAAATGTTGAACCTGTTCGACTAAGGTTTTGAGCCATCGTTTCTCTTCGATGAGTTCATTAAAGATCTAAAAAAAATAAATAAAAAACAAAAAAGACATAGGCCACTAAGGTTAAACCAACGCGTTCTTTGATCACGGTTGATTCAAGAAAAGCCTTGTCCAGAGTGTGGAGACAGCTTGACTGTTCTAGCAAGGGTCCTCCAAACGGGTTCATTAAGTAATCTTACCCTTACCTGGGGGCAATTCTATCAATCGAGATTTCATAAGACTGGGTTAGGAGGCCTATGTGTACTCTCTCGTCTTTTAAATAATTTTTTTTTTCAAAATTAGAATTTTTAAAATAAAAATTTTAAAATAAAAAATAAAAAATAAAAAAAATTCAAAAAAATTCTTTAAAAATATATATATATAAAAAAAGATTTGTTTAAAAAAATACTAAAAAAAACTAAAAAAACTTCCGTCATTTTTGGGTTCAGATTGGAGAAATTTTGGTCTCCTCCTTTTTTAGCACTGGCGCTCGCGGAAATCGTTGAGCCCGTGTTCAGATTGGAATGCCTTTTGCTCTCTTTGATGAACCCGATCTTGGCTTTTCAAAAAAAAAAAACTCATCATTTTTGGATTCAGATCTGAGAAATTATGGTTCATTTCCTTCTGAGTACTAGCGCTCGGATAAATTCGCTGAGACCGTATTTGGATAGGAATACCATATGCTCTCTTTGATGAATCCAATCTTGACTTTTCAAAACAGAGAATCTAATCTCATGGATGCGGTCTCAAAACATTTGTGTCTAGTGGTACTAGTACGCCCTTTCAGGGTCTACTGAATTCGCGACCGGCACATTTGTAACTTCAAACTTATATTCTTCTTACATCGAGCAAGCTCTGCTTCTTGATAAGTCGAATTTAGGTTCACAAATGCTTCTAGTAGTCACTCGGACGCTCATTCTGGTCTTACCATACCTGCGATCAGAACAATTGTACCCTCTATGGGTTTTTGCCTTCTTCATATTGCTTGGGTCATCTCCCTCGAGCGATTTGAAAAGACAAAACCATAGAGCTTCCCATTTATGATCATTATATTCTTGTGATTACTAATGGATGTGGTATTGTTTCAGAATTTTTTTCGAAAAACTAATAATGGCAGCATCGCTTACCATTACTTTCGATGAGAGCAAGCACCAGCTCATGCTTCAACAGAAGCAAACCACGCGCACCTACAAGCGCCCCATCAACTGCCAAAGCGTCAAATCCCTCGGCAACTCTCAGAACTCCGGGCCGACCTCGACTCCCCGGACTATTGTCTTTGGGATGCTGGGACCATTCCCACTTCCCGAAAAACAAACTGCTCCTTCCAAGAAGCAGAAGGTCGCCTCTCAACGTGTCGCTACCGTGACACCAAAGGCGAGCACCAAAAGGCCCGAAGCCCGTGGCAACCCCACGAAGCCTCGACCCGCAAACGACCAGGTCTATCCCAAGACTTGGTCCCCAAGACCTTCACCAAAACAAAGAAGGTCTCAAACATCCACCAAGCCAGCATACCTGGCCCCACTCAAGGAGAACCAGTTCTACTCTCTTGCCTACATGAAAGAGGAGAGATCCATCTCCAACCTGACTCCCAAGTCAACCCAGCATGAGCCGGCTTGTTCTTACAAGCCCAAAATCAAGCCATGCATCACTAGGCCTCTGTAAGCACATGCTAAGGCCTACAATCCTGCAGTTCGACCCTTCATCTCTACAGCGGACGAACTCGAAAAATTCAAAGCTTCGCTGCAACAGGCGAAGGACCGGGTCCACATCCTGTCCTTGCCCAGCTACAAAGAAGACAGGCTCGGCTGCTGCGCTCGAGGGAGTTTATCCTTCATTGTCAAAGCCCAGCTAGAGCTGACCGAAGCTCAAATTGCTTGTTGTATATGCCGCCGCGCTTGGTATCGAGAAAAGAGACTAGAAAAGCAAAGGACCCAGCCTCCTACACTTCAAGTTTGTCACAAATTGGTCGAAAAAGAAAGACCCAACCAAGTTGCTGCCGTCCATATGGTTGGAAAAACCAGAAGACGCCAAAAGTCGGCAACAAAAATTCATGTCCGATGTCCGGTGACCCGCAGCGTCTCCAGGGCAAGAAGACACTCAGAAGAATCCCCTGCTCCTTCAAGCAAAGGACGGCAGAGTGATCCTTCCTCAAGCTCTTCATCAAAAAAGAATGAGCCCCAGCTTAGTCACCACGACAGTTTCTTCGTTCGAATCCCGAAGGATGAACATCCTGGCTAAAAATTTTGAGCCACCACCTCAAGATGATGCGCTCACACGCATCCGGCAGTTGGAACAAGGCCAACAAAGGATTGAAACTCTGATGGAAAACCTTATCCTCGCCTTCCAAAATCAGGCGAACAATGAACCTCCTCCGAATCATCAAGATGATGAGGTAAATAGAGAAGAAAATGAGCCACGCGCCCTTACCAAAAAGGACGTAGACGGTATCCTCGCTAAAGCAAAAGAAGAGGATATACTCAAGGAGCATGGGATCAAGCCACCATATCCCTTATGGATGGACTCAGTCCCATTCCCTACAAAATTCAAGCATCCTACTCTCCAAACCTATACGGGGAAAGGATCAGCTAGACAGCACGTCATCCACTTCAAGATCCTGACGGGAGCTATCGCGGATCAAGATGCACTCAAGATCCGCCTCTTTGCAAGTACCCTAAAAGGTATGGCCTTCGATTGGTACTCCACTCTGCCGGAGGACTCCATCCAAAATTGGGCCATGTTAGAGACACGCTTCCTGACTCACTTCAAAGGTGAGGATCATCCCGCTACTATGGCTCAGCTGTCCAGCCTAAAACAGGGGGAGAATGAGTCAACATATGACTTCATTCATAAGTGGAAAGCAATGGCTTACAAATGCTCTGATGTATTGCCACAAGCATCGCTAGTCGACATCTGCCGAAACAACATGAGAGCCAGAATCCGCTCCATGATCATCGGCAACAAATCAAAGAACCTGGGAGAACTCCTAGAAGCTTCCATGGAAGCTGAAACGGTGATTAAAGACCTCAACAGTCAGAAATCATCAAGAAAAGTGCCAACTGCCATTGCAACCTCTAAACAAAAGAAAAAAGAGGTCCTTAATGTGTAGACCAAGACAGCTCCTCAGCCACCAAAGAAAGCTGAAAACAAAGCTGCTAGTAAGAGACCTGAACTCTCAGATGCCTTCAAAGAGCGAGTAAAAAAGAAATACTCGTTCGATGAAGATGTTGATGAAATCTTCGAGGCACCTGTGGCAAACGGCAAGCTCACCTTGCCTGAACCTAAAAGACCGGGTGATGTTGGCAAAACCAACGATCCTCGGTACTGTCCATACCACCAAATGATCTCGCATCCTCTCAATCAATGCTTCGTTGTGAGAGAGAAAATAAATGAGATATGGAAAAACAGAGTCATCACCTTCGACAAAAACTACGGTTCTGCCTCCGTCAACATGGTATCATGTGGACAAACATCAAAGTCACCGAAGAAGAAGATCACTACTTCCTTCAAGGTGATAAACAAAATCCAAGCGTCCAAGGAACTGGTTCCTTACCCGACAGTAGATGGACAACCTATATGGGTACATCCCGATCTCCTGGAAAATGAAAACTGGGAGGTCGTGAAAACAAAGCCAACAGCGAAGGCAGGCTAGGAAACATCTCCTCAAGCTCAAATGGCAAGAAAAGACCCAGCCAAAACAAGAAGTCCAAGAAAAGGCAACTCTGCTGCATATACATCCTCAGCAAATGAAAAACGACAGCCTCTTGATCCGGAAGACAATCTTCCAAACGAAGACCCTTCTCAAGAAGCTCTCGAAGTTGGTAGAGGCACCCGCTCTGGCCGGAACTACCACAAAAATCACAACCAATCTTCATTTACATATGTAAATCCTTCGGGAAAAGATGCTGTAAGCGCCCCTAGTGGCAACAATAATGAACATGCAGGCCCCAAGGAGGCTTTCAAGTATGACTTGATTGAACACTTCAAGCACATACCTGCACGTCTGCACATCCTAGATTTATTGCCAATGTCTCCGCACACTCATGATAATCTCATTTCAGAATTACAAAAACTGAATGAGGATGTCGACAAACATGCCCCGCAAGTCCTCCAAATTGAAATGGACTACCGGGTCAAAAAATCAGAAGCTTCCTCAAAGGGAGAAAAGAAGAAAACTGAGGGATCATGCATTGAATGCCTCTCGATTCAAAAGGCAGCCAGTGCAACCATCGCCTTCACTAAGGAAAAAGAGGAGAAGCACACAGCACCCTTTGCCGAAAATCTCTAGAAAGATAAAGGCAAGGCTCCTCAACAATCACCGGAAGAAAACAAACCATCCGGTAAATCTGAAGAGAGCATTCAAACTCCCTTCATCATCTCCCTCAAGACTTCAAAGCCTTTGGTCATCACGACTAAAGTGAAGAAGGCAAAACAAAAGCCTGAGGGCAAATTTGTTGTCTTTTTCGTGTCTATCATGCAAGACACGGATTCGGATTCAGAGCCAGAAGACGACACATCGTCAAGCCAAGCTGACACTCAGCAAGTTCAGCCTGCTCTTACTCCAATGGAGACAACTTCTGACATAGATTATCCTACGTCAGCTTCCTTCGTTGTTCCAGCAACTTCAGCAAAGGAAAAGCCGATCTTCTTCCATAGATCGGATGCTTCTTCATCAAACTCCATGCTTGAACCTTTCCAAAATGAAGGTATGCCTCAACTATCCTTATATAGTTCTGTGGCACAAGCTATTATGAAGAAAATGGGCTATGATGCTCAAAACCCAGTCGGTTTGGGAGAAGGACGCGGTATTCTCACGCCATTGGGGATCGTCTTGACCAAAAGTCAGCTGGAAGATTGGAGACTCTATGGCTATGTAGAAAAGTCTTCACAAGGGTTAGGGTATGATCCCGACACTCCTCTGAGACAGTTGACACAAAGGCTTGAAAGTCAATTTACCGACCAAGCCTCAACATCTCAAGTCCATGAAGACATAGATCTCCATGAAAATCTCTGTTAGTGCCACATTTTCATGTGCACTGCTTTTATTGTCAATTCCGTGCGAAAGAGTTCCGAAGACATTGTCTCTTAAGTACTTCAAAGAAGATTCAATTCAAAAGGACTGTCAAAGCTTTTTTAAAAGGCCAGGTTTCGTCAAAGATCAACATCAAGATGTGCCAACCAAGATCAGGTAATTGGGACTGAAACCATATGCCTTAGTGACCCTAAAAACCCTAGGCTAAATTTTTTTTTTGATAGGTTTTTAGAAGATTTTTTTTAGCTTGTTTAAAACTCAAAAATGACCCCAGATTTCGGCCAGCCAACCTCATGTGGTTAGCAGTTCACCCCCTAAGTCCACCTGTCCTAAGGCATCCAACATGATCATAACGCCAGGTCACATTGAGGTTTAGTAAGCATGAGTATGTATAGAAACTTAACAATAAACAACGTTTTCTAAATTAATAAAAAAATGTGAAGTTGTCAAAACCGGTGTGCTTTTGATTTCTTTAATACATTTTCCTACAAAAGTTCCCTCTTATTCATACTCATGTAAGGCCTCACCAAAACATTGCTTTAGTCATGGTTTTTATCAAATTTCAAACGTTGGAATAGTGTTCCTATCAGGTACACCCTACCATGTCTTAAGTGACCGTTGGAACTATCCGTTGGATTTTTTCTATAAATACCTGTAGCTCATTTTCAACATCAAGAAGTCCATTTTTTTGAAGAGCCTTTGTTCTAAATTCTTGTAAACCTTTCCCAAGCTCTCAAAGCTTCTTCCAAACACACTTAGATTCTATCTTGAAAAATCCAAGGGCTTACTTAGCTCTAAGGAGTGTGCTTTGAGAAGCCAAATCTAGGGTATCCTAATCCATAAAGCTATCTCTCATTTCTGCTCTAGAAATCAAACCTCTACAACTTGGTTGTGCATCTCAATGGAGTTTCATCATCAACACCAAACTAGTTGCAAGACGTAAAAAGCTTCGATCACAGTCAAAAGCTTCCTCAAACACTTTCGATCTTCATCAAAGGCAAGTGTTCACCCTCCATTCAAATTTATAGCTTTGTGACAGTGGATTGAATCTATGTGTGTCAACCACTCTAAAAAAAATGTATGTGGGGATTAGATCTGTGTGATCGAACCTCAGTAACAAAATTGAGTTAGAATCAGTACTTATGTAGTTTGATTCTTTATAGTGGAACCAAGGGACTGTGTGACCCTTGAGAGTGGATGTAGGTCTGTGTGACTGAACCACTATAAATCACTTGTGCCATTTTATCTCTTGTGCTTACTATCTTCTTTCAAATTAGAGTGTCTCTGATTATTTAAGCACACACACATTGAACTTATAATTCAAACAAGTTATTTTGTTATGTGTGATTATTATTCCAAGTCGAGATTAAAATTGGGCTAATAAGTTTAAAATTGGCATTAGAATTCCTTTTGTCCTATTCACCCCCACTCTAGGACTTATTCATTGAACCTAGTTGCACTTTCATTTGGTATCAGAGCGGGTTACTCCCTAAAGGTTTAACAAACCGGAGTAGATCTACTTCTTTTTACTAGTGCCAATGTCTAATCTAGAAGGTAGTGCTATAAACAGACCTCCATTGTTTGATGGTACAAACTATGCCTTTTGGAAAGCCCGAATGACCGTCTTCATCAAATCTCTTAACGGAGATGTGTGGGAAACTATAGAGGATGGATGGACTCCTCCTACAGTCACAGATACAGATGGCACTGTCTAGCCTCTTGCAAAGGCAAAATGGACAGCTGATCATAAGGCACTGAGAGACAACAATACAAAGGCATTGAATGCTATAACTTGTGCCATGAATGCTGAAGAGTACAAAAAGATTATGACATGTACTACAGCTAAACAAGCTTGGGATCTTTTAGAAACAACTTACGAAGGACCAACCATTGTCACAAGAGCCAAGCTCCAAATGTTGGCTTCTCAATTCGAATCTTTAAGAATGAGGGAAGATGAAATGTTCGATGAATTTCGAACTAAGCTAATGGTAATTGTGAATGGGATGTGGTCACTCGGTGAACAAATTCCTGAAGGCAAAATTTGTAGCAAAATCCTTACATCCCTTCCTGATAGATTTCACCCCAAAGTGACCTCTATAGAAGAATACAATGACCCAGAAACTATGAAAGTTGAAGAATTATCTGGTAATATTAGAACTTTTGAGTTAAAATTAAATAATGCTTCTAATAAATCCAAAGATAAAAAATCAATTGCTTTAAAAACCTCTCAATCAACACAATCTAAAGGAGAATCAGATGATGATGAAGAAAGTGATAATGAAGATATTGCTCTTCTCACAAAGAAATTTATAGGACATTTTAAGAAAAAGAATTCAAATTTTAAATTCTTTAATAAAAATAAAAACAAAAGCATTTCTTCATCTAAGAGTCAAGAAAGAAAAGTCAAATGCTATAACTGTCAAAAACTTGGACATATATCTTCTGAGTGTCCAATGGAAAGGAAGAAAAAGACACTTATGGCAACATGAGATGACTCATCTGAATCAGAGTCAGAATCGGATAAATCACATCGAGATGAAACAGAAAATTACACTATTTTAATGGCTTGAAGTTTATGTGATCCATCAGTTGAGACATCTGAAAAATCACATTTTGAGAAATCTGAGGATGAATATAAAAATTCAGATATTGAAGAATTTGAAGAAAAACCAGAATCTGAATATGATGGCTCAGATAATGAAGATAATGATGAAAATCTTCAAGAATCATATAATAGACTTTATGATGAGAGCTGCAAGTTAATTAATATCATAAGAAAACAAGAAGCAAAGAATAAAGTTTTAAAAGACAATGTTAAAACCTTAACAGGTGAAATTAATATCTTAACCAATGATCTTAACAAAACCAACTCTAAATTTCAAAATGCCAGTAAATACATAAGAAATCATAAGAAAGAAACTGATACTCTAAAAGAGGTAATCACTAATTTAAAAAAGGAAGTCACCCATCTAATATGGTATAAAGAAAAATATGAGTATTCTTTTACTCATGGAGAAGAAAATTTTGAAAAACTATTAAGAATGGGTAAATATCAACGAGACAAAACTGGGCTGGGGTACAATAAAGAATCAAAACAAAACCCCGGTGTCTCTACTAAGTTTATAAAGGAAAGGCTTCCTCTATTAATCAAAACATTCCTAAAGTTATATATAATTCTTATGAAAGAAAAAGATATATCAAATATGACTGGAAAAAGGAACCAACTAAAAAGAAAAACTCAGGCAATTTATTTTTTTCTCGAAAACTAAATGAATTGATGAAACAAATTTATCAGCTAAAAACTCAATTCTGTAATCATTGTAAAAATATTTTATCTACAAAAAGGAACCCAAAGAGATCTTTTCTTCAATATGAGTCTCTAGGCCATAGAGGAACTTCTCACACACAAAGGTATATGTGGGTACCTAAAAGTCTACTTGTTCACACAGCTCTTAAAGCTAGAGACCAATCTGTATGGTTCCTAGTGATGGACCAGTGCATTCTGCTCGGCTCTACCGAGGTCGGCGGACGTAGGAGTCCGTTTGGGTCCGACCCTTTCGTAACCGGAGGGCAGATGCGTGCATCAATATTTTTTTTGTGTGGGTGTGCCAGATCTTCTATTTTACTTGGAATTGCAAGTGGTGATCCGGAGATCAACCTTCGTAAGTAAAAAGGAAATCAACTTCTTTCAAGTTTTCCATTGCACATATATTTATGAGAAAAGACATTTTCATGATTTGTCGTGAAAGGCGATTTCTTTGGCATTTATAGATGATTTTGGCGTTTATAGCCGATTTTTGGCGTTTATAGACGATCTACAATCCTTATCAATAATGAAAGACAAGAGTTGTGATTTTTGTCTCTTTTGAAAAAATACAAACTACAATGAAAAGCAAGAAAAGGAGGATCTAACTTCTCAGGAGATTGTGGGGGACCCGTTCAGATTGACGGTCGCAAGCCATATGTGGACTTCGCCATCATCCATGCAGATGAGAACAGAGGATGCTATTGATTCGCTTGGCTTGGCTATAACCTCAGGTTTTTAGAGGACAAAGACCAAAAAGAGGTCCTATGTCCAATAAAAAACTAAGTAGACGGGCTGAAAAGCCACGTCTAAGCAATTGGAGGCAGAAGGAGAAGGCAAGGACCTTGGGGGGGTACCCCCAAGGGACTTTTGTCACCTTGTAGCAGTGGTCGGGGTAGAACTTCTGCAGAGTTTTCTCTCTTTCTTTCTCTGGATTTCTGATGCCTTTTTCTGTCTGAGTTTCCAGATTTTCTGCAGTCTGTTGTGTGTTGTTGTGTTGTCCGTGTTGTCGTGTTGTCTGTGCTGTTGTGTTGTCTGTTAGACCCTAAGTATTTGCAATTTGATGTCCTGCATTTGCATAACAGTCATATCATTAGGTTCATTTTTATTCCACATATTTCTTCTTGAAAATCATCTTTTAACTCAACCTACTCATGTTTTGATTTAAAATTGTTTTTTGGTTGATTAGAACCTTGATTTTAATCATGTTTTTCTTGATGAAAACAATGCAAAAGGACACCCTTCAAATCTGAGTTTTTAATCATTTCAAAAAGTTCATTTCTCAAAACTTCAGATATTCAGAAAATTGACCTGACCAGTCTGTCGGTCAAGCCATCGGTCCCCATCGGTCGACCCACAAGTGAATCAAGGTGAACCGATAACTCCATCGGTTCTCATCGGTCAGCCTATCGGTTCACATCGGTCCACCGATAGTGCATAAAATCTCAGACCGAGACTCATCGGTTCCAAAAACAGACAGCACCTTTTTTCATGATCAGTGTGCTATCGGCTCGGCTGTCGGTTCCTCATCGGTCAACCGATGAAGGACGGTCAACCGACGAATGCAAAAGGGTCAGGAGAACTTTAAAAAAATATGACCGTTGCATATGACCGTTGAGCCATCGGTCAACCGACAGCTAGTTATCGGTTGACCGACAGCCATCCGTTGAACCACTTTTTCTATAAAAAGCAAGTTCATTCCAAGAGAAAAGATGATGAGAATAGAGGCCATTATTGATGTTTTTGATGCCTAAGCAAAGGGAATGAACTAAGGAAGCTTGTGTGGTCCAAAGGAAAAGCTAAAGCTTGATCTCAAGAATTTAAACTCTAGTAAGCTTTAATTTCCTTGCTCATATGTTTTATGCTTTGTCTAAACTATTGGTAAATGTTTTTAAGCATATAAACTATGATGTGTTGAATCCTCTACTTCCTTAATCCTTGATTTAAGTCATAGGATTCTTCACCTTGATTTCAAAACAAGTTTGTTTTATAAACTATGTTAATCATGCATTGCCAAAATCTTTGATTTCTTTTATGTCATGATTCATTAACTTGTTTTGAATCTTTCCTTGTTGTTTTCATTCATTTAAACCTTTGTTGAATTAATTTGGTTTTGAAAACAACACTGCACATGCATCACATGTTTAGACTAAATTATTCATACAACTTGTGAACCCTTGTTTTATCATATCTTCTACAAGTTTGTATTTGGTACATGGGATTTGCATATTACTTTAATCATACCTTTTTATGTGCATTAATCTTTTAAATGCTTTTAGCATAAATTGATTGAGCCTTCATTTTCAACTTGATTGAAGTATTCACTCACACACTTCATGAGCATTCATCTTAGCATTACTTATAGTGTTGTGTGAGTTAGCTTTTCATTTTCATATTCGCCTAGTTAGAGGCAATTTCATTTGAGCTTAATTGTAATCTCTTAGAGTGTTTTGTCAAGACACTTTCTTTGAGAGTAATCATCTGCTTGTAAGGTTATTGCTTAGCCATATAAAAGCATTGTGTAAGGGTTGTTGTTTAGCCTAGAAAAACATCATTGTAAGGTTATTGCTTATCCTTGGAAAGCATATTGTAGAGGTTATTGCTTAGCCTTTTGAAAAGCACAATAGTGGAAATCCGGTGGGGTGTTGGATACACAAGCCGGTAGTGGATGTAGGCATTGAGGCCGAACCACTATAAATCCTTGTGTTATGGTGATTGGGTTGTGGTGATTGATTTGTTTCTTTTCCGCATCTATTGTCATAATCATCACATGTGACTAGTTTATTTTAAAGAAATTAAAATTGGTCATAATTAGTCATAAAGTGTAGATCACCCTATTCACCCCCCCCCCCCCCCCACCCTCTAGGGTTAAGATCCCGGACTTTCAATTGGTATCAGAGCCTCGTGCTCTATATTAGGATCAAGCGTTTTGGAACTCTTGATTAGGTGTAAAAACCTAGAGTCAAAACCCTAGTGTTGTGCTTCCATGAAAATCATTAGAATGGATTCCACTATTTTAAATTGTGTAGACACTTGTGTAGATTCTTCTAGACCACCAACTCTTCCATCTACTGGAGATACAAACTTTGGAATTAATGAATCCCAAGATGAATTAAAAGAAGAAGAAAATGAATATGAAGATGACCTTCAACATGCTTATAATGAACTATATACATTGTTCCTAAAGCTTGATAAGAACAACAAAAGTTTGAAAGAAGAATCTAAAAGATTAAACAAGGAAATTGACACTTCAAAAGATGAACCTAGAGAGAAAGAAGAATTAATTCAATGCCTAGACTCTAAGTTCATGATCACTTTGCACAACCTATCAAATGCTCAAGATGAACTAAAAGAAATAAAATTAAGTCACAATGAGCTAAATAAAGAAAATATAAATCTAAAAGATACATTAAAAAGACAAGATGAGAACATTATCCATTTAGAATCCAAATTGAAAATTTCTAAAGATAATTTGTTAAATCTTCAAGATGAATTAAATGTATCTAAGATAAGTTGTGAAGGACTTACCAAAGAAAATTCAACTCTAAGTGATCATATAAAAAATCAAGTTGAAGACATTGTCAACCTTGAATCCAAGTTAATAACCACCAAAGAAAATTTATCCAATACTCAAAGTAATATAAAAACTTTACAACTTGGATCTAATGTCAATGAACTCAAACTTGAATTAAAACTTGCTTATGAAAAGGTAAACAAGTTTAATGGAATTGGAATTGAACTTACAAAAGTTAAACTTGAAAATTCAATTCTTAAAAATCAAGTCACTCAACTTGAAACTCACAAACAAAAGTATGAGTGCAAATTTACCCAAGGAGAAGAGAAATTTGAAAAATTATTTAGATTGGGTAAATCACAAAGAGATAGGACGGGTCTTGGATTCAATAAGTATATTACACATGACCCAAATTTCACCAACACATTTGTGAGAGGTGAGTCCTCATTCTCATGCACTCAATTCCCATTGCCCAAAACAAAATGTCATTATTGTGGTAATGAAGGACATTTCAAATTTGAGTGCAAATTAAGAAAAAGTCATCTGTCCAATTCCATCTATGAACCTAAAAATGGAAAATCTAGTTCTATGATGGTTAAGGCATCTGAATCAAAGGAAGATTCTAGAAAGTTCAAACAAGTCAAACCATTTCAACAAGAGTCTTCAAAGATAGATTTTAAAAAGACCAAACAAGAAAAGATTGGTCAAAACAAATCTATCAATAAGAAACCTCACACCTTCCCTCCATTAACCTTGGAAATGAAAGAACTTTTGAAAAAGGTTGAAAGATTAAAATTAAAATTCAAAAGACAAAAAGAGAGAGGAAAAGCTAAAAGAAATGAGAAGAACAAAAAGAAAGTTGAACACCAACTACCAAAGACTAATCATCAATCTAAGTATAAAGTTGTCAAAACTCAAAGATATGATGTCAAGTCTAAAAGAAACCTATATTTATCTCCTATAGTTGGTGAGATCTCAACCATAGGCTCAAAGGCTCAAAACCTTAGATGGATACCTAAGGTTAGGCTATTAGAAAAATACTAAGGCCTACTAATTAGATTAGACCAACTCACTCTCTTAAGTTACATGTCTAGTTGGTCCTAAGTCTATATGGTTCAATCTTTCTGGGTATTCTCTATATGTTTAGAATTTCAAATTGTTTGTAAATTAATTTTTGAAAACGCATTTTTGAACCCAAAAGGTACTTAATATGAAAATGCATGTGTTTGATCAATTTAAATCTAAAATTTTGATGATCTAAAAATTGTTCTTCATAAGTTAAATCAATCATAAAACACACTAAGCAATGATCATTAGCTAAGAAGGCTAATTCAGTGGATTAGCCCACTTTTCTACATCTATCGGTCGACCGATACTTAAGTCATCGGTGGACCGATGAAGCAGTGCCTCGGTTAAAAACCCTGCGCGCAGAAATCTTCCTTTCTGTTCTGTTTCTTCCTGCTTCGTCTCCAAAGCCCTAAGTTGCTGTGTCTGCTGGTTCTCCTTCTCCAAGAGTGAGATCCTCATTCATTTTCAAATATTGATCATTTGCAATCATCGATTGGGCATCCTCCGAATCTGATTTCAATGTCAGAAGGCTGCACTGTTCATCTTCTTGGCTGCTGTGCGTGACTGATTCCCTCTCCAAAACGTGAAGACGCTCTGTGCAAACTTCTCCAAGATCCTAAGAGATCTACTGAGCTTCAGCCAAGTCTCCCAAGCCCTCAAAAACATGGTCGGTCTCTCCAAGCTGTTGTGCTCCATTTTGAGAAACCCAACCACATGTGTCTTATTCAGATTTGATCATCTGTCCTTGTTTCCCTTCCAAGGTTGATTCAGGTAACATTGAATTCAATCTTCCTAAAATCTTAGTCCACAATCATTCTCAAAAAATTTCAAATCTTTCTATCATATCCACACTGTGCACACCAAGTATCTGTGATAATGCCTCCTAGAACCAAGAAGGCTACTCCTAGGCGCCCTATAAAGATGGGAAAGGCCACAGCCTCTTCTAGCAGACCTATAGAAGATAGTGGGAATGAAAGCTCATCTCCATCACCCCCTCCTCCTTCAACCAATTTGAGACTTGACTCAAATATCTTACAAAGTCTTCAAAGGAGGAATGTTGTAGTTGAGAGAAGGACTATCGTGGAAAAGATTACTTCCATGGGTTTCGACTTAAGCAATGTGCTTGGTCAAGTGGGTTGGGAGAGGATACTTCTGTGGGGTGATATTGCATACCCTTCAATAGTTAAATTCTTGTATGCATCTATCACAAGCACAAATGACTCTATCAATGCTTGTTCTTTTACCATTTCCTTTATGGATAGAGATGAAGTATTCACACCTCAAAGAATAGGACTAATAATGGGGATTCCTTGTACTCCTACGGGAGTAACATATGTGACTGATACACCTTCTGAGGATGAGAGGATCAAAGCCACCATTGACATATGTGGCTTCAACTGTCAATGGGATCAAAAGAAACACCATCTAACCATTAGTTCCCTAACTCCAATCAATAGGATTATTCACAATCTTTTCACTTACAATGTGTATCCTAGAGGTGGAAATAGGACTGAGCTTACAGCTTTCATGGTTAGTATCCTGTCTAAGGTAGTAACTGGCACTCCCATCTGTCTACCCTCTCTCATTTGCCATACAATTATCAAGTTTCGAAACTCATTGGCACAAAAGAATGCCATTCCATATGGGTACTTGATGACTCAGATTGCTCTTCAGTTTCGTATTCCTATACCTACTGGAGAAAGCTCCATTTTCAAAGCTCCATTCTCCGTAACCAATCTGAATCAAATGAATCTCATCCCAAACCCTCACATCCCCATAGCAGAAGATCCTCCCCTGGCACAAGAGCCTCCCTTAAGACAGGAGATACCAAGATCTCCAGCTCCTCCTGCTCAGGCTTCATCTTCAAGGCAGACTGCTGGTCCTTCTACCCCTGGCACATCTTCTGATTGGCAAGCAGCCGTGGAAAGAGATATAGCCTACTTGAAGAGGAAACAGAAGAAACAATCAAAGACAATGAGCAAAATGTTCAAGTACCTCTCCAAGATCTCAAAGAGCTGTAGAAGAGATGACGTCGCTAGATCACCATCTCCATCTCCTCCATCTCCAGAGTCTGACTAGGATTTAACTTTCCCTGTCACCACATTTTGTGATTCAATTGGTGTATTAATGGTGGTGTGCTTTTTGTATTGGGAAAAAGGCTGGATAATCAGTTTAGACTTTGTCATTTAAACTTCTATTTTCAGTTAATGGATGGTTATGTTTATGTCTATGTCATTTGTTAAAGTGTAAGACTTTTAAAAATCTTTATATATTGAATGACATCTTTTGATCCATGTGCCATCTACATAAGTTTTTTTTTGTTGTTGTTGTTTCTTTCCTTCACATTGAAAGATATCAAAATTATGCTATGAGAAAGGTATATGTTTGCATGAGTATTGTTTGCAGACTATTTAGCAATTTGATGTCAATGGGGGAGAAGAAGAAGAAACATAAAGACTAAGTGGGAAATGAAGACTAAAGAAGATAAAGAGGAGTTGAAGCAAGGACACCATTGCTAGAACAATGGGGGAGAGCAAGGACATTGGGGGAGAAAAGAAGGAGCAGATAATGAACAATGGGGGAGAGCAAGAACATTGGGGAGCTGAAGTAAGAAGAAGTGGATTGGACAAATGGTGATGAGTTGATAGTGTTTAATGAGTGGTTGAGTGTTATTTGCCATCAAATTGCAAAGGGGGAGATTGTTAGACCCTAAGTATTTGGAATTTGATGTCCTGCATTTGCATAACAGTCATATCATTAGGTTCATTTTTATTCCACATATTTCTTCTTGAAAATCATCTTTTAACTCAACCTACTCATGTTTTGATTTAAAATTGTTTTTTGGTTGATTAGAACCTTGATTTTAATCATGTTTTTCTTGATGAAAACAATGCAAAAGGACACCCTTCAAATCTGAGTTTTTAATCATTTCAAAAAGTTCATTTCTCAAAACTTCAGATATTCAGAAAATTGACCTGACCAGTCTGTCGGTCAAGCCATCGGTCCCCATCGGTCGACCCACAAGTGAATCAAGGTGAACCGATAACTCCATCGGTTCTCATCGGTCAGCCTATCGGTTCACATCGGTCCACCGATAGTGCATAAAATCTCAGACCGAGACTCATCGGTTCCAAAAACAGACAGCACCTTTTTTCATGATCAGTGTGCTATCGGCTCGGCTGTCGGTTCCTCATCGGTCAACCGATGAAGGACGGTCAACCGACTGAATGCAAAAGGGTCAGGAGAACTTTAAAAAAATATGACCGTTGCATATGACCGTTGAGCCATCGGTCAACCGACAGCTAGTTATCGGTTGACCGACAGCCATCCAGTTGAACCACTTTTTCTATAAAAAGCAAGTTCATTCCAAGAGAAAAGATGATGAGAATAGAGGCCATTATTGATGTTTTTGATGCCTAAGCAAAGGGAATGAACTAAGGAAGCTTGTGTGGTCCAAAGGAAAAGCTAAAGCTTGATCTCAAGAATTTAAACTCTAGTAAGCTTTAATTTCCTTGCTCATATGTTTTATGCTTTGTCTAAACTATTGGTAAATGTTTTTAAGCATATAAACTATGATGTGTTGAATCCTCTACTTCCTTAATCCTTGATTTAAGTCATAGGATTCTTCACCTTGATTTCAAAACAAGTTTGTTTTATAAACTATGTTAATCATGCATTGCCAAAATCTTTGATTTCTTTTATGTCATGATTCATTAACTTGTTTTGAATCTTTCCTTGTTGTTTTCATTCATTTAAACCTTTGTTGAATTAATTTGGTTTTGAAAACAACACTGCACATGCATCACATGTTTAGACTAAATTATTTCATACAACTTGTGAACCCTTGTTTTATCATATCTTCTACAAGTTTGTATTTGGTACATGGGATTTGCATATTACTTCAATCATACCTTTTTATGTGCATTAATCTTTTAAATGCTTTTAGCATAAATTGATTGAGCCTTCATTTTCAACTTGATTGAAGTATTCACTCACACACTTCATGAGCATTCATCTTAGCATTACTTATAGTGTTGTGTGAGTTAGCTTTTCATTTTCATATTCACCTAGTTAGAGGCAATTTCATTTGAGCTTAATTGTAATCTCTTAGAGTGTTTTGTGAAGACACTTTCTTTGAGAGTAATCATTTGCTTGTAAGGTTATTGCTTAGCCATATAAAAGCATTGTGTAAGGGTTGTTGTTTAGCCTAGAAAAACATCATTGTAAGGTTATTGCTTATCCTTGGAAAGCATATTGTAGAGGTTATTGCTTAGCCTTTTGAAAAGCACAATAGTGGAAATCCGGTGGGGTGTTGGATACACAAGCCGGTAGTGGATGTAGGCATTGAGGCCGAACCACTATAAATCCTTGTGTTATGGTGATTGGGTTGTGATGATTGATTTGTTTCTTTTCCGCATCTATTGTCATAATCATCACATGTGACTAGTTTATTTTAAAGAAATTAAAATTGGTCATAATTAGTCATAAAGTGTAGATCACCCTATTCACCCCCCCCCCCCCTCTAGGGTTAAGATCCCGGACTTTCATTGTCCGTGTTGTCGTGTTGTCTGTGTTGTCCTTTCTTCTTGGAGTGCTCTCCTATTTATAGGCTTTTTGGTAGCCATTTAGGAGGGTTTATGGGATTTTATTGTCATTAAGCCGCATAATGGGAGGAGTTAGAGGATTTAATTCCTTTATTTTGTAACTCCTTTTTCTTGGCTTCTGATTGGCCGGAGGAGATTAAGGGCATTTAATCGCCTTTAATTGCCATGATGGGAGGAGTTTCATGGGTTAAATGCCATGAATCTCTTGACTTGTAACTCACGGATGCTTGCTTCTGAATGGGCCGTCCAAAGAAATGGATTAATGACGATAATAAAGCTAGTCAATTAATCGCATTAAGTGGTCACCGAGCAGTTGAAGAGTCGGGGGCCGTGCCGCCTCTTTTGGGATTTTCTGGTGATGATCATCAATGGATCTTCATGTAGATCGACATTGGATGACCATGTAACTTCAGGTATTGTTTGCCAACAGCAGGTCAGTGCCATCTGTCCTGTCGATTTCTCGATCGGTCGGGTAGAAAGCACACTTTTTTTTGTTGACCGGTTGGCGATCAATGTTGATTTCGATACTCTTGATGATTGACCCGTGATTTTGACGGATGTCAGAGGATTTGGTGTCTCAAAAGTATGAATTTTGGAAAATGCCAGAGGTCAGACACTTCAAATCGTGAAGAAACGGCGAAAAATAGGGTTTCCGGGGCCCTCCCGGCGATCTCGGGCTCCAGGGTCGCAGGGGTCTGCTACCCTGGGGGGCGGGGTTTTCCCCCCTTTTGTCCCGTTTTGTGTCCGTTTTTACTGTTTTTTTATTCTTTTTTCTTTTGTATTTTTCCTTGATGTTTTTTTATCATTTATTGGCCTGGTTTCCCTGCAGAAAACCTGATGAGAATCCTTGCATTTTGTTTTGCAAAGTTTCCAATTTTCTGGGAAAGCTGAAGACTTTGTCGCGCAGAGCTGTCGATTTTCCGTCAGAAGCTGAAACTGGGCCAAACGATGTCGGAATGACCTGAAATTTGGGGTGAAGCCTGCTGAGCAATAAATAAGACCAACCATAGGCTTTTGTTTGAGTTTTGAAGTCGTTTGGGGTCCTATCACTAGTAGACTTACTTTTATCGCGATGAAGATGTCTCGGCTTGATGTGCGGTCAACCGATGTCCGATTGACTTGAAATTTGACAGGGAACCTATTGGAGTCATTTTAAGATGATCCATAGGCTCTATCTTGGCAACCATGGTCCCGGGGAGCTTCGCCGCCGAGAGGCCTGATTTAGCTTCCGAGCGTCTAAGTCTGGTCAAATGTTGTCGAAATGACCTGAAATTTGACATGTAGTCCTTTGTAAGCATTTTGAAGCCGTCCATGTGCTCTATCAGATGAGTGATGGCCTCGGTGGTTCTCGCCGCCGAGAGGCTTGATTTAGCTGTTCGAGGATTGATGTAGGGTCAAACGTTATCGATTTGACTCGAAACTTGACGTGGAGCCTTTTGGATGTATTTTGAGACCATCCATCGGCTCTGATCGAAGATTTGGTGTCTCAGATGCTTTCGCCGCCGGGAGCTCCTTTTCAGCTGCCGGAGAAGCGAAGTTAGGCCAAATGATTTTGAAATGGCCCGAAACTTCTTGTGTACTCCTCTTTTGGCTGTCTTGAAGGATCTTGCAGTTTTTGTTTGATTCTGACAAGATTTGATTTTTTGGAAGTAGCATTGCCTATTATGGCAGGTTGCGACTTGATGTAGCTTTTTGGATCTTGAAGAGGCAAAGTGACATTTTTGGTGTCAACACCTAGATAGTGGGTGCTCTAGACACATGACTGGGATAAAACACTCTTCTCCAAATTAAATAATTATGATGGTGGAATTATCACTTTTGGTGATGGTAATATTGCTAAAGTTATAGGAAAGGGCACTCTGAATGTTCCCAACTTGCCTAAAATAGCAGATGTTTTATGTGTTGATGGTTTGACACATAACTTGCTTAGCATTTCAATAATTTGTGATAAAAATCATGTTGTCTTCTTTACTAGTCATGGTTGTGAGATTTCAAAAAATGGTAAAGTGATTCTAAGCGGTCTTAGAAATCAAGAAAATTGTTATGTTGTTGGTAATCACAAAGAAGCATCCAGTTCAGCCTGTTACGTAGCTCATCTTGATGAAGCCCAACTATGGCATCAAAGGCTTGGACATGTGAACCATAGAGACTTGTCCAATTTAAATAAGTATGTAAAGGGCCTTCCAAAAATTAGCAGGAAGTCAAAAACAGTTTGTGGAGAGTGTCAAAAAGGTTAACAAGTCAGAAACTCTCATAAAAAGACTAAGACCTTGAAGACTTCTAGATCCTTAGAGCTTCTCCATATGGACTTGGTTGGTCCAACAAAGAAAGAGAGTAGAGGTGGCAAAAAATACTTCCTTGTTATTGTTGATGATTATTCCAGATTTACTTGGGTTGCATTCTTGAGGGAAAAATCTAATGCATATGCTGAATTCAAAAAGATTGTGAAAAGAATTCAAGTTGAAAAAGGAAGAGCAGTTGCTAGAATAAGAAGTGATCATGGTGGTGAATTTGAAAATGCTAGATTTGAAAAATACTGTGATAAGTTTGGAATTCACCATGAATTTTCTGGCCCTAAAACTCCTCAACAAAATGGAGTTGATGAAAGAAAGAATCGGGTCTTACAAGAGATGGCCACAGTTATGCTTTCATGGAAAGAAACTCCCGAGAGATCTATGGGCTGAAGTAGTGAATACAGCTTGTTACATCATAAACAGGGTTTACTTGAGAACTGGCTTGAACAAAACTGCTCATGAATTTTGGCATGAGAAAAAGCCAAACATTAGGTACTTAAAAATTTTTAGTAGTAAATGTTATATTCTCAAGGATAGAGAACATTTGAGCAAATTTTACTCAAAAAGTGATGATGGCATTTTTATTGGCTATTCTCAAAACAGTCGTGCATACAGAGTTTTGAACACAAACACTGGAGCCATACAATAATCTATAAATGTTGTCATTGATGACAAATTAAAGATTCCAGTAATCAGGAAAACCCAGATAATGATGAGATAGAAGTCCCAACAGCTAAGCTAGATGAGCCTCTAATCTCTAAGGACTTGGTAAATATGAAACATCATCCTATGGACCCAATTCTAGGAGATCCTTTGGCTGGTGTCAAGACTAGAAGGCAATTGGAAAATATTGTTAGTTATCTTTGCTTTACTTCTATCATTGAACCTAAAACTGTTAATGAAGCTTTCTCTGATGATTGTTGGATAAATGCTATGCAAGAAGAGCTAAATCAATTTACTAGAAATGAAGTATGGGAATTAGTAGCTAGGCCTATTGACAAAAATGTTGTAGGTACCAAATGGATTTTCAAAAATAAACTTGATGAAAATGGTACCATAGTTAGAAACAAGGCCAGACTGGTTGCCCAGGGATATTCCCAAATTGAAGGAGTAGACTTTGAAGAAACATTTGCTTCTGTTGCTAGACTTGAATCCATTAGAATCTTACTTGCCATTGCTTGCTCTTTGAAATTTAAATTATATCAAATGGATGTGAAAAGTTCTTTTCTAAATGGCATATTAGAGGAAGAAGTTTATGTTGAGCAACCTAAAGGGTTTGAAGATCTTAAGGAGCCTAATCATGTGTATTATCTTAAAAAGGCTCTCTATGGTCTCAAACAAGCTCCTAGAGCTTGGTATGAAAGACTCACTCAATTTTTGGTTGATCACAATTTTGAAAGGGGAAGTGTTGATAAAACTCTATTTATTCAAAGAATAAATGACACTATTTTGATTGCTCAAATCTATGTTGATGATATTGTGTTTGGATCTACTTGTAATGATTTAACAGAAAGATTTTCTAATCTTATGAAATCTGAATTTGAGATGAGCATGGTTGGCGAACTTAATTTCTTTTTAGGATTACAAATAAAACAACTGACTGATGGAATGTTTAATTCTCAGACCAAGTATGCTAAAGAATTGGTCAAAAGGTTTGGATTATATTCAGCCAAGCACATGAACACACCCATGAGCACAACTCTCAAATTATCTAAGGATATATGAGTGGTAAGAATGTTGATCCTAGTTTGTATAGAAGCATGATAGGGAGCCTATTATATCTTACAGCTAGTAGACCTGATATTGTTTTCAGTGTAGGAGCTTGTGCCAGATATCAATCTGATCCCAAAGAAGCTCATTTGAAAGCTGTTAATAGAATCATTAGATATGTTTCAGGGACTTTAGGATATGGCTTATGGTATCCATATAATTTATCTACTTATATAGCAGGATACTCAGATGCCGATTGGGCTGGAAATATGGATGATAGAAAATCGACTAGTGGTGGTTGCTTCTACCTAGGAAACTGTCTAGTTACTTGGCACAGCAAGAAACAGTCATCCATTTCCCTATCCACAGCTGAAGCAGAATATATAGCAGCTGGAAGTGGTTGTACTCAAATGTTATGGATGAAACAACTGCTGAAAGACTATGGTATTGAACAAGGTAGCATGAATTTGTATTGTGATAACACCAGTGCTATCAATATTTTCAAAAATCCTATCAACACTCTAGAACTAAGCATATTGATATTAGACATCATTTCATTAGAGAATTGGTTGAAGAGGGAGTCATAGTTTTGGACCATATTTCTACTGAGAAACAACTTGCAGATATTCTGACAAAACCATTGGATGTTTCAAAATTTGAAAACATGAGAAAATCCCTTGGTATTTGTGTTGTTAAATAACTTCTTATTGTTTATTTTTTTTTATATGTGTTAGTTTCATTTAATAATTTTTTTTTGTGTTTGATTTAAAAAAAATGGAACATATCATTTCTTAAGTCATGAACTTATTTCATAGTTCCGTAAAAAGAAAAATTCTGTTGCACTATCTACTGCTGAGGCATAGTATGTTGTTGGAGGTAGTTATTGTGCTCAAGTTTTTTTCATGAAGCAACAACTTAAGGTTTTTAAACTTGTGTACTATAAATCTTTCTTAGAACCCAATATACCATTCTAGGACTAAGCATATTGAAATTAGATATCATTTTCTTAGAGATCATGTACAGAAGGGTAATGTTGTACTAGAATTCACAAGCACAAACGATCAGTTGGCAAACTTTTTTACAAAACCCCTGCCAGAAAATAGACTATGCATGATTAGAAGAGAAATCGAAATGATGCATGCCATGAATATTTATTGTAAATTTTTCTCAATGTCTTACAAAAACTTGAGACTTCTAGCCTCATCATTCAAATGCTTTTGCTTTTCATAGATCATCATGCAATCCTTGTCTAAAGGATTAGGCAATCGAATTGAAGAGGTAAGCAAGGATTTTAAATCCTTATTATGTTGCTTCAACTCTACTATTTTTCTATTAGACTCGAGAAGAAGTCGTTGCAGTACATCGATCTCCTCAATAAGGTTTTCTTCCTTGCGAGTTTTGGACTGCAATCGATCGAAAAATGAGATAATGGATGATGAGTATTGAGTTCCGAGAATCACAAGCTCATAAATGGCGTCTTGATCCAATTTATTAGCCAAAACTCTCTCTTGTCGCCTTGGTATCATGGAACCTAAAACAGATGCAGAAAAAGTTTGGGATTGAGGTAAAGAATACCTCATCTCCTGATCACAAGAAGTACTAAACGGAAATTGTTGAGCCATTGAAACTTTGTGGAATAAAAATGCAGATGACAAGAAGAAGTTTTGATACAAATTATATAGAGCTAAGACTTTTCTTATAGAGATGGATTTCGAACAAGACAAACCCTCATCTCTTCAAATCTTACTTTTCCAGATTGAAAATATGCTGGATGCATATTTTCAAAAGCTACTTAGCTAAGCCAGTGAAATTAAATGCAGGATATCCCTATTTTTCTCGTTTGTCAACAACATTCAGCGAATTTGAATTTGAATCTCCTTCAGCATCCAGTTGATAAATCTAGGCCTTTAGCCTTTGCAGGTTCTGTCGGACATGGGTGATTCCAGAGTACATTTCTTTGCGGGCTTAGCTTGGGTGGGCTGGGGCTTTCGTGATGTGCATGAATTTGGGTTGCACTCACTTAGGACCAGTAAGAATTGTGGGGGATGAACTTGAATGCCGTCGGCCCTGTCTAATCGAGGCCCATATATTATCTATGCTTGCATGGATTATCTACCTTCTGTTCTCTAATCTTTGGATTAGCTTCCAAAGTTTCTCTCGGTTTATACATCTCTTTGTCAATTTCTGACAAAAAGGGGGAGAAATAATCTTCGTTGAGGGGAGACAATCAGTATCTCCTCAGTTTCATATGTTGCAGGTACAAAGGGGGAGAAACAGGGAAATTCTTTTCAAGAAAAAATGAAGAAGATCATGCACATTCTTTCTGCTTCCTTATCCTTTTATTATTGAAAATCATATGTAAAAGTTTATGATCTTTGTGTATAATATATGATTTTTTTTAGTCTCCTCTTTTAAATATGTATAAGTTTAATGGGTTTCATCACGAAATTGACAAAGGGGGAGATTGTTAGTGCCACATTTTCATGTGCACTGTTTTTATTGTCAATTCCGTGCCAAAGAGTTCCGAAGACATTGTCTCTTAAGTACTTCAAAGAAGATTCAATTCAAAAGGTCTGTCAAAACTTTTTGGGAAGGCCAGGTTTCGTCAAAGATCAACATCAAGATGTGCCAACCAAGATCAGGTAATTGGGACTAAAACCATACGCCTTAGTGACCCTAAATAGCCTAGGCTAAATTGTTATTTTGATAGGTTTTTAGAAGATTTTTTTAAGCTTGTTTAAAACTCAAAAATGACCCCAGATTTCGGCCAGCCAACCTCATGCGGGTAGCAGTTCACCCCCTAAGTCCACCTGTCCTAAGGCATCCAACATGATCATAACACCAAGTCACATTGAGGCTTAGTAAGCATGAGTATGTATAGAAACTTAACAATAAACAATGTTTTATAAATTAATTTAAAAAATGTGAAGTTGTCAAAACCGGTGTGCTTTTGATTTCTTTAATACTTTTTCCTACAAAAGTTCCCTCTTATTCATACTCATGTAAGGCCTCACCAAAACATTGCTTTAGTCATGGTTTTTATCAAATTTCAAACGTTGGAATAGTGTTCCTATCAGGTACACCCTACCATGTCTTAAGTGACCGTTGGAACTATCCGTTGGATTTTTTCTATAAATACCTGAAGCTCATTTTCAACATCAAGAAGTCCAATTTTTTGAAGAGCCTTTGTTCTAAATTCTTGTAAACCTTTCCCAAGCACTCAAAGCTTCTTCCAAACATACTTAGATTCTATCTTGAAAAATCCAACGGCTTACTTAGCTCTAAGGAGTGTGCTTTGAGAAGCCAAATCTACGGTATCCTAATCCATAAAGCTATCTCTCATTTCTGCTCTAGAAATCAAACCTCTACAACTTGGTTGTGCATCTCAATGGAGTTTCATCATCAACACCAAACTAGCTGCAATAGGTTAAAAGCTTCGATCACTGTCAAAAGCTTCCTCAAACACTTTCGATCTTCATCAAAGGCAAGTGTTCGCCCTCCATTCAAATTTATAACTTTGTGACAGTGGATTGAATCTGTATGTGTCAACCACTCTAAAAAATTATGTGTGGGGATTAAATCTGTGTGATCGAACCTCAGTAACAAAATTGAGTTAGAATCAGTACTTATGTAGTTTGATTCTTTATAGTGGAACCAAGGGACTGTGTGACCTTTGAGAGTGGATGTAGGTCTGTGTGACTGAACCACTTTAAATCTCTTGTGCCATTTTATCTCTTGTGCTTACTATCTTGTTTCAAATTAGAGTGTCTCTGATTATTTAAGCACACACACATTGAACTTATAATTCAAACAAGTTATTTTGTTATGTGTGATTATTATTCCAAGTCGAGATTAAAATTGGGCTAATAAGTTTAAAATTGATATTATAATTCCTTTTGTCCTATTCAACCCCCCCCCCCTCTATGACTTATTCATTGAACCTAGTTGCACTTTCAATCTCTTCGATGAGTCACCTGACAAAGATCCAGGAAGCTCATCCAATTGGTACGATTTCTCTGACGATGAAGAGGAATTATCCGATGGCATAGACGTGTGGTCTTCTGACCCAGAAGAACCCTCGTCTCCAAAAGAAGTACTCTACTTCGACCCGGTTTCAACAGGCGATTGGGATCATCTCATAGCAAACCTCGAGAAAATTACCGATCAAGAAGACCCATGGAAAGGAACAAAACCTTGGTCTGGAAATGCCCTTGAAACCCCAGAAGGTTTCGTTGAGCTGGAAGCCACTGAAAATATTATGGAGGAACCACCTTCGAACCTTCCAATAGAAGATCCTGTTCAAAAGATAAACTTGGGAACACCTGATAACTCACGTCCTGTATTCATAAGCAAGAATATAAAGGATGATGAGTTACCCGAGTATATCACCTTTCTTCGTGAGTTCGTTGATTGCTTTACATGGTCTTACGCTGAAATGCCTGGCTTAGACCCCAAAACAGCAGTCCACAAACTCAATCTTCAAGAAGACATCAAGCCTGTCAAACAGGGCCAAAGAAGATTCCATCCAGATGTGATGGATAAAATTAAACAAGAAGTTCAAAAACTCGAAAGCGTCGGCTTCATCCGTGAGGAACAACATCCTGAATAGTTGGCCAACATTCTCCCCATGACAAAGAAAAACGGGCAGATCAGGGTCTGTATTGACTATAGAGACCTGAATGGCACATGCCCTAAAGATGAATTTCCGCTCCCCATACCAGAGGTAATGATTGACAATACCTGTGGATTCGAGCGAATAACATTCATGGATGGTTTCTCTGGCTACAATCAGATAAAGATGCATCCTGAAGATGAAAAACATACAACTTTTGGGAGCCCATTTGGCGTGTATTACTACACTGTCATGCCATTTGGTCTGAAAAATGCTGGTGCCACATATCAGAGGGCTATGATGAAGATATTCCAAGATATGCAGCACAAAACGATCGAGTGTTACGTTGAGGACCTCGCCGTCAAAAGCAAAATAAAAGAATATCATCTCGAAGACCTTCGAGAAGTCTTCCTCCGGCTTCGCAAACATAAACTGCGAATGAATCCTCTGAAATGCTTTTTCGGCGTCTCGTCGGGTAAGTTCCTCGGATTCTTAGTTCGGAAAGCTGGAATAGAGCTTGACCCCATAAAAGTCAAAGCCATTCTAGAAATGCCCTCTCCAAGAACCTTGAGAGAACTCAAAGGGCTTCAAGGGAGATTGGCCTACATCAGACGGTTCATCTCCAATCTTTTGGGGAAATGCCGTCCACTCTCCCGGTTGATGAAAAAAGGTGTAAACTTTATCTGGGATGCTGACTGTGAAGCTGCATTCCAAGATATCAAGTCATACCTGACCAAACCTCCAGTGTTAGCTGCTCCTACCACTGGAAAACCATTCATCTTGTACCCAAGAGCCCTTGATCACTCTCTGGGCACTCTGCTTGCATAAGAAAATGATGAAAGAAAAGAAGCTACTCTATATTACCTCAACTGCATGCTAGTAGGTACAGAGCATCGCTACTCTCCAGTCGAAAAAGAATGTCTTGCAGTGATGTTCGCCGTACAAAAGCTACGTCACTACTTGCTTTCCAACACAGTCTACCCGGTCTCAAGGATCAACCTCTTGAAGGTCCTCGTCACAAAAGCAGGTTCTCTTAATGCACGACTGGCAAAATGGTCCACCTTTCTATCACAATTTGATATTTGGTATGTCCCACAAAAGGCAATCAAAGGACAAGCTCTAGCAGACTTTCTCGTAGAGCATCCATTGCCTAAAGATTCTCCACTCAGAGACGATCTCCCAGACGAACCAATCTAAAATGTGGAGACTTTCTCACAAAATGCTTCCTGGGACATGTACTTTGACGGTGTAACCAGGACAAATGAAAAAAGACAGCTGATCTCGAGAGTTGGCATCCTCTTTGTTAGCCCCGAAAATTACATGATTCCACACGTGTTAGGGATTTTGTGTATTGTAATTTGATGGATGCATTACCACTTTAGCATCTCATGAATTTTCACACATGCATTGAGTTAAATATCTTGAAATCTGGTTTTCTACATGCATTATTTTTAAATATTGTAAATCTTATAGTTTGTGCATGTTTTGGTTTTAAACATTGGATGCATTTGTTTTTGAAAAGAATTTTCATAAATCAAGCTAGCCCATGTTTTAAATTCTCAAATCTTATTTGGCTTTTTATGTTTCATGATTTTAAAAGCACTTGAATGATTTAAAATCATGTTTCCAAGCTTGGTGTAATGGCCCAAAAAATCCCCTCTAGAAAATACTTTAAAATATGTAAAGTTGTGATTTTTTGTCTTAGGCTGTCGTTCAACCGACGTCAAGCTATTGGTCAACCGACAGATGAACCCGGGCCAACCGAGAGCCTATGTCGATCCCATTTCTAGAGAGCTTCATTTTCAGATTTTCTCTATTGGTCAGCTCGTCGGTTCTTGTCGGTCAACCGATAATGCATAAAATTTCAGACCGAGGACTCGTCGGTTCCAAAACCAGACATCAACATTTTCAACATTTTTGTGCTGTCAGTTCAGCTGTCGGTTCCTTATCGGTCAACCGACAAATGAGTGTCAACCGACAGATGTATAACGGTCAGAAATCTTTTGAAAACATGACCTTTGTTTAGTGACTGTTGAGGTGTCGGTCAACCGACACCTACCTGTCCGTCGACCGACAGGTAGCTGTTGGCAGCTTTTTTCTATAAAAGCAAGCTCATTCCTTTGGCCAATGTTGATTATTTTTAAGCCATTCTTGAAGAGCTTTGAGGCCAAAGAAAGGAGAAGAGCTAAGGAAGGCTAATGGGTCATTAGCAAAAGCTAAAGCTTGGATTAATGAAGTTAAATAACCAAGTAAGCCTTTGCTTTTCTTAATCACTATTTTATGCTTTGTTAAACTATTGGTAAATGATTTTAGGATATAAACTATGATGTGTTGAATCCTCTACTTCCTTAATCTTTGATTTAAGTCATAGGATTCTTCACCTTGATTTCAAAACAAGTTTGTTTTATAAACTTTTTTAATCATGCATTGCCAAAATCTTTGATTTCTTTTATGTCATAATTCATTAACTTGTTTTGAATCTTTCCTTGCTGTTTTCATTCATTTAAACCTTTGTTGAATTAATTTGGTTTTGAAAACAACATTGCACATGCATCACATGTTTAGACTAAATTAATTTCATACAACTTGTGAACCCTTGATTTTCATATCTTCTACAAGTTTGTATTTGGTACATGTGATTTGCGTATTACTTCAATCATATCTTTTTATGTGCATTAAACTTTTAAATGCTTTAAGCATATAACTTGGTTGAGCTTTATTTTAAAACTTGATTAAAATTTTCACACACACACATCATGAGGACTCATCTTTGCATTACTTAGTGTGTTGTGTGAGTTTGTATTATCAATTTCATATCCACCTATTTTAGAGGCATTGTAATTGAGCTTAAAATATTTCTCTTCTAGTGTTTGTGAAGACACTCCTTTGAGAAAGAAAATCTTTTGATTGTAAAGGTTATTGCTTAGCCTATAAAAGCACATGTAAGGTTACTACTTAGCCTAGAAAAGCATAGTTGTAGAGGTTATTGCTTAGCCTTTTGAAAAGCATAATAGTGAAAATCTGGTGGGGTGTTGAGTCACAAGCCGGTAGTGGATGTAGGCATTGAGGCCGAACCACTATAAATCTTGTGTTGTGGTGATTGCATTGTGGTGATTGTGTTTGTTTAAGCTTCCGCATTTTGTTTGATTTATCATTACATGTGACTAATTGATTTAAAGAATTTAAAATTGGTCATAGTTGGTCACTAGTTGTAGCTCACCCTATTCACGCCCCCCCCCCCCCCCCCCCCCCTCTATGGTAGGATCCCTTAGACTTTCACTTGGTATCAGAGCCTCGTGCTCTATTTTTAGGATCAAGTGTTTGGAACTCTTGATTAGGTGTAAAAACCTAGAGTTAGATCCCTAGTTGTGCTTTCTATGAAAATCATTAGAATGGATTCCACTATGCTAGACTTTGTAGATTCTTCTAGATCCTTTCTTCTTCCATCTATTGGAGATTCAAACATTGAATTTAAAGTATCTCAACTTGAATCTAAACTTAAATTAAAAGATGAAGAAATTTATGAAAATGAAGATGACATTCAACAAGCCTATCATGAATTATGTACATTTGCCTTAGAGCTTGTTAAAAAGAATAAAAGATTAGAAGAAAAATCTAAAAGTCTAAACAAACAATTAGTTTCTTCAAAAGATGAACTTAGAGAGAAAGAAGAATAAATAAATTGTGCAGACTCTAAGTTTATGATCTCTTTGCATAACCTACGAAATGCTCAATATGAATTAATTGAATTAAAGTTAGGTTGTGATAATCTTAAAAAGGAAAATTTGAATCTAAGAGATCAATTACAAAGGCAAGATGAAAGCATTAACAATCTTGAATCTAAGTTGACTATCACTAAGGAAAATTTATCTAATGCTCAAAACAGGATAAATACTCTAGAACTTGGATCCAATGTTTTTAATGAAATTAAACTTGAATTAAAACTTGCCAATGAAGAGCTAAACAATTTTAAGGGAATTGAACTTGAACTAACAAAAGTTAAATATGAAAATTCAACCCTTAAAAACCTAGTCACTCAACTTGAAACCTACAAACAAAAGTATGAGTGCAAATTTACCCAAAGTGAAGAAAAATTTGAAAAGTTATTTAAATTGGGTAAATCTCAAAGAGATAGGATGGGTCATGGATATGATAGGAATATTTCACATGACCCTAAATTCACCAATACATTTGTGAAAGGTGAGTTCTCATTCTCTAGCACTCACACTTCTTTGGCCATGTCTAAATGTAATTTTTGTGGCATTGAAGGACATTTTAGGTTTGAGTGCAAACAAAGGAGAAGCAATGTGTCTAAACCCATCTTTGAACCAAAGAAAGTAAAATCAAACTCTATGATGGATATGGCACTAAAAATCAAGGAAGACTCCAGGTGTAAGACCCCGACCCCCAATTCCTTTCTTTAGTGTTGTTTTAATTATGGTTTTACTTTGTAAGTGAGATTAGAGTTGATTTGACTTTGTTTTTGAGTTTGACTAGATTTTTCATAGCTTTGGAAAGCTTTAAGGACCGTTGACTTTGGTTTGACCCGGCCCGTGTGAATTGTGTTTTTATGAGAATTTATTCTCGATTTCAAAAAATTCTAATTTTTATCCCTTTTGACTTGTTTTATTGATATTAACAACTGTCATGCTTTATCTGTTTGGGTTTGAAACTCAGAAAATACGTTTTTCGAGAAAAAGGGGCAAAATGACATTTTCACTAAATCTGTCCATAAATTTCAAAAATTTCAGAAATTGGGGAAAATATACTTTTTGGAAAGAAAATATTTCGCTGATCGATTTTGTCTTCTTCGTCGTCTTCGTTCGGGACACACAAATAGTAGTTTTAGCCCCATGAAGGTTGGGACCCACTTGCCCACTTTATAAAAGGGCTGGGCTCTCTTCTTCTTCTTCCAATTTTCCTACAGCATTGGGGCTGCCTAAGGTTTTCTCTCCCAACCACTTTCTTTCTCATCTTGCAAGTTTGTTTCTTGAATGCCAAATGGAGGAATGATCTCCTCATCTTCCTAGCTTCCCTAAGACACCATTTTCAAGAGATTTGAGCTAGGGAAGACCCCTCTCCAAGCCTTTCTTCCTTGTTTGAGCTTCCGAAGGTTAGCTATGGCTTTTCTTTCTTGAAATAGTGGTTGTTCAAACCATTTGGAGTATTTTTCTCATATATACAAAGAGTTTTCATGGGATTTTGCAAAGGATTGATTTTTCTAGGGTTTTCTCTTGGACTTTTTTGGGGCTTTTATAGATTTGGAGCTAGAGGCTCTAGGGAGTTGATTTTTGGAGTGACTTGATATGCTCTTCTTGACCAAAGGCAAGTAAATACTTCAGCTAATATGATGATTGTGTTGAATGGGAATGATTTCATAATATTTTCATTGAATGTTATGTTCTTCTCATGATTTATATATTTATCTTTGAAGGGTTTGAGTAATGGTTTATGTTTACTAATCTTTAAGCTATTTTTTGTAACAATCTGGAATTTTGTTCTCCAATTGCTCATCTTTAGTTCAACTCTTTATATTTCAGAACTTTAATGTTTTATTGAGTGAAGAAAGCTATGTTCTTTTAATTGATTCATTGGATGTGGATGGAATGATTTAGTGTGTGAATGATTCAATGGAGTTGTAATAGCAAGGAGAAGCCCAAATGTATGTAAATTCATGTAAAAGAGGAAAGAGGGGAAGAAAAGAATCAAAAGATGTAGAAAAAGTGCATTTTCTGCACTTAGAACGGACCCAACAGAACTGGGTCCGCTCGAGCGGACCTGGGCCCTGTTCTGGGTCATTTTGTGAGTCTATTTTCGGGCTATCTTATGGCTTCTTTCTAGGCCTGTTTAAGGTCCATTCCAGCCCATTCTCTTGGCTGATTTGAGGCCCATTGACTCCTTATTTATCTATGGAAGCTTGGGAATGATTAAGATATATTGTGATACTTTGAAATGTGTAAATTGAATGAGAAATATGAAAGAAAGTCTGATGTGAGATTTTACCCGGGAATTTTAAAAGTATTAATGCACACTTTATAACTTAAATAGTTGTGGGTTTTCATTGGTACCAAACATATGTTTATAAATCAACATTAAGGACTTAAGTGTGCATTGAGATATCCCTTGGTAAACCATTGAATCACATACACTATTCCATTCCATTTCAAGTTAGAAAACGTATATGTATTCTTCGGTAAATTGATTTGAAATGAATTGAGTGGTTCGTCACTTTTGAAAATACCGGTGATTTGAAATGAATTTGAGTGGCTCGCCACGGGCATTTGTATAGTTCTATAAGCTGATTTGATATATATATTTGAGTGGTTTATCTCGGAAACTCATATGTTTTCTACGAATCGATTTGGAAAGAGATTTGAGTGGTTCGCCACGTTCGGAAAGATATCGATAAGGCTACTCATCAGATTTGTTTGGATTTGTCAGTATATTCAGTATGTATTTGTTCAGGAGTAGTCCTTTCATCGGTCTCAGAAACGAATCACTTTTATGATTTGATTTGTATCGGTTCAGGTTGTGAAAATTAAAGGCACCACTAAGCTTAGGTCACCTTGTCGGCCTGATCACCCGGCTTGGAATCTTTAATTTGTCTGCCGGCTCCAGCTTGGATCCTGTCCATACCGACCATGGCAATGGTTCTGTTTCCGGTCCCACATGTAGTGGCTACGGTTCTGTTTGATAACGACCTTGCAAAATGACATGACTCAAGAAAGCAATGTCAAATTGCTACTCAATGAGCTGGACAATCTCGATGAGAGAGGGCTCGAAGCTCGACAAAGCATTGAACTTTACCAAGCACGCATGGCAGGATCTTTCGACAAAAAGGTCAGGCAACGCGCCAGCAAAAAGGGTGACTTGGTTCTTGCGATAAAAAGACCAATGGTCTTCGCTCACAAGTCCAAAGGCAAATTTGAGCCAAAATGGGAGGGACCCTACGTCATCGACAAGGTTTTCACCAATGGCGCATTCGCACTCCTAAACATGGAAGGTGGCAGATGTATGCTGCCCATCAACGGCAAGTTCTTAAAGCGGTACTACCCCTGAAGACTTACCCAACTGGGTAAGAGCAATGCCTGTACGGCCAAAATCGGTTTCCAGGTACTCGCTCGCTAAACCCAACTCTTTTTAGAATTTTCATATCAAAAGTTGAAATTTCTAGAAATTCAAACAATGCTTACTTTCACCATTTCATTGTTCAAAAATTCCAAGTTTAGGAACCTTTCCCTAACTTGACCAAAATTTTCAACCCTTGAACCCAAAATTCATGGTTTGAAATAAAATCCGGATTCAGGGATTTCCACCCTGCCTTTTACCGCCAAAATGGTTTTAGGTCAAAACTTATGACCCTCGTGTCTTTAAAAAAAATGGTTTTTCATAAAACCGCGGGGAAGCGACGCTTAGTCAGTACTCACACAAATTGGAAGCTTGCAAACCACATTCGACATTTCCAAAATCTCAGGAAAGCGACATTTCGTCAATACTTGCAAAATCAAACAAAAAAAAACCATGGAGACGCAACATTTCAGTTGATATCCACAACCCAAATTTCAAAGGTTCGAAAAGACCTAAAAACCGTGGAGACGCAACATTTCAGTTGATATCCATAACCCAGATTTCAAAGGTTTGAAAAAAACCAAGAAACCGTGGAGATGCAACCTTTCAGTTGATATCCACAACCCAAAGGTTCGAGAAAACCGCAAATTTCAAAAATCGTGGGGAAAGGACATCAAGTCAGTACCCGTAAAACCAAAATTTTTGAAAAGCAAGGAAGCGACATTCCATCGATACTTGCACCCAAATCCGCGAGGATGCGACATTCCATCGACACTCGCGACCGAATGAGCAAGGATGTGATATTCCATCGATACTTGCAAGACCATTCAGTAGGGAGGCGACTTTTAGTCGATACTTGCATTTTTTAAAACCAAACCGGCTATAAATGCCACCAAAACTGGCTATAGATGCCACCAAAACCGGCTATCAATGCCACAAAACAAACCGGCTATCAATGCCACAAACCAAAACCGGCTATCAATGCCACAAAACAAAACCGGCTATCAATGCCACAAACCAAAAAACTTGGCTTTCAAAAAACCAGGCAATTAATGCCACAAACTCGGCTATCAATGCCACAAAACCGGCTCTCATGCCAAAACCGGCTTCCATGCCACAAACAAAATCTAGTTCCCATGCCAAAACAACCATTTCACAAAAGATTTTCACAAAATGACAAGCTTTTGATCAAATCCCATTTAGCAATTACTTTCATCACAAAAAGATTTAAGTGAGCGTAGGGAAAACAAAAAAAAAAGAGTACCAAAAAAATACATGCGGTACCAAAAAAAAAAAGAAAGTGTTCACAAGCACTACAAAAAAGAGTACCAAAAATACATGTGGTACCAAAAAAAAAGGATAGTTTCTCTTACAAAAATCAGGAGCTCAACCAAAAATGGTTCCCAACCAAAATTTCAGCTCCTCATACAAACTTTTGGCCTCAGCCGTCAGAGTTTCCAGGGCACGCTTCTTCAGAAACTTGTCATGAGATGCTGGAGAAGGCTACAACCCTACTTTCACACCAGGAAGCTTATCCCGAGCAGTTTGCCATTGTTTGTTCTCTTGAAACTTCCTTTCAAGGACTCGATCAGCATCTGCAACCCGGCGAATCAGAGCACTCTCCCTGTCGCGAGCCTCTGTTATAGCAGCCCACTTGGCAGTGACTTGTGCCTTTAAATGCTCAAGACATTTCCTGGCCTCATCGACCTCCCTATCAAGGAAGTTAATGTGATGTGTCAGCCCAATGATGGCTAGCTCTTCTAAGTTCTTCTCTCGGACTATCTGCTTCCTGCTTTGTGTAGCCTCATTCAGGTCTGACTTAGCCTTATCAGCAGGGTCCAGGAACATCTCCTTAAAGAACTGGTCATCAGTAAAACTAATGGTCTCAAACCACTTGTCACCCGGTGCAATGATCCTATCAACGATCGCCCTAGCACTTGTGACATCTAGACCAGCCTCTTCGGCATCACCGAGAATCTCCTGCACATGCTGGATCATGCCAAATCCGGCATCCAAGTGTCCAGCAAGGAGAGTCCCAATCCAAGAGCTCAGAACCCACCCCACCGCCTTCTTCGCAAAAAGAAGAGATGGCCCAGCTGAAGATTCGCCCCGTTCTGTCGGTCGGCTGCTCATATCATGTCCCGTTAAAAGAGGAACAAAAGAACTCTTTCTAGTTGGAGCTTCTGGGGAAGGAATCTCCGCACGAGGTACCTCCTCCACCGTGTCAGAATTGGTTACAGGAGTCTCTACCTCCGGATCAACCTCTGGCATCCCTTGCTCTAGCTCTGAAGGAAGCGACAGACTCTCCTCTGTCACTTTAAAACCTGCCAAAGAAACACAAAAAGGTATGAATATGATCCTGTTTGAAAATCGTTATCAGGGTTATTACTACAAAATACCTTCTTCGACGACTGGTGGAACACTCTCTTCCTCCATGAACTCATCGGAAGCATTGTCAACATTTGCGTCCATCAATGGTTCAAAGTCATCAGAATCCTGTGGCAAGTCAGCTAACAAGAAAAATGTTAGCAAACCAAGTCACAGACAATAAAAAGAGAAAGCAAAAGAAGTCATACCAGTTGGAGATTCTGGAATCACTCCAGAATCCCTCGGTTCTTCTTCAGGTTCCCCGACCGGATCCGTCACTGCCTCATCGGCAGGAACCTCAGGCATCGCCAAGTCTTCATCCTCTGCTAAAAAAAAAGAGCAGCAGGGGGAGAAAGTAAATTAGAACATGGAAAAATCCCATGAAAAGAAATGGAGAGAGAAAGTGGAATAATCATACCTTCACCAATGGTCTCTTCTTCTCGGCTTCCCTTTTCTGGAGGCTCGTCAGCATTCCCTGGCACCTCCTCATTGATAGTAAGAGGGACTTCCAAGTCAGGAGAGTCCTCATGCTGCCCTTTGCTGCGATGATGACTCCTCTTCCTCTTACTTCTGCGGGCTTGCTTCTTAGAGGAACCTGCCCCGCTGTCGGAGTCAGGTTTCCCACTTGACTCCTCACTAGATGGTTTACTCTTGCCAGTAGACTCCATGGAAGCTTGCCTCTGTGCCGCTTGCATCCAAGCATCAAGCTCAGCTTCCTCTTGTTCTAGCTGCTCTAAAGCCTTATCAGGAATTTCTCGAACAGCTTCAGAACCAATGACGCCCTGGTCACCGAGAAAGCCTATCTTGTGCTTCTCTCCAGAAAGGAAGGCCCAAACTTCCTCTCGCCAGACGCCATCCGACTTTCCAAGGCTTTTTCCAGATGACAGCTTCACATCAAGCTCTTTCTTGGAAAGCCCCCGATATGCCGAAAAGCTCTCCGCGAACCACTTCGTGAAGCCGGCAGTCTGGGAAGTCGACAGCACAGGATAAGAGATCATGGCAAAAGTGTCTTCAGCACTATAGAAAGCCCATGCGTTTCTCCCATCCTGTAAACCTCCAAAGCGCTTCACCATGCTTGAAGGTGCTCCAACAACGCCTTGAGAAAAGCCCAATTGCAGAGCAAAGCGAGAATGTACATCTGGCTGGATGTCAACAAAAAGATGTTTGCGGTAAACCATCGTGCCGACACGTATGCTAAAAAGCCACTCCTTCTCTGCATTTGTCAAGGAATAATGCCTTCCTGACCCTGCCCTTGTAGAGTCTCTGGAGGCACCAAAATCAAAAGCCTTCTTCCGCAACTCTGGAGAAAGCTTCACTGAAGACTGCCCCATCTCGACGTCCCTGAATCGTCGGATCCTCATGCGGGTAAACAAAAGTGATTCGGACACGGCTTTGCCCTTAGCCAGTCGAATCATCAGAGGATCATCATCCTGTGCAGCACCCAGCCGGTGGAAGCCAGGACAGTGGTACACATACCACGAATAAAAAATATGGGCTGAAAATACCCTATTCATAGGAAACCCAAGTCGAACCAAAAAAGCAGTAGCCTGCAGTTTGGTACATAAGTAGGAGTAAAGAACTGGCACTAAAGTAAGCTGCTCTCCAAACGCCATCTGACAAGCCAGAAAAATACAATGCGGCCTGATGTGCATTCCATCTCCTCCAGCAAAAACGGCCTCACCAAGCCAATAAGTGAGGTAAACAGCGAGATCTCTCCGCAGTACAATGTCAGGACATATGGCATTTGTACTCGCACATAAATCTCTCAACTCTGCAAGCATAGCCAAAATCTTCTTTGAACCCAGATCCTTAGCCCTGTCTTCACGGGTCATCCTATCAGAAGGCTCCCCACTTTCAAAGAAGTTAGGAGATGAAGAGTTGAAACTCTTCGAACTGCTGGATCTAACTTTCAAGCCCTCCTCCTTCAAAAAATCATAGAAGGCAACGAGCTAAAAGTATAGAAGCCTAAACTCCTCCGACTGCTCCTCAAGGATGCTGTCGATCGGCATAAACTCCTCATCGAGTTTGCCAAGGATAGGTAATCCAGTAATGGCGCTCAGCTCCATCAAAGAGAAACCAATCTCACCATTTGTGACAACGAAGGTATTGGTTTGTGGAAGGAATGACTCCAACATAACCATGAAGGCCTCGTCGGAAAAGATCACGGTCTCCTTAAAGGCGCGAACCACATCAAAAATCCCGGCTTCCTTTAAAATGGCGCCACCAATCAGCAGGACGCGATCAGTCCACGACTTCCACTCGGAGTCAGCACTAAATCGGCCACGAAGTCGAAAAGGCTTCACCCAACTGCTGCCGTCAACGCTGAAACTGCCAAGGCCCACCGGTTCCAAACCGACTGACGGATAATCAGAGCCCTGGTAGCTGCTGGCCGGCATCAACACGTCCATGTCAGCAGGCCACTTCTCTGCTTATCCAGGAGAACCGCCAACAAAAATCCCGGTCTTGATTACATTTGTCCTTCTCACCCAGTTTGGAGGATCTTCCCTTTTAGAGCACGTGGGGGTAAGGCTAATGATCGAGACGGTGCGATCAAACGTCGACCGGGTAGCAACAGTCTTCTTCTCACCATCAGCTGTGAAAGGGAACTGAAAACAACTTCTCTGGTATGTCATGTCATTAAGGACTGCATCACCAAAGAAGAAGGTAGGCTTGGGCAAAACCCTCTGATCGTCCATCACCCATGGACGACTGCTTACCATGATCTTATAAAATTCCTCTCCCTTGAGAGCGATCAGTCAATGTCTTATCTCATCCTTGTCGAAAGAGTCACACTCTTCGATGTTTCTCTCAACATACTGGACCATCTCCCAGGCCTGCTGAACGGCCGGATTAGAAGATCTAGCAGATCGACGAGGTTCGCTTGTAGCAGGCTCTTTACCCTTGTTCTTTCTAGAGGAACCACCTGTAAAGGTTGGAAAAGAAAAAATCAATCATCAAAATGACAGAATTTCGCTAAAAAAATCTGGCTAGATTTCGACATGACTCCGAGGCAATTCTGAAGAAAAAGGAAATATCCCAAAAGAAATAGAAAGCTTGAAGATGGGCTCAACATTGTTGCGAGCTCCGAAACTCCAAACTTTCGAAACCTCAAAGTCTCCGCAAAACCAGGAAGGGCTCAACATCACTGCGAGCTCCAAATTCCCAAATTTGCAAAAACTTTCAGGTATAGTATCACATCATGCTACAGTTCAATTTACAAAAAAAATACATGCATGAACATCTTGGTTTGCCAAAAAATGCATTATCATGGTGAGAAAAAAAGAAGAAGAAGAAGAAAAAAAAAAAGAGAAACTTTCTCAAAAACAAAATGGGGGAGAAAGAAAATAACAAAAAAAAAGGGGCTGGCCCACAGCCCATGTGGCCGTACAGCCAGAGCCGTAAGGATCTGTCCATACGGCCCACAAAAAAAACATGCAAAAAAAAAAAAAAAAGAAGAAAGCATGAAAAAAAAATAAAAAAACGTGTAAAAAAGGGGAAAACATGTGAAAAAGAAAAGAAAAAGAAGAAAAGAAAGAAACAAAAAAAAAACAAAGAAAGAACTTTTTTTATCATCCTATTTCCTACAATGGACTTTTCTTGAAAAAGGGAACTTACTTGAAGCCATTGATGGAGAAGAAGAAGATAGCCTTGAAAATCTTGAAGAAAAAGAACTCTTGGTCTTGAAGCCCTCTTGGGATTGTTGTAAAAGAAAGCAATAAGAGCAAGAGATCCAACCTCGTCCTTGCTTTTATAGAAGAGAGCAAATCGAAGAAGGAAAGAAGAAAGAGGTAAGTGTTACTAATTAGTAACCTTACCAAAAGAAAGAAATTAGAAAGATTCTTACCCAAAAGAAAGATATCTTGAGTTATTCTCTCCCAAAGAAATATATCTTGAGATATTCTCTCCAAAAAAAAAAAAGGGAACATGAGAGATTCTCTCTAAATAAAGATATTCTTAGATATTCTCTATCCAAATGAGATATTTTTAGATATTCTTGACAAAAATGACACCATATGAGATCTAAGTCATTTCAAAATCTTAAGGTCCTATGGGTTAGCCCATATGAGCCAGGTTTGACCACCTAGGCACTAAAAAAAAATTGGGCTTTTAGTCAAAGAGAAATCTCTCTTACCAATAGCATACAAAAATGGTTCCATGCCTCTTTTAAGTTGATTGGACCTTACAAAAAGAATTCCAAGCCCAATGAGCTTCCAGAAATCAAACCATCCAGCCTCATATAACGAATTGAGCCAAAATCTTGAAATTGACAATCCACAAAAATCCAAACCAAATCTTGGTCCCCTAACTTGCCACATACAGCTTGTCAGGTCACAAGACCAAAACAAAAAACCAAAACCTGATCCCCTAACTTGCCGCATACAGCCTGTTAGGTCACAAGATCAAAACCAAAATCGACCCCCCCAACATTCCACATACAGCTTGTTGGGTCACACGGTCAAAACCAAACCCGACCCCCTAACCTGCCACATACAGCTTGTTAGGCCACAAGGTCAAAACCCAAATCCACATCCCTGATGTCATCTTCAAAATTTTGCCTCAAGATGGTATGGGATCCCTCACTACCATAAAATTCCCCTGGAAGCTCAAAAGGCTACAAATACCAAAAGAAAGACTGCTCAAAAACTCTTGGTCAAGTGATAAGCTCTCCTTCAGAAATCTCTTCGAGGCACATCGACTACAAAAGTTAAGCAACTCATCGCTGCACCTCGAGGGGGCATTTGTTGACATCAAAAAATGTCACTTTGCCTCTTCAAGGTCCAAAACGCTACATGAAGTCGCAACCTGCCATAAATAGGCAATGCTACTTCGAAAAAATCAAATCTTATCAGAATCAAACAAAAACTGCAAGATCCTTCAAGAAAGCCAAAAGAGGAGTACACAAGAAGTTTCAGGCCATTTCAAAGTCATTTGGCCTAACTTCGCTTCTCCGGTAGCTGAAAAGGAGCTCCCGGCGGCGAAAGCATCGGAGACACCAAATCTTCGATCAGAGCCGATGGATGGTCTCAAAATACATCCAAAAGGCTCCACGTGAAGTTCCGAGTCAAACCGACGACGTTTGACCCTGCATCAACCCTCGGAAGCCAAATCAGGCCTCCCGGCGGTGAAGCTCCCCGGGACCATGGTTTCCAAGACAGAGCCTATGGATCATCTTAAAATGACTCCAATAGGTTCCCTGTCAAATTTCAAGTCAATCGGACATCAGTTGACCGCACATCAAGCCGCGACATCTTCATCGCGATAAAAAAACAAATCTACTAGCGATAGGACCCCAAATAGCTTCAAAACTCAAATAAAAGCCTATGGTTAGTCTTATTTATTGCTCAGAAGACTTCACCCCAAATTTCAGGTCATTCCGACATCGTTTGACCCAGTTTCGGCTTCTGACGGAAAATCGGCAGCTCTTCGCAACAAAGTCTTCGGCTTTCTCAGAAAATTGGAAACTTTTCAATCCAAAATGCAAGGATTCTCATCAAGTTTTCTATAGGGAAATAAAGCCAATAAATGATAAAAAATGTCAAGAAAAAATACAGAAGAAAAAAGAATCGAAAAACATAAAAAACGGACGTAAAACGGGACAAAAAGGGGGAAAACCCCCCTAGGGTCGCAGGCCCCTACAACACTGGCCCATGGTCGCCGGCGACCATGGAGCCCGAAATCGCCGGATGGGCCCCGGAAATCCCGTTTTTCATCGTTTTTCGCGATTCGAAGCGTCCGACTCCTGGGATTTTCCAAAATTCATACTTTTGAGACAACAAATCCTTTGACATCCGTCAAAATCACGAGTCAATCATCAAGAGTATCAAAATCAACATTGATCGCCAACCGGTCAACCAAAAAAAGTGTGCTTTCTACCCGACCGATCGAGAAATCGACAGGACAGATGGCACCGACCCGCTGTTGGCAAGCAACACCTGAAGTTACATGGTCATCCGATGTCGATCTACATGAAGATCCATCGATGATCATTGCCAGAAGAAACCCAAAAGACGTGGCAGGCCTGCAACTCTTCAACTGCTCGGCAACCACTTAATGCGATTAATTGACTAGCTTTATTACAGTCATTAATCCATTTCTTTAGACGGCCCAATCAGAAGCAAGCATCCGGGAGTTACAAGTCAATTGATTCATGGCATTTAACACATGAAACTCCTCCCATCATGGCTATTAAAGGTGATTAAATGCCCTCAATCTCCTCCAGCCAATCAGAAGCCAAGAAAAAGGAGTTATAAAATAAAGGAATTATACCTTGTAACTCCTCCCATTATACGGCTTAATGACAATAAAAGCCCATAAACTCTCCTAAATGGCTACCAAGAGCCTATAAATAGGAGAGCACTCCAAAGAAATCCAGATCGGAAAAATCGGACAGACATCAGAAAATCCGGAAATCCAGACAGAAAAGGGCATCAGAAATCTAAGAGAAAGAAAGAGAAAACACTCTACGAAGTTCTGCACCGACCACCACAACAAGGTGACAAAAGTCCCTTAGGGGGTACCCCCCCCCCCCCCAAGGTCTTTGCCTTCTCCTTCTGCCTCCAATGGCTTAGACGTGGCTTTTTAGCCCGTCTACTTAGTTTTTTATTGGACATAGGATCTCCTCTTAGTCTTTGTCCTCTAAAAACCTGAGGTTACAGCCAAGCCAAGCGAATCAAAAGCATCCTCTGTTCTCATCTGCATGGATGATGGCGAAGTCCACATATGGCTTGCGACCGTCAATCTGAACGAGTCCCCTACAATCTCCTGAGAAGTTAGATCCTCATTTTCTTGCTTTTCATTGTAGTTTGTATTTTTCTAAAAGAGACAAAATCACAACTCTTGTCTTTCATTATTGATAAGGATTGTAAATCGTCTATAAACGCCAAAAATCGGCTATAAATGCCAAAATCGGCTATAAATGCCAAAAAATCGCCTTTCACAGCAAATCAAGAAAAATGTCTCTTTTCTTAAATATATGTTCAATGGAAAACTTGAAAGAAGTTGATTTTCATTTTACTTGCGAAGGTCGATCTCCGGATCACCACTTGTAATTCAAAGTAAAATAGAAAATATGGCACACCCACACAAAAAAATGTTGATACCCGCTTCTGCCCCCCGGTTACGAAAGGGTCGGACCCAACGGACTTCCACGTCCGCCGACCTCGGTAGCACCGAGCATGAATGCGCGGTCCATCAGAGAAACGACTGCCTCTTGACCTTGAAGAGAATCTTCCAGACGAAGACCCTTTTCAAGAAGCTCTCGAAGTTGATAGAGGCACCCGCTCTGGCCGGGACTACCACAAAAATTACAACCAATCTTCCTTTACTTATGTAAATCCTTCGGGAAAAGATGTTGTAAGCGCCCCTAGTGGCAATAATGATGAACATGCAGGCCCTAAGGAGGCTTCCAAGTATAACTTGTTCGAACACTTCAAACGCATAGCTGCACGTCTGCATATCCTAGACTTAATACAAATGTCTCCTCGCACTCGTGATAATCTCATTTCAGAATTACAAAAACTGAATGAGGATGTCAACAAACATGCCCCGCAAGTCCTCCAAATTGAAATGGACTACCGGGTCAAAAACTCAGAAACTTCCCCAAAGGAAGAAAAGAAGAATACTGAGGTATCATGCATCGAATGCCTCTCGGTTCAAAAGGCAGCCAGTGCAACCATCGCCTTCACTAAGGAAGACCTCCTACTTTGCGAAACAAAGCACAACCGACCCCTGTACTTCACAGGGTACATCAAGGAAATGCATATGCACAGAGTTCAGATCGACCCAGGTTCTGCACTCAACCTCATCTCCACTTCGGCTCTCGAAGAGTTAGGCATCCCACTCAGCAAGCTGAGCCACACATCTATATCTATCTTTGGATACGATGGGAGTACTTAAAGGCCTATCGACAAAATCAGGTTTAAATTGCAAATCGGTGATCTTATCTCTAAGGTCACTGTGTGTGCAATAAAATCCCCTTTATGCTACAACATCCTTCTCGGATGCCCCTGGATACCCGAGAATGGTGTTGTCCCTTCAACTCTACATCAATGCATCAAGTTCGTTGGCAACGACGGCATAGTACATTGAGTCTTTGCGGACAAAAAGCCCTTCAAAGGTAAAGAAGTCCATGATGGACCGCGCATTCCTTGCTCGTTGCTACCGAGGTCGGCGGACGTGCGAGTCCGTTTGATCCAACCCTTTCGCGCCCGGGGGGCAGGAGCGGGTATCAACATTTTTTTGTATGGGTATGCCAGATTTTCAATTTTACTTGGAATTGCAAGTGGTGATCCGGAGATCGACCTTCGCAAGTAAAAAGGAAATCAACTTCTTTCAAGTTTTCCATTACACATATATTTAAGAAAAGAGACATTTTCTTAATTTACCGTGAAAGGCGGTTATTTTGTCATTTATAGCCGATTTTGGCATTTATAGCCGATTTTTTGCTTTTATAGCCGATTTACAATTCTTATCAATAATGAAAGACAAGAATTGTGATTTTTGTCTCTTTTAAAAAAACACAAACTATAATGAAAAGCAATAAAAGGAGGATCTAACTTTTCAGGAGATTGTGGGGGACCCGTTCAAATTGATGGTCGCAAGCCATATTTGGACTTCGCCATCATCCATGCAGATGAGACCAGAGGATGCTCTTGATTCGCTTGGCTTGACTATAACCTCAGATTTTTAGAGGACAAAGACCAAATGGAGGTCCTATGTCCAATAAAAAGCTAACTAGATTGACTGAAAAGTCATGTCTAAGTCATTGGAGGCAGAAGGAGAAGGCAAGGACCTTGGGGGGGGGGTACCCCAAAGGGACTTTTGTCACCTTGTAGCGGTGGCCGGTGCAGAACTTTCGCAGAGTTTTCTTTCTTTCTTTCTCTGGATTTTCTGAGCTTGGAAGCTGATCTGATTCTGATCTTTGGGAGTTGTTTGATTTTTTCTGATCTATGGGAGTTGTTTTATTTTTTCTGATCTGGATTTCTTTGGAGTGTTCTCCTATTTATAGGCTCTTGGTAACCATTTAAGAGAGTTTATGGGCTTTAATCGTCATTAAACTGCATAATGGGAGGAGTTACAAGGTTTAATTCATTTATTTCGTAACTCCTGGACCTTGGCTTCTGATTGGCCAGTGGAGATTGAGGGCATTTAATCGCCATGATGGGAGGAGTTTCATGGGTTAAGTGCCATGAACCAATTGATTTGTAACTCCCGGATGCTTTCTTCTGATTGGGCCGTCCAAAGAAGTGAATTAATGACTGCAATAAAGCTAGCCAGTTAATTGCATTAAGTAAGAGGAAACCTGCCAAAAGGACGTAGACAGTATCCTCGCAAAAGCAAAAGAAGAGGATATACTCAAGGAGCATGGGATCAAGCCACCATATCCCTTATGGATGGACTCGGTCTCGTTCCCCACGAAATTCAAGCATCCTACTCTCCAAACATATACGGGGAAAGGATCAGCCATACAGCACGTCATCCACTTCAAGATCCTGACGGGAGCTATCGCGGATCAAGATGCACTCAAGATCCGCCTCTTTGCAAGTACCCTAAAAGGTACGGCCTTCGACTGGTACTCCACTCTGCCGGATGACTCCATCCAAAATTGGCCATGCTAGAGACACACTTCCTGACTTACTTCAAAGGTGAGGATCATCCCGCTACTATGGCTCAGCTGTGCAGCCTAAAATAGGGGTAGAATGAGTCAACATATGACTTCATTCACAAGTGGAAAGCAATGACATACAAATGCTCTGATGTATTGCCACAAGCGTCGCTAGTCGACATCTGCCGAAACAACATGAGAGCCAGAATCCGCTCCATGATCATCGGCAACAAATCAAAAAACCTGGGAGAACTCCTAGAAGCTTCCATGGAAGCTGAAACGGTGATTAAGGACCTCAACAGTCAGAAATCATCAAGAAAAGAGCCAACCGCCATTACGACCTAAAAACCAAAGAAGAAAGAGGTCCTCAATGTGCAGACCAAGTCAGCTCCTCAGCCACCAAAGAAAGCTGAAAACAAAGCTGTTGGTAAGAGACCTGAACTCTCTGATGCCTTCAAAGAACGAGTAGAGAAGAAATACCCGTTTGATGAAGATGTTGATGAAATCTTCAGGGCTCTTGTGGCAAACGGCAAGCTCACCTTGCCTGAACCAAAAAGACCGGGTGATGTTGGCAAAACCAACGATCCTCGGTACTGTCCATACCACCAGATGATCTCGCATCCTCTCAATCAATGCTTCGTTGTGAGAGTGAAAATAAATGAGATGTGGAAAAACGGAGTCATCACCTTTGACAAAAACTATGGGTCTGCCTCCGTCAACATGGTGACATGTGGACAAACATCAAAATCACCGAAAAAGAAGATCACTACTTCCTTCAAGGTGATAAACTCAATCCAAGCGTCCGAGCAACTGGTTCCTTACCCGACACCAGACGGACAACCGATATGGGTACATCCCGATCTCCTGGAAGATGAAAATTGGGAGGTCGTGAAAACAAAGCCTACAGCTCAACAGCGAAGGCAGGCTAGGAAACATCTCCTCAAGCTCAAACGGCAAGAGAAGACCCAGCCAAAACTAGAGGTCAAAGAAAAGGCAGAGGCTTCCTCTACCGCTTCACTGGAGGTAATAAAAACATCCCTTCCAGAGACTTCAAAGAGGGTAAGGAAATTCACTCTCAGTGATTTCATGCCACCTCAATTCAAAGAAGCCATGCAGGAGGCATCATACTCTTGCAATTCGGTAGTTGGATTCTCCATTGATGGATACGAGTCCAGCGACACCGATGATGGATTCGAATCCAACTACACAGATGAGTGGGAGGAGTCCCTTGAAACAGGAGAATATCTCTCCGATGAAGAATGGGTTCCTGAGTCTCATCTTATGCCAGTAATCTGGTATAACCCCCTACAGCCACAAGGATCCTGGTCTGATGATGAAGAAGACCAAGAAGCTGTACAAGAAAATGCTGCTGAACCAGCACCTCTCATTACTCCAGTGGAAATCAACAATGTTGAGCCACAAAGAGATGATGAAGAAGAAGATCCGGCTCCCATGCCTGATCTTGAAGAATATGCAAGGATCTTGCAGCGACTCACTCTAGAACAAGAGCAAGAACGCGTCAACGAGCCTCCTCGCAATCCAGAGCCTGAAGTCCCTGAAGACCACCAGGTACATCCTCCCTTAACTCCTGAAAATGGAGAAAATTGCTGGATAGACGATCCTCTCACATCCGAGGATGAGTCTGACTCCGATCAGGCAACGTCTCCCGTCAGAGCTTCCTGTAATGTGATAATTCGGGATTATAGCTCTTCCGAAGCATCGTCTGATGAGAGCACTTACACTCCGGCGACGCCTAGCAATATATCTTCTGGAGCCACCTCGTCTCACGCGACTTTCACTGAGATGACACCCTCTCAGGTTTCTTCTCCTGAGACTGTGACTTCAAAGTTCACACCTTTCCTGACTGAAGAATTCCCAGCCATTGATGCTTGGGACGATGAATTAGTCAACGAAGAAGAAAGATTGCTGGATGCTGTTCAGGACTTGTTCCCGGAAAATGCTCCATGCAACACAATCACTGAGGATGGTAACTCTGCTGCTGATACATCCTCAGCAAATGAAAAACGACAGCCTCTTGATCCTGAAGACAATCTTCCAAACGAAGACCCTTCTCAAGAAGCTCTCGAAGTTGGTAGAGGCACCCGCTCTGGCCGGGACTACCACAAAAATTACAACCAATCTTCCTTTACATATGTAAATCCTTCGGGAAAAGATGTTGTAAGCGCCCCTAGTGGCAACAATGATGAACATGCAGGCCCTAAGGAGGCTTTCAAGTATGACTTGATTGAACATTTCAAGCACATACCTGCACGTCTACACATCCTAGATTTGTTGCGAATGTCTCCGCACACTCGTGATAATCTCATTTCGGAATTACAAAAGCTGAATGAGGATGTCGACAAACATGCCCCGCAAGTCCTCCAAATTGAAGTGGATTACCGGGTCAAAAACTCAGAAGCCTCCTCAAAGGGAGAAAAGAAGAAAACTGAGGGATCATGCATTGAATGCCTCTCGGTTAAAAAAGCAGCCAGTGCAACCATCGTCTTCACAAAGGATGACCTCCTACTTGGCAAAACCAGGCATAACCGACCCCTGTACTTCACAGGGTATATCAAGGAAATGCCTATGCATAGAGTTCAGATCGACCCAGGTTCTGCACTCAACCTCATCTCCACATCGGCTCTTGAAGAGTTGGGCATCCCACCCAGCAAACTGAGCCACACATCTGTATCTATCTTTGGATACGATGGGAGTACTCAAAGGCCTATAGGCAAAATCAGATTCAAGTTGCAGATCGGTGATCTTATCTCTGAGGTCACAGTGTATGCAATAAAGACCCCTTCATGCTACAACATCCTTCTCGGACGCCCTTGGATCCATGAGAATGGTGTTGTCCCTTCAACTCTACATCAATGCATCAAGTTTGTTGGCGACGACGGCATGATACATCGAGTCTGTGCGGACAGAAAACCCTTCAAAGGTAAAGAAGTCCACTTCGCAGACTCACAGATGTATGAAGGTGAAAAAAAAGAAAAGGAAAAACACACAGCATCCTTTGCCGAAAATCTCCAGAAAGATAAAGGCAAAGCTCCTCAACAATCACCGGAAGAAAATAAACCATCCGGTAAATCTGAAGAGAGCATGCAAACTCCCTTCATCATCTCCCTCAAATCTTCAAAGCCTTTGGTCATCACAACTAAAGTGAAGAAGGCAAAACAAAAGCCCGGGGGCAAATTTGTTGTCTCTTTCGTGTCTATCATGCAAGACACGGACTCAGATTCAGAGCCAGAAGACGACACATCGTCAAGCCAAGCTGACACTCAGCAAGTTCAGCCTGCTCTTACTCCAATGGAGACAACTTCTGACATAGAAGATCCTACGTCAGCTTCCTTCGTTGTTCCAGCAACTTCAACAAAGGAAAAGCCGATCTTCTTCCATAGATCGGATGCTTCTTCATCAAACTCCATGCTTGAACCTTTCCAAAATAAAGGTACGCCTTAACTATCCTTATACAGTTCTGTGGCACAAGCTATTATGAAGAAAATGGGCTATGACGCTCAAAACCCAGTCGGTTTGGGAGAAGGACGCGGTATTCTCACACCATTGGGGCCCGTCTTGACCAAAAGCCAGCTGGAAGATTGGAGACTCAACGGCTATGTAGAAAAGTCTTCACACGGGTTAGGGTATGATCCTGACACTCCCTTGAGACAGTTGACACAAAGGCTTAAAAGTCAATATACTGACCAAGCCTCAACTTCTCAAGTCCATGAAGACATCGATCTCCCTGGATATCTCTTTGATGAGTCACCTGACAAAGATCCAGGAAGCTCATCCAATTGGCACGATTTCTCCGAAAATGAAGAGGAGTTGTCCGATGGCACAGACGTGTGGACTTCTGACCCTGAAGAACCCTCATCTCCAAAAGAAGTAGCCTACTTCGACTCGGTTTCAACAGGCAATTGGGATCATCTCATAGCAAGCCTTGGGAAATTACCGATCAAGAAGACCCGTGGAAAGGAACAAAACCTTGGTCTGGAAATGCTCTTGAAACCCCAGAAGGTTTCGTTGAGCTGGAAGCCTCCGAAAATATTATGGAGGAACCACCTTCGAACCTTCCAACAGAAGATCCTGTTCAAAAGATAGACTTGGGAACACCAGATAACCAACGTCCTGTATTCATAAGCAAGAATATAAAGGATGATGAGTTACCCGAGTATATCCCCTTTCTTCGTGAGTTCGTTGATTGCTTTGCATGGTCTTACGCTGAAATGCCAGGCTTAGACCCCAAAATAGCAGTTCACAAACTCAATCTTCAAGAAGACATCAAGCCTGTCAAGCAAGGCCAAAGAAGATTCCGTCCAGATGTGATGGATAAAATTGAATAAGAAGTTCAAAAACTCAAAAGCGTCAGCTTCATCCGTGAGGAACAACATCCTGAATGGTTGGCCAATATTGTCCCCGTGACAAAGAAAAATGGGCAGATCAGGGTCTGTATTGATTATAGAGACCTGAATGGCGCATGCCCAAAAGATGAATTTCCGCTCCCCATACCAGAGGTAATGATTGATAATACCTGTGGATTCGAGCGAATGACATTCATGGATGGTTTCTCTGGCTACAATCAGATAAAGATGCATCCTGAGGATGAAAAACATACATCCTTTCGAACCCCATTTGGCGTGTATTGTTACACTGTCATGCCATTTGGTCTGAAGAATGCTGGTGCCACATATCAGAGGGCTATGATGAAAATATTCCAAGATATGCAGCACAAGACGGTTGAATGTTACGTTGATGACCTCGCCGTCAAAAGCAGAAGAAAAGAAGATCATCTCGAAAACCTCCGAGAAGTCTTCCTCCGGCTTCGCAAACACAAACTGCGAATGAATCCATTGAAATGCTTCTTCGGCGTCTCGTCGGGTAAGTTCCTCGGATTCTTAGTTCGGAAAGCTGGAATAGAGCTTGACCCATAAAAGTCAAAGCCATTCTAGAAATGCCCTCTCCAAGAACCTTGAGAGAACTCAAAGGGCTTCAAGGGAGATGGCCTACATCAGACGGTTCATCTCCAATCTTTCGGGGAAATGCCGTCCATTCTCCCGGTTGATGAAAAAAAGGTGTAAACTTTGTCTGGGATGCTGACTGTGAAGCTGCTTTCCAAGACATCAAGTCATACCTGACAAAACCTCCAGTGTTAGCTGCTCCTACCACTGGAAAACCATTCATCTTGTACACAAGAGCCCTTGATCACTCTTTGGGAGCTCTGCTTGCGCAAGAAAATGATCAAAGAAAAGAAGCTGCTCTATATTACCTCAGCCGCATGCTAGTAGGTGCAGAGCATCGCTACTCTCCAGTCGAAAAAGAATGTCTTGCAGTGATGTTCGCCGTACAAAAGCTGCGTCACTACTTGCTTTCCAACACAGTCTACCTGGTCTCGAGGGTCAACCTCTTGAAGGTCCTTGTCACAAAGGCAGGTTCTCTCAATGCTCGACTGGCAAAGTGGTCCATCCTTCTGTCACAATTTGATATTAGGTATGTACCACAAAAAGCAATCAAAGGGCAAGCTCTAGCGGACTTCCTCGCAGAGCATCCATTGCCTAAAGATTCTCCACTCAGAGATGATCTCCCAGACGAACCAGTCTACAATGTGGAGACTTTCTCACAAAGTGCCTCCTGGGATATGTACTTTGACGGTGCAACCAGGACAAATGAAAAAAGACAGCTGATCTCGGGAGTTGGCATCCTCTTTGTTAGCCCCGACAAATACATGATTCCACACGCTTTCTCGCTACTGGAACCATGCACAAACAATGCAGCTGAATATCAAGCTCTGATCTTAGGATTAGAACTCGCCATCGAATCCGGTATCACCATGCTGGAAGTCTTTGGAGACTCTCAACTGATCGTCAACCAGATGAATCAGAAATTTGAAGTCAGGAAGCCAGATTTGTTGCCCTACTACAACAAGGCACAATCACTTCTGCAAAAGTTTGACATCTGTCACATCACCCACATTCGTAGAGGTGAAAACATACGTGCAGATGCCCTAGCCGGACTTGCCGCATCCATGGCAATCCAGGAAGGGGAAAACATGCAAATCACAGTGTGCGAAAGGAGAATCCTTCCTCCTCTTAACACACACCAAGCAGTTGCTGAATGCCACCAAGTGGTCGGAAGTCGGATTTCAATCCTTCAAACTTCAATCGGCGACTGGAGGGATCCGTTCATTGATTACATTATGTTCGGAATCCTACCTGAAGATCCAAAAGAACGGGTAAGCATCCAAAGGCGAACCCCAAGCTTCCATTTGGATATTCCTTCAAAAATCCTTTACAGGAAATCCTTCAACGGAGTACTTCTACGCTGCTTGTCACAACAAGAGGCTGAAGAAACACTCAAAGAAGTTCATGCTGGTCTTTGTGGAGCTCATCAGGCTGGACCTAAGCTCTATGATCAGATAAAAAGGTTAGGATATTACTGGCCTACCATGGTAGCTGACGCAATGCAATTTGCTAAGCGCTGCCAACAATGCCAAGTTCATGGAGATTACATTCACATGCCTCCAGAATGGCTGCATCCTACAGCGATCTCATGGCCTTTCGAAGCCTGGGGTATGGACATCATAGGTCCTATTTCTCCCCCTTCAAGCAAAGGTCATCGCTTCATCTTCGCCGCTACGGATTATTTCTCCAAGTGGTCAGAAGCATTTGCGTTTAACAAAATGAAGACCTCATCAGTCCTTCAGTTCCTACGCACCAACATCATTTGTCGTTTCGGCATACCCAAAAGATTCGTCCATGATAACGGACCACAGTTCCGGGATCATCGATTCTACAGGTTCTACGACAAATACAAAATCCAAAGCTGTCCTTCGACTCCATACAATCCGGCAGCAAACGGGTTAGCAGAAGCCTTCAACAAGACACTCTGCAAAATCCTCAAAAAAATGGTCTCTAGTCACAAAAGAGACTGGAGCGACAAAATGTCTGAAGCTTTGTGGGCCTATCGAACCACCGTTTGAGGACTAACCCATAGCACACCATTCTCCTTGGTCTATGGATGCGAAGCTGTCGTGCCCTTGGAAGTGCAAATTCCTTCCTTAAGGGTATCCTTGCAAAATGACATGACTCAAGAAAGCAATGTCAAATTGCGACTCCATGAGCTGGACAGTCTCGATGAGAAACGGCTCAAAGCTCAACAAAGCATTGAACTTTACCAAGCACGTATGGCAGGATCTTTCGATAAAAAGGTCAGGCAACGCGCCTACAAAAAGAGTGACTTGGTTCTTGCGGTAAAAAGACCAATGGTCTTCGCTCACAAGTCTAAAGGCAAATTTGAGCCAAAATGGGAGGGACCCTACGTCATCGACAAGGTTTTCTCTAATGGTGCATACGCACTCCTAAACATGGAAGGTGACAGATGTATGCTGCCTATCAACGGCAAGTTCTTAAAGCGGTACTACCCTTGAAGACTTACCCAACTGGGTAAGAGCAATGCCTGCACGGCCAAAGCCGGTTTCCAGGTACACGCTCGCTAAACCCACCCTTTTTTTTAGAATTTTCATATCAAATGTTGAAATTTCTAGAAATCTAAAACAATGCTTACTTTCATCGTTTCATTGTTCAAAAAAAAAATATATCCAAGTTTAGGAACCTTTCCCTAACTTGACCAAAATTTTCAACCTTTGAACCCAAAATTCATGGTTTGAAACAAAATCCGGATTCAGGGATTTCCACCCTAGTCCACCCTGCCTTTTACCGCCAAAATGGTTTTAGGTCAAAATTTATGACCTTCGTGTCTTTAAAAAAAAATGGTTTTTCAAAAAACCGCGAGGAAGCGACGCTTAGTCAATGCTCGCACAAATCGGAAGCAAGCGAACCACGTTCGACACTTCCAAAATCGCAGGGAAGCGACATTTCGTCGGTACTTGCAAAATCCAAAATTCGAGAAAACCACAAATTTCAAAAATCGTGGGGAAACGACATCAAGTCAGTACCCGCAAAACCAAAATTTTTGAAAAGCAAGGATGCGACATCCCATCGATACTTGCACCCAAATCCGCGAGGATGCGACATTCCATCGATACTCGCAACCGAATGAGCAAGGATGCGACATTCCATCGATACTTGCAAGAACATTCAGCAGGGAGGCGACTTTTAGTCGATACTTGCTTTTTTTGAAAACCAAACCGGCTATAAATGCCATCAAAACAGGCTATAAATGCCACAAACCGGCTATCAATGCCACAAACAAAAAAAAAAACTTGGATTTCAAAAAAAAAACGGCTATTAATGCCACCAAAACAAAACAGGCTATCAATGCCACCAAAAATCGGCTATAGATGCCAACAAAACAAACCGGCTATCAATGCCACCAAAACTGGCTATAGATGCCACAAAAAAAACTCGGCTATCAATGCCACAAGAAAAGCTGGCTCTCATGCCAAAATTGGCTTCCATGCCACGAACAAAAACCTGGCTTTCATGCCAAAACAATCACTTGACAAAAGATTTTCACAAAATGACAACCTTTTGATCAAATCCCATTTAGCAATTACTTTCAAGTGAGCGTTGGGATAACAAAAAAAAAAGAGTACCAAAAAATACATGTGGTACCAAAAAAAAAAAAAAGAAAAGTGCTCACAAGCACTACAAAAAAAAAAAGTACCAAAAAAAATACAAGTGGTACCAAAAAAAAAAGAAAGAATGATGGTTTCTGTATACAGGAGCTCAATCAAAAATGGTCTCCAGCCAAGAGTTCAGCTCCTTAAGCAAGCTTTTGGCTTCATCCGTCAAGGATTCCAAGGCACGCTTCTTCAAGAACCTGCCATGAGATGGTGGGGTGGGCTGTAACCCTTCTTCTGCACTGGGAAGCTTCCCTCGAGCGGTTTTCCATTGTTTGTCCTCATCAGACTTCCTTTTGAGAACTCGATTGGGCATCCGCAACTCGATGAATCAGAGCAGTCTCCCTTTCACGAGCCTCTGTTATTTCAGTCCACTTGGCAGCGACTTGTGCCTGCAGATGCTCAAGACGTTTCCTGGCCTCATCGACCTCCCTATCAAGGATGTTAAGGTCATGTGTCAGCCTAATGATGGTTATCTCTTCTAAGTTCCTCTCTCGGACTGCCTGCTTCTTGCTTTCTGTAGCCTCATCCAGGTCAGATTGAGCCTTATCCGCAGGGTCCAAGAACATCTCCTTGAAGAACTGATCGTCAGGAAAACCCATGGTCTCAAACCACTTGTCACCCAGCTCAATGATCCTATTAACGATCGCCCTGGCATATGTGACATCCAGACCAGCTTCTTCAGCATCACCGAGAATCTCACGCACATGCTGGATCATGCTAAATCCGGCTTCCAAGTGCCCAGAAAAGAGAGTCTCAATCCAAGAGCTCAGAACTCGCACCACCACCTTCTTCGCAAAAAGAAGAGATGGCCCAGCTGAAGATTCGCCCAACTCCGTTGGTCGGCTGCTCATGTCATCATCTGTTGAAAGAGTAACAAAAGAACTCTTTCTAGTTGAAGCTGCTCCTGCTCGGGAAGGAATCTCAGCGCGAGGAATCTCCTCAACATTGTCAGAACTGGTCCCAGGAGTCTCTACCTCTGGATTAACCTCTGGCATCCCTTGCTCTGGAAGCGACGGACCCTCCTCTGTCACTTCAAAACCTGCCAAAAGAAACACAAAAAGGTATGAATATAATCCTGTTTGAAAATCATTATCAGGGTTATAACTACAAAATACCTTCTTCGACGACTGGCGGAACACTTCTTCCTCCATGAACTCATCGGAAGCATCATCAACATTTGCGTCCATCGATGGTTCAAAGTCATCAGAACCCTGTGGCAAGTCAGCTGAAAAAAAAAATATGTGTTAGCAAACCAAGTCACAAACTCAAAAAAAGAGCAAAAGAAGTCGTACCAATTGGAGATTCTAGATTTAATCCAGAGTCCCTCGGTTCTTCTTCAGGTGCCTCAACAGGATCCATCACCACCTCATCGGTTGAGACCTCAGGCATCACCAAGTCTTCCTCTGCTAAAAAAAAAAAGAAGAAAAGCAGAAAACGAGAAGCAAATCAGAACATGAAAAAAAAATCCCATTAAAAGAAATGGAAAGAGAAAAAGGAAGAATTATACCTTCACCGACGGTCTCTTCTTCTCGACTTCTCTTCTCTGGAGGCTCGTCAGCATCCACTGGCACATCCTCATCGATAGTAAGAGGAACTTCCAAGTCAGGAGAGTCCTCATGCTGCCCCTTGCTATGATGATGACTCCTCCCCCTCTTAGCCCGGCGGGCTCGCTTCTTAGAGGAACCTGCCCCACTGTCAGAGTCAGGTTTCCCACTTGACTCCTCACTGGATGGTCTACTCTTGCCAGTAGACTCCACGGAAGCTTGCCTCTGTGCCGCTTGCATCCAAGCGCCAAGTTTGGCTTCCTCCTGTTCTAGCTGCTCCAAAGCCTCATCAGGTATTTCTCGAACAGCTTCAGAACCAATGACGCCCTGGTCACCGAGAAATCCTATCTTGTGCTTCTCTCCAGAAAGGAAGGCCCAAACTTCCTCTCGCCGGATGCCATCCGACTTTCCAAGGCCCTTTCCAGATGCGAGCTTCACATCAAGCTCCTTCTTGGAAAGCCCCCGATATGCCGAAAAGCTCTCTGCGAACCACTTCGCAAAGCCGGCAGTCCGGGAAGTCAGCAACACAGGATAAGAAATCATGGCTGTAGTGTCTTCAGCACTATAGAAAGCCCATGCATTTCTCCCGTCCTGTAAGCCTCCAAAGCGCTTCACCATGCTTGAAGGCGCTCCAACAACGCCTTGAGAAAACCCAGCTGCAAAGCAAAGCGAGAGGGTACATACGGCTGGATGTCGACGAAAAGATGTCTGCGGTACACCATTGTGCCGACACGTATGCTGAAAAGCCACTCTCTCTCTGCATTTGTCAAGGAATAATGCCTTCCCGACCCCGCCCTGGTAGAGTCTCGGGAGGCACCAAAATCAAAAGCCTTCTTCCGCAACTCCGGAGAAAGCTTCACTGAAGATTGCCCCATCTCGACGTCCCTGAACCGTCGGATCCTCATGCGGGCAAACAAAAGTGATTCGGACACGGCTTTGCCCTTAGCCAGTCGAATCATCAGAGGATCATCATCCTGTGCAGCACCCAGCCGATGAAGCCAGGACAGTGGTATACATACCACGAATAAAAAATATGGGCTGAAAATACCCTATTCATGGGAAGCCCAAGCCGAACCAAAAAAGCAGCAGCCTGCAGTTCGGTACACAAGTAGGAGTAAAGAGCTGGCACCAAAGCAAGCTGCTCTCCAAACGCCATCTGACAAGCCGGAAAAATACAATGCGGCCTGATGTGCGTTCCATCTCCTCCAGCAAAAACAGCCTCACCAAGCCAATAAGTGAGGTAAACAGCGAGATCTCTCCACAGTGCAATGTCAGGACATATGGCGTTTGTACTTGCACAGAAATCTCTCAACTCTTCTTGCATGGCCAAGATCTTCTTTGAACTTGGATCCTGAGCTCCGGCTTCCTGGGTCACGCTATCAGAAGACTCCCTGCTATCAAAAAAGTTGGGGAATGAAGAGCTAAAACTCTTCCAACTGCTGGATCTAACTTTCAAACCCTCCTTCTCCTTCAAAAAATCATAGAAGGCGACGAGCTGAAAGTATAGAAGCCTGAACTCCTCAGACTGCCCCTCGAGGACGCTGTCAATCGGCATAAACTCCTCATAGAGTTTGCTGAGGATGGGCAATCCAGTAATGGCGCTCAGCTCCTTCAAAGAAAAACCAATCTCACCATTCGTCACAACGAAGGTATTGGTTTGTGGGAGGAATGACTCCAGCATAGCCATGAAGGCCTCGTCGGAAAAGATCACGGTCTCCCTAAAGACGCGGACCGCATCAAAAATCCCGGTTTCCTTCAAAACGGCGCCACCAATAAGCAGGACGCGATCAGTCCACGACTTCCACTCGGAGTCGGCATTGAAACGGCCTCGAAGTCGAAAAGGCTTGATCCAATTGCTGTCGTCACCACTGAAAATACCAAGGCCCACCGGTCTCAAATCAACCGACGGATAATCAGAGCCCTGGTAGCCGTTGGATGGCATCAACAGGTTCATGTCAACAGGCGACCTCTCCGTATATCCAGGAGAACCTCCAACAAAAACCCCGGTCTTGATTACATTTGTCCTTCTCACCCAACTTGGAGGATCTTCCCTCTTAGGGCACGTGGGGGCAAGGCTCAGAATCGAGACGGTGCGATCAAACGTCGACCGGGTAGCAACAGTCTTCTTCTCACCATCTGCTGTGAAAGAAAACTGAAAACATCTCCTCTGGTATGTCATGTCATCAGGGAATGCATCACCAAAGAAGAAGGTAGGCTTGGGCAAAATGCTCTGATCTTCCATCACCCATGGACGACTGCTTACCATGATCTTATAGAATTCCTCTCCCTTGAGAGCGATCAGTCGCTGCCTCATCTCATCTCTGTTGAGGGAGTCGCACTCTTCCAGATTTCTCTCAACATACTGGACCTTCTCAAAAGCCTGCTGAACAGCCGGATTAGAAGATCTAGAAGATCGACGAGGTACGCTTGTAGCAGGCTCTTTACCCTTGTTCGCTCTGGAGGAACCACCTGGAAAGGATGGAAAAGAAAAAGATCAAACATCAAAATGACAGAATCTCGCTAAAAAAAAAAATCTGGCGAAATTTTGACATGATGATAGGGCAATTCCGAAGAAAAGGAACTATCCCGAAAGAAATAGAAAGCTTGAAGATGGGCTCAACATCGATGCGAGCTCCGAAACTCCAAACTTTCGAAATAAAAAGAAAAAAGAGGGAAAACACGTGAAAGAAAACACGTGTGAAAAAAAAAAGAGGGAAAACACGTGAAAGAAAAAAAAAGAAAAGAAAAAGAAACAAAAAAAAAGAAAGAACTTTATTTTTCCTACAATGGAGTTTTCTTGAAAAAAAAGGAGAACTTACTTGAAGCCATTGATGGAGAAGAAGAAGAAAAGTCTTGAAGATCTTGAAGAAGAAGAACTCTTGGTCTTGAAGCCCTCTTGAGATTATTGCAAAAGAAAGTAATAAGAGCAAGAGATCCAACCTTCTCCTTGCTTTTATAGAGGAGAGCAAACCAAAGAAGGAAAGAAGAAAGAGGTAAGTGTTACTAATTAGTAACCTTACCAAAAGAAAGAGATTAGAAAGATTCTTTCCCAAAAGAAAGATATCTTGAAGGATTTTCTCCCAAAAAGAAATCGATGACGGATTCTTTCCCAAAAGAAAGATATCTTGAGATATCCTATCCCAAAATAAAGGGATCATGAGAGATTCTCTCCAAGTAAAGATATTCTTAGATATTCTCTATCCAAATGAGATATTTTTGGATATTCTTTACAAAAATGACACCATATGAGATCTAAGCCATTTCAAAAGCTTAAGGTCCCATGGGTTAGCCCATATGAGCCAGGTTTGACCACCTAGGCACACAAAAAAAAAAATATTTTGGGCTTTTAGTCAAAGAGAAATCCCTCTTACCAAGAGCATACAAAAATGGTTCCATGCCTCTTTTGAGTTGATTGGACCATACAAAGAAAATTCCAAGCCCCATGAGCTTCCAAAAATCAAACCATCCAGCCTCATCTACCAAATTGAGCCAAAATCTTGAAATTGACATTCCACAAAAATCAAACCAAATCCTGGTCCCCTAACTTGCCACATACAGCCTGTTAGGTCACAAGACCAAAACCAAAAACCAAAACCTGATCTCCTAACTTGCCACATACAGCCTGTTAGGTCACAAGATCAAAACCAAAATTGATCCCCCAACATTCCACATACAGCTTGTTGGGTCACACGATCAAAACCAAACCCGACCCCCTAACCTGCCACATACAGCCGGTTAGGTCACAAGGTCAAAACCCAAATCCACATCCCTGATGTCATCTTCAAAACTTTGCCTCGAGATGGTACGTGATCCCTTTCACTACCATAAAATTCCCCTGGAAGCTCAAAAGGCTACAAATACCAAAAAGAAAGACTGCTCAAAGACTCTTGGTCAAGTCACAGGCTCTCCTTCGAAAATCTCTTCGAGGCACATCGACTACAAAAGTTAAGCAACTCGTTGCTGTACCTCGAGGGGGCATTTGTTGACACCAAAAATGTCACTTTGCCTCTTCAAGATCCAAAGAGCTACATGAAGTCGCAACCTGCCATAAATAGGCAATGCTGCTTCCAAAAATCAAATCTTGTCATAATCAAACAAAAACTACAAGATTCTTCCAGACAGCCAAAAGACGAGTACACAAGAAGTTTCGGGCCATTTCAAAATCATTTGGCCTAACTTCGCTTCTCCGACAGCTAAAAAGGAGTTCTCGGCGGCAAAAGCATTGGAGACACCTAATCTTCGATCAGGACCGATGGATAGTCTCAAAATACTTCCAAAAGGCTCCACGTCAAGTTCCGAGTCAAACCGACAACGTTTGACCCTACATCAACCCTCGAACAGCTAAATCAAGCCTCTCGGCGGCGAGAACCACCGAGGCCATTACTCATCAGATAGAGCACATGGACGGCTTCAAAATTCTTATAAAGGGCTACACGTCAAATTTCAGGTCATTTCCACAACATTTGACCTTAGTTTGACGCTCGGAAGCCAAATCATGCCTCTCGGCGGCAAAGCTCTCCGGGACCATGGTTTCCAAGACAGAGCCTATGGATCATCTTAAAATGACTCCAATAGGTTCCCTGTCAAATTTCAAGTCAGTCGGACATCGGTTGACCGCACATCAAACCGCGACATCTTCATCGCGACAAAAAGCAAGTCTACTGGTGATAGGACCCCAAACGGCTTCAAAACTCAAACAAAAGCCTATGGTTGGTCTTATTTATTGCTCAGGAGACTTCACACCAAATTTCAGGTCATTCCGACATCGTTTGACCCAGTTTCAGCTTCTGACGGAAAATCGGCAGCTCTGCGCGACAAAGTCTTCGGCTTTCTCAGGAAATTGGAAACTTTGCAAAATAAAATGCAAGGATTATCATCAGGTTTCCTACAAATAAATTAGGCCAATAAATGGTCAGAATGTCAAGGAAAAGTACAGGAGAAAAAAGAATCGAAAAACAGCAAAAAAGGACACAAAACGGGACACAAAAGGGGGAAAACCCCCTCAGGGTCGCAGACCCTCTGCGACCCTGGGCCAGGGTCGCCGGCGACCTTGGAACCCGGGGTCGCCGGGAAGGCCCCGGAAACCCCGGTTTTCGCCATTTTTTCGCGATTCGAAGAGCCCAGCCTCTGGTACTTTCCAAAATTCATGCTTTTGAGACACCAAGTCCTCTGACATCCGTCCAAAACACGGGTCAATCATCAAGAGTATCGAAAACAATATTGATCGCCACCCGGTCAACCAAAAAAAGTGTGCTTTCTACCCGACCGATCGAGAAATCGACAGGACAGATGGCACCGACCCGCTGTTGGCAACAAACACCTGAAATTACATGGTCATCTGATGTCGATCTACATGAAGATCCATCGATGATCATCGACAGAAGAATCCCAAAAGACGTGGCACGGCCCGCGACTCTTCAGCTGCTCGGCGACCACTTAATGCGATTAATTGACTAACTTTATTACAGTCATTAATCCATTTCTTTGGACGGCCCAATCAGAAGCAAGCATTCGGGAGTTACAAGTCAAGAGATTCATGGCATTTAACCCATGAAACTCCTCCCATCATGGCGATTAAAGGCGATTAAATGCCCTCAATCTCCTCCGGCCAATCAGAAGCCAAGAAAAAGGAGTTACAAAATAAACAATTAAATTTTGTAACTCCTCCCATTATGCAGCTTTATGACAATCAAGGCTCATAAACCCTCCTAAATGGCTACCTAAAAGCCTATAAATAGGAGAGCTCTCCAAGAAGAACAGGACATCAGAAAAAAGCACAAACACACAGACAGACAGAAGCACAGAAATCCAGAGAAAGGAAAAAGAGAGAAAACTCTGCGGAAGTTCTACACCGGCCACCGCAACAAGGTGACAAAAGTCCCTTGGGGGGTACCCCCCCCCCCCCCAAGGTCCTTGCCTTCTCCTCCTGCCTCCAATGGCTTAGATGTGGCTTTTCAGCCCGTCTACTCGGCTTTTTATTGGACATAGGACCTCCTTTTGGTCTTTGTCCTCTAAAAACCCGAGGTTATAGCCAAGCCAAGCGAATCAATAGCATCCTCTATTCTCATCTGCATGGATGATGGCGAAGCCCACATATGGCTTGCGACCGTCAATCTAAACGGATCCCCCACAATCTCCTGAGAAGTTAGATCCTCTTTTTCTTGCTTTTCATTGTAGTTTGTATTTTTTCAAAAGAGACAAAAATCACAATTCTTGTCTTTCATTATTGATAAGGATTGTAAATCGGCTATAAACGCCAAAAATCGGCTATAAACGCCAAAATCGGCTATAAACGCCAAAATCGGCTATAAATGCCAAAAAATCGCCTTTCACGGCAAACCAAGAAAAATGTCTCTTTTCTTAAATATATGTGCAATGTAAAACTTGAAAGAAGTTGATTTCCTTTTTACTTGCGAAGGTTGATCTCCGGATCACCACTTGCAATTCCAAGTAAAAATAGAAAATCTGGCACACCCACACAAAAAAAGAAATGTTGATGCACGCCCCTGCCCCCCGGTTACGAAAGGGTCGGACCCGACGGACTCCCACTTCCGCCGACCTCGGTAGGAACTCGAGCAGGAGCGCGGTCCATCATGACCATGCACTCTCTCCCCTTGGCAAGATATGCGTTCTCTCTCCCTTTAGAAGATCATACAATATCTCTCTCCCCCTTAGGCAACTTGGACATTTTCTCCCCCTTTGCCATTAAATTGCAAAGGTACCTACACACATGAAATAAGGAAAATACCTATTAGTAGCACATGTTAACAAAAGAACTCGAAAATGAAATACATAACAGGGTACCATGTATGAGTAGTAAGCTATAAGGGTAAAGAGCTAATACAAGGGTGAATTTGATCAAAAACTAATACTTCCTATGAAGGTTTACTCCCCCTCAATCCATTCTCTCCTTTTGTCAAATTTTTTACAAGAATTTAACTATTTGGTGCAAGAAGAAGATGGTTTTAACAATTGAGGGTTAACTTAAAGGGAAGGATTAGATACCAATTGACTATAAAGCTCAATATGATCATATTACCAAGATTAAGAGCAAGGTCATGGAGAAAAGCAACCATGGATACCAATTGGAATAAAGAATACCAATTGAGATTTAAGGATATGACTATTATCTCAATCACTCTAAAATGGAGTTAAAAAGAATATAACTACTAGGATCAATCCAAATTAGAGCTATCCATGATGTTATGGGGTTTACTAAACATAGCATTAATCAATATAACTATGAAAATCATATGCTATGTAATTTTTTAAATCATTTCATTCAATCATTAAATATGACAATCATGTGCAAGATGAATAAAATGAAATTCAATCATGAAGCTACCTCAACCATTAACCAACCAAGATTATGAACACATAAATATGGTGGTCATGAGATTTACCTATATGAGCATGAGAGGTGGCAACATGAAAGTTATGATGCTAATGGAATGTGACATGGAACTAAATATATTACTATCAAGTTCAATCCAATGTACACAATGTCTATCACATTCTCAAGATATGACATCAATAGAATTTGGATATGACAACAATCGAAATTGATACAAATTGAAACCAATTGAATATGACAACATGATTAAAAGTTTGGATGTGACAAACATAAAATCCCATCAAGCATCATAAATGGAAAATCATCACTTTTAATGATATAACTAATGAGCATAGTGATGAACAAGAGAAATTGCATAAAGGAATATATAACTTGGTAGAGCATGTAATTTTCAAAGTTTCTAATCACATGAATTCATCATCTAAGAAATACATCAAACAATAGATATAACTATGAAATACAAGGAATGAGTTTCAAAGAAGTTCATATGATCAAGAACACTACTATGAAGTTGAAACATGTATAAAGATGACATCACTAAGAAAATACACATGAATCAACATCATAACCATCCATTAAAAAAATTAAATGACTAGAAGGCATAAGGATGGATTTGGGAGTTCTAGTATGGTATCTTCAAATAAAATTAAGAGCACAACCATACAAGGAACTATTTGACATTTGCATAGAGAGGATCAATCACAATCAAGATCTAACTCATACCATTTCATCAAAAAAGAATACAACTTATGTGTGCACAAGAAGGTATGAAGTTAGAAGAATATCATGTATCGCATATAGATGAAAATGGATCTCATATATGGGTATAACTATGAAGAACAATGGTCTAATTTTAATTCATCTAAAATGATCCATTAATCTATCACGTAAAATGTCCACTCCAGCAAATGTACTATGCTTACAATGAGATGGAAAATGGATATGAAGATCATACCAAATGAGCTTAGCACACAAAATCACATATGCACTTAAGAAGCTCAAATGATCATGAAACAAAAGATTTTACTATAAAGCACATAAACAATCATCAATTTGCATTAATGAAAAGATATACAAAGGTGCACCATCCAAATCAATGACACCATACCTAACCATACAATGTAAGATATAACGACAAAATCAATTTGCATTTGAAAGAATGTAACTTTGTTGAGCAAACATGCAAATTGCTTAAAAAATGTATTTCCTTCTAAATGATATAATCATAAGCACAAGGAAATAAATTCAAGGAAAATGCTTCAATAAATATAACTAATTAAAGCTTAGAACATTTTCCAAAGATCTTTAATTCACTCCAATATTCAAACTCCAATAAAATTATGATCAAGTGATTTTGAAAACCATGAAGTGAACTAATACCAACATTTTCAATTTGTATCCTAAATATGACAATAGAAACTCATACAAATTGAACACATATTTTCCATACAAAAAGATATAACTTGTAAGTTCATGGAAAACAAGATATGGGGAACATAGGGGCAAATAATCAAAAATAACATTAATTAAATTCAACAAGCTTTACTCAATTTAATCGGTCACAATATGCAACTATAAAAGTTCTTATCAATTAAATGAGGTCTTACCACATGTAATCATTTACTCAATGCCCCAAGAAAATTGATTTTCAAGTAAAAGAAACTTAAACAAACAAGTATAGGATGAATATCATTTTTACATATTTCAATCCCCAATATCCACCAAAACAATTTTTCAACTTGTATTTCAAAAGTTGTAACTACTTGGAACACATACAAGTTGATATTGTAAAACAATAATTTTTCATTTGAAAGTATAACTTTAAAAATCAATGAAAAACGTAAATTACTTCAAATCATTTGATTTACCAAAAAGTTCTAATTAAGACAATCATCAAATGATTTTCTAAGAACAATCGATCATGAAAAAACTAGCTATGAATGCTTTTGTAATCACAATCAATTGATCATCAAATAGAAATGCATTACAAGAGATATAACTATAAGATAACAAAATGCAAATTTATAAGAGGATATTGCAATCAAAGGATTTTGAAAACCATGAGATATAACTAAAAATTCAAGAAGACAAAATCAAATGATCACAAAGAAACATTACATTTTAAAAGATGTGACTATATAGAAATAAAATGCAAATGTAACATGACCAACAATTAGATATGACTAAAAAGAATAGGCTGGTCTAGTGAGGTTCAAGGCCTTAAGGTCAATCCAATTGTCTACCTTTGAAGATTCACTTAAGGTCTTGAAAAGATTGTCCTTGAGGGTTCACTTTGAAGTCCCACCAACTCTTGGAGTTTTAACTTGAAAAAGTGTAAGAGTGGTGAGATTGATTCTTAGTGGAAATTAGTGAGCTAGGAAAGAAATTTCATTTTCAACCATAGTGGAAATCGTTCTTAATGATATGCAATAAAACACAACTCTACGGTTCAAATCTAGATTTTAGCTAATAAGGATCAACTCCGGGTGTTTAAGCCCTAAATGGAGTAACCTTCCTCTGATACCATTTGTAAGTCCTGGATTCTTACCCTAGAGGGGGGTGAATAGGGTGAGCTACTAATAAGTGACCAATTAAGACAAATTTTAACTTATTTAAATTAACTAGTCACAAGTGATGATTGACAACCAAAATGCGGAAGTTTAAACAAACACAATCACCACATAGCATGGACCATCACACAATCATTATAGTGGTTCGGCCTCAATGCCTACATCCACTACCGGCTTGTGTTCACACACTCCCACCAGATTTTCACTATGTATGCTTTTCAATAGGCTAAGCAATCACCTTTACATATGCTTTCCAAGGCTAATAAGCAATAACCTCTACAATATGCTTTTCAAGGCTAAGCAATAACCTCTACAACCAAAAGGTTGGTTATCTCTCTAAGTAGTGTCTATAATACACTTGATGGAGATTACAATTTTGGCCCAATACATTGCCTCTTAAATAGGCGGATATAAAAGTAAAAATCTAATTCATACAAACACTATATGAATGCAAAGATTTATGCTCAAAGTGTATGCATGATGTCCTCAACTAATTTGAAAATAGAAGCTCATAAATGTATGCCAAAAGCTTTTAAAAGTTTTAGCTCAAAACATTTATGATTGAGGAAAGAATGCAAATCACATGTTAAAAATAACTTGTAAAAGATATACCTATTTATTCCAAACAAGTTGTGAAATTCAAAGAACAAAACATGTGATGCATAAGTATTTCAATCAAATTAACAATGTAGCTCAATGTATGTTTAAAGGATTTGAAAGAGTAAAACATACAAATAGATTTGATTGAAATAAAAGGGTCAAAACAAATGTAATTAAAAATACAACTTGAAAAGGATATACCAATCAAAGCTAAACAAGTTGTGAAACTTTAAAACAAAATACATGTGATTTGTGAAGTTGTTGAATCCAAAACATAAAATAGATTTGAAAGAGATTTTCTTATGATGAAAAAAAACAACCAAAGATTCAACCAAGTATAGGAATCATGTTACATATAATTTCAAAGATGATTCCAAAACATGATTTACTTTGATATACCAATTTAAGTACTACTTGGTTTGAATCAAGGTGATGTATCCAAAACAATGAATCAATTCAAAACATAAACATGTTAAGGACAAAACAAATTATAGTTTAACATGCTAGAAAAGATTTAACAATAATTAAAGCCGAGCATGAAAATATATGAATAGGAAAAGCAAGCTTACTTAGATGATTTAAATTTTGATTCCAAGCTTCAGCTTTCCTTAATGACCCTTAGTATTCCCTAGCTCATTCCCATTTGTTTGGCTTCAAAACACTTCAAGAAGGGCCTCTTAGTTCCTCAAATTTGGCTAAGGAATGAGCTTCTTTTTTTAACCAAAAAATGCTCGACGGCTAGTCCTTGGTCGACCCCAAACAGGGCTCGGTCGACCAACCCTTCAACGGTCATAAATCTGATCGTTTGACAAAAGTTCAACGGCTCCTATCTCGGTCGACCCCCTGTGTGGTCGGTCGACCGAGTCCATGGGCTCGGTCGACCGACCACACTGTGGGTCAACCGGGTCCAAGGACAAAAATCCCAATTTGCATATTTTAAAGAGAATTTCTTTGGGGATTTTTTGGGCCAATAAATGAAGCATGGAAACATGATTTAAATCAATCTAAGTGTTTTAAAAATATGAGTCCTAACAAGCCAAAGATGATTTGAAACTTTTTAACACCATTGGCTAGCTTGATTAAAAACTTTTTTTACAAAAATAAATGCATCCATGTTTAAAACCAAAACATGCATGAACCTTAAGTTTTAAAGGTCTTAAAAACAATGCATGTGAAAATCAAGATTTCAAGTTTAAGATTTTCCTAAATCAATGCTCATGTGAAAATTCAAGTGATGATGAAAATGATAATGCATCCATCAAATTGCAATACACAAAATTCCTAACAGTAGATAGGTATTTTCCTAGGTTTTAGTTAGATTAGTCTAGTTGTGTAATTCATATAGTCAATAGGGTGTCTTTTATAATTCTTAGAGTTAGTTAGTTTGTTAGAGGCCCTAGCTAGATATTAGTATTTACTATAGGGGGTATCCACTTGAGAAGGTTCTAGAACCCTTACCTAAAGAAAAAACTACCCATGGCCGTAACCCTAATCCTATTCAAACTAAAAGGGTATTTTAGTACCTACCCACCCATCCCAACCTATATAACAAACCCCTCCCATGCCATACGTTGGCTACTACTCCTCTCAACTCATTTCCCCCTCTTTTCTCTCTTCTTCCCTCATTTGCCTCCAGCTCTCTCCCAAATTCCCTCCAATTCTCCCGTCTCCCTCTCTTTCTCTCTCTAGAACCCTAGATCTAGAACTTCAAGAAGAAGAAGAAGGTCATCTACAACTATTCCAACAGCAACTTAGTACTAAGGATTCTTATCTCTATCTTGCTAATCTCCCCTTTCTCTTCTAATTAAGGTATGTACCCTCTTCTAGTTCAATTTCCATAGAAATCTCTCTTTCTCTCTCTAGATCTCCTTCCTTATAGCAATTCTCTTGTGGATCTGGGTTAGGTGTTAAAGATCTCATTAGATCTGAGATTTTGGGCTGGTTGTGTGATTGAAAAGACCATAGGAGCTGGGACCTTCTTTTGGAGCTTGGATCTCTCTTTTCTCTCTATATCTTCTTGCCAATTGATTAGAGGCAAGTGCAATATGCTTACTTAATATAGAATGCATGCTTATTGTCTTTGATTCTATAATTTTCTATTCAATTGATGTTAGAAATGATAGATCTAACTTTGATCATGTTTTCATGGATTTTTTGTCATTGATGGATGGGTTGATCTCATTTCGAAGATCAATGGCCCATGGATTGGATGGTTGGATGTACATTAGAGTGCTTTTCATGTTTCTGGTTGTGCAAGTGGTGTTTGGATGAGATTGGATGGAATTGGGTGGAAATTGGAATGGAAAGGAAGAAATCTAGGAATTCTGGTATTTGCAACAGCTTTGAGCTAGGTAGGCCGAGCTCAGCTAGGCAGGTAGGCCGAGCTCAGCTAGGCAGGCAGGCCGAGCTCTGAGCTAGGTAGGCCAAGCTCAGCTGGGTAGGCCGACCTCTGAGCTAGGCAGGCCGAGCTCTGAGCCAGGTCGACCAAGAACACTGGAATTTCAGGAAAAAGAAGCTAGAACCTGGGACTCCCTTCAGCGCGGACCTTCAGTGTGCGCGGTCTACCAACCAGGCCAGGAGGTCGACCGAGTACACAGGAATTTCTGAAAAATTAGGCTTTGCCTGTAGGGTGTTTGTCCTCTGATCCCAGTGTGCCGGGTTAACCGCCCAGGCCAGGAGGTCGACCGAGCACACTGTGTACAGTGACACTTCCCAGATTCTAGTTTCTAAAGTTGTGATCATTCGTGCGGCCCATTGACCATCCAAATGGACTTCTATTGATGTGTCAAGCACGAGTCAATGGTGTGGCTCAACCTTGACTCGTGGGGTCCACTAATTAGGGTCTAGCTTGTGTAATCTAAGATGTTCGACCCTTATATGTTATCAATGATGCTCATAACTTCTGGAGCACTAAACATAGTATCCATTAGCATCTGAGATTTCATTTAGAGATCGAATTACTTAAGATGGACCGGGACCTGAAAGAGGACCAATTACTTAGGTTGGACTGTTGATATCTCCCGTTGATTTCTATATTTGGAGGTTTATCTCTTTTATGATGTTACTGTCACTCTATTGTCCTTACTATTGCTTATACCTATTAATTAAATGGAAACTATATGACCTGAACTTAAGACTACTTAGAGGTGACCTGGTGATATGAATGGGTGAACACTGACCCGTGTCTGTGGCTAGGCAGGCCCTTTTATGGGCTAAGTTTGGATGTGGATTACCCTAGACTGGAGAGGTTGGATTATATGGACTTGTAACTCATTATGAATGTAAATGAACTGTATATCATTGGACATGGACTTATCACTTCATTTAGACTGTTATAAACCAGGCCATGTATTTGGTGGGCCTTCGTATAGATCCAATGATTGGACTTAGACCTGGATTGTGATCCATTAATTGAATTGAGTACTCGGACCTCTTAGGGACTTTGTTAGGACCTTGTTCACAAAAGACAAAGCCTAGATAGACACAGACCTTTACTGTTTCCCGAGTCGGCATAAACATTTACTCAGTTGATCTAAGCTTAGCCATTGGACTGATCATCATTGGTAGGAGCTACTGAGAGTGTTGAGTGAGCTATCATGATGAGCATTGTTGTAGACGGACGGTGTGATACCGGGTCCGGTCTCTGAGTGATGAGTGTGGTGAGGATGTTGTTTACGGGGCTCGTTATTCCCTAGCACTGGTGAAGTTTCCCCACCACAACCATATTTAGTCTGGAAGGGCCGCGGCATAATATCCCGCGGTATCCAGCTTGTGTAAATGTGTCATATTTTTTAGATTAGATATCTTGTTTATTCTGATTCTGAATGCTTATCTTGCTCAACTACCTAGATCCTATATCTCATTGCTACTCTATTTAACTTTATCACTGTCTCTACTCTTTTGATGCATATGTCCTATATTACTTGCATATTGTGACTTGCTAGATCTTTAGATCTGATCAATTCTTGGTGCTTAGGTTTCGACCCCGAGTACAAAGACGATGTGCTTACACTCGCTGAGGCACCCGTAGTAGGAGACTACGAATGGGAACCGGCCGACCAAGAGGTAGAGCCGGAAGTTGGAGAGCCAGCACCTAGGGTGTGAGAATTATCTTGTTTCACTACACCATTTCAGGGCTTTTACAGTGCATCCGTAAATGTAACTTTACGGCTCAAGGGGGTCGTGCCGTAAAAGCTCCTGCCGTAAAACGTTCGATATAATTACGGCGTGCATATACAGGCCGTAAGTAAGATTAATGCACGCCGAAAATGATGTTGTTAGGATTTTTTAGACCAGATTCATGGCCTACTAAGCAAGCCGTAAATACTAAGCTTTTACGACGCAATCTGAGTGCCGTTAAGGCATTGGTGTGCTTAAGTTTATGGCACACGTAGTACACCGTGAATACTTAAAATAAAAAAATTTTTACACAGCTTGCATTTGTGGGTTGTAAATGGGTTGTGTACAATCTGATTAATGGCTCCAAATGCAAGCCATAATTAAGTATATGTTTTTACGACTTGCAAATGCAGGCCATTAAAGAATTGGCGAGTTTCAATTTACGGCTCGCAAGACGCGCCTTAATTGTTTTCTTTTATAAAAAAATTAACTATTTTTTAATTAAAAAAAATTAAATCCACATTTTTTTATTGCTGCAAATACAAATTAATAAACTAAAATAAAAAATATAAACAGAACCTGCAAATAAACACTGGACCTGCAGTTAAAAACAAAAACACTGGACTTGCAGTCTATACAAGCTAGATAGGCCATGGGAAAAAATTACATGAAAAGGATCATCCATTCAAATCAATACCAAAACAATTAGGGAATTCTTGTTTGTTCATTTACAAAATTCACAGGACACTAATAAATATGAACCCATCCCACCAACCACTGCATTATTTCTATTTAATTGCTTCATGGGTGGAGTGATTACCTGCCTGCCATAATCCCTACAGAAATACAAATAAATCACATATCCTACTCATAGCACTCCAATATAATACAAGGCAAACAAACATTTTTCTTCTTATAGGCATAAACAATACAAAACAGTCATAGGCAACTCAGGTTATTCATTTGTGCTTGACCCTCCAACTTTGAAGGAGTTACTCAATACCCAAGCCCTCAAACTCGTCCTCGTGGATCAAGACCGAGTACCTTTGCAACAACGTCATCTCTAAAAGAAGAACCATTTTCTTGTGCTTTGTATTTTTTGACTTGTTGCTGTATTACAATAGAGCAAGAAAATGTCAGCAATAAGATGCTAATGTTTATCTATCAGCAAGCAGAGTATCAATATGAATAATAAGATGCTCATGTTTATACTAAAAAATAGTATTTGCATAACATAATTAAAAAACTAAAGTAAAAAAATCCAGAAGATAAAAATAATAACCAAAAGTGAAATGCACACTAAAATAAGACATCAATTTTAAACGTATAACAGACAATCAAATAATTAATTATAAAATTTGTTTTGCAGGCGCTGACTATTGGGGGAAAATTCCAGAAAAGAATCCATCATGACTTCAAGTATTCAACTGACCCATATAACTAAATCTAGACAGATGAAAGCTTATAATCACAATTACAAGCAAAAAAAAAATCAACTTACAGTAGGGGTGGCAAGCTTCAAAGTGCTTCTATTTTAAACTTTTAAACTTCTATTTCATGCTGATTGCTAGGGACTGGGAGACTTCAACCTCATTAAATAGCAGCATGTGAGAAGATAGCATCCAATATGGCTTTAAAAGCATGAAAAAAAAAGGGTAGTATAACTCAGATCCTTGCTTGGCCAAGCCATTAGTTACATCATTAGATCCTTACTTGGCCAAGCCATTATCGCTAGGTCAATAGGAACCAGCTTTATAACATCATGCAAACCCTACACTCGAAAAATAACCATCATCAACAAAGACGTATCCCATCAACAAAGAAACATCCATACTATTGAATTGAAAATTATAAATTCAAAGGAAAAACCAATAAATAACATTTATTTAGAATCTATTGGTAAACCCAACTGGAGCAAACATTGCACATTTCAACAAATGAACTGAATGAACAAAGTAGAGTATCTATTGGTAAAGAATAGGAAATTAAGCAAGGTCAGAAAACACAACTGGAGTAAACATTACACATTTTTAATAAACAGAGCATCTACTGTCAAATAATAGGAACTTAAGAACAGAAAACCCAAGTGGAGTAAGCATTACACAGTTTAACAAATGAACTGTGAATGAACGTCATCATTACCTTACAACTAGATCTTTCGAATTCAGTAACCGCACGTCACCAGGAAAGAGATCCCATGGGCTGAAATGGATGAAGTCACTTGGCACAATTTCTCTCTGATCAACTTGAACAACAAGTTCTATTTGAATATATCTGCCAGCACACCTCTAAACTTTGACAGGCGATTTTAGAAGTTCTGACAGCTTCATGGCAGCTTTTGAACTGTTAAATTCCTGATATGCACATGAATCTTATGAAAAACATAGTGGTCATCCAATGCTAGACTAATTAAAATGACAAAAAAAATTTGGTTCAAATAGCAACAATAAAAGCCCCAAGTTGTGATTATCCAGACTCTTTATATAGCTGGCCGCACTATAGATCAGGCCTCAAGCATCTCCTCCATCATGAGATGGAAACTGTCTGATGACTGAAAGTTGTGTAGCCATCAGTCCAAAATTGAAGATTGACTGTCTGTTAAATTTTAAGGATAAGATTTTCTAATCAGATGGGAGCAGAGATTTGAGGATACCAGCTGAGCTTCTAGGAACTGTATAATTGCTGTCCAAACTAAAATACTATATACTTGCACCCTATAAGATCATTAAACTTTTGAAGCACAAAAATTAAGAATTAGAATAATTTGATTCAATTGATCTTTGCCTGACCCTAATCCACATCTCCTTGGTTGGTAGGTAGTTTCACAAATTCTTTACTATTGTCCCAACCTAACAAAAGAGGAGCAAGGAGAATTTTTCTTTTCATTTTCTGTTTACATTGAACTACTAATCAGAAATCCTACTTTAAACTTGAAGACAAATTTCCAAGTGCATGTGTGTGATACTAAGGTCCCAAATCCACTCAGCCAATAGTGCTTTTTATTTTTTTTAACACACAGACTTCTCAGTGGTATATAATCCCATCGGATTATATAGAATCACCAATGAAAAAATGAAAAGCAAAAACACCCAAGTTATCATTTCTTCAATATAGAATCACCAATGCAGAAATAGGCAAAACCCAATTAATAAAACAAGAACCCAACACAAAGTAAATTCACCCAATAACAGCAAATGCACAAATTAACCAGAGACAGATAGATTTCTACAAACATTAGCAGCAAAAGGCATAGATTTCCAATGTGTGAAATGGAGGCAGGTGTTCTCCAATCCAACAGATTAATCATTGAAATGTACTAATAAAGTTTAAGTATCTTAATAAAGCAAATGAAAGAACAAACAAAGGAATAATAGATTCTTAAAATGAAAAAAACCCAGATGGGTTTTGTCACTGTTGAACATATTAATGTGAGAATTATTGAGATGGCAGATCTCTACATTAGAAAAGTAAGGAAGAAAGAGAGATAGAGAGAGAGAGAGATGATAGACTACCAGGGCACCAGCTGAGAGAGGTAGAAGGGTCTTTGTCGGCCAAGAAGAGGAGGAGGTTAATCTGGTTCAAATGAAAGATAACAAACATTCAACCCTCATATTACATCATTCATTCAACAACATTAACAAACAACAGCAAAGAAATCAAATGAAAAAAAAATACCAACAGCTGTAGCAAGAGTGGAAATGGCTGAGATTCATTTCCCGCAAAAAATAAAAAATAAAAACCCTGCCTTGTCCCAATCGAACCCAATTCTTCATCATCCCCAAACCCCAACCCCTTTTCCCACATCATTAAATCCCACATCTAAAACAACCCTAATCTCAGAGTCAGACCCAGACCGAACCCACACAATCCGTCAAAAACCAAGATTTCGAATCATAACAATCTAGTAACTCCCCTGACCAAAACTGTTATCCAGTCACGCATCTCAAACCATTCCGCCGAGCCCAAAATCAAGCCCCCACAAAACCCAATCCCCATCCAAACCCCAATCCGAATGAAAAAACAAAAAAAAAAGCATACCTCAGTCTGAGAGGAAAAAAAACAAAATGAAAGAAAGAAGACAGGGATTGAGAAGAAGAGAGGGAAGAGCAAACCTCCACCTATGGTCGGCTCCATGCCGCTCGTCTCTCCACTGTAATCGTCGAGATCTCCACCCTATCGGCTTCCTCTTCGCCTTCGCGAATTCCAAATGAATCAACAGGCAGCATCTGGGAGAGGTCTGGAGAGAGTGAGAGAGAGAGAAAAAAGAGAGAGCGAGACAGAGAAAGCAGAGAGCGAGAGAGAGAGGGGAAGAGCGATCTCTCTGCGCTCGATCTCGCGCGAGAGAGAGAAATAGGAGAGTGAGCGGAGAGAGTGAGACGGACAGCAGAGAGAGTGAGACAGAGAGCAGGAGAAAGAGAAAAGAAAATAGGGAAAAGAGGGCTCTTGGCGGGAGAGGGAAAAAACGTGGAAATTTAATGCCACTAATTTTCGTCACAAAAGAAATAAGATTTTCATCCGCAAAAATTATTTTATTTTTATTATTTTAAAACATGAAGTCTACCAACCTTTAAACGTTGGTAATAAATATTTTGATGCTAATTTTCGTCGATAAAAAAATGTCGATAAAGGACTCTGATTTTTAATTTTCCTAAACATAGAGTTAAACATTACCGATGTTTTACAAAAAAACGCCGCTAAACGTTTATTTTATCGACGTCATATAATTCGTCGATAATAGTCTCTGATAGTTTTACCAGCGTAAAATAAAACATTTAAAAAGATTTTCCAACACTTAGTCTCGAAAACTTAGGCTCGAAAACGGCCCGCCGGGGGTCCTGAATGAGTAATGGGGTGAGGGGTGCGAGGACAGTGGGGTGCCTTGTGGTGCACAGTGAATGTGGAATGGGCTTAGACGCAGTGGGGAGGAGAAGAGAAGGTGGGTAGCAGCGGAGAGAGTGGTGGGAAAAAGAAGCAGAAAGGAGAGGATAAGGAAGAAAGAAAGGAGAGGAGAGGAGAGGAACAGAGGAGGAAGAAGAGAAGAGAGGAAGAGAGAAAGAGAGAACCAAGGGAGAGAGGGAGTGGTGTGCAGGTGTGCGCAGGACGGAACAGAGGAGGAAGTAGGGGAGAGGGAGAGGAATAGAGACAGAGAGAGAGAGAGAGAGAGAGAGAGAGAGAGAGAGAGAGAGAGAGCCGAGGGAGAGAGGGAGTGATGTGCAGGTGCGCAGGCGAGGGGAGACAGGGGAGGAAGAAGAAGAGAGGAAGGGAGGGAGGAGAGCTGACAGAGAGATGGGGAACGAGGGAGAGAGAGAATAGAGAAGAAAGAGAGGAGAGGGGGAATGGTGCGCAGTGCAGGGGAGGCGTCCGGCGGCGCGAGGAGGAAGATGAAGGCTCTGCTGGTAGAATTTAAGTTCATCATACGACTTCAACTTCGGAGATAGAAATATAATGGTAGAATTTAAGTTCATCATACGACTTCAAATTCGATGTTTATTTAAAATAAAAGAAGTAGGTACAACTTCGTCGGTAAAGGTAAAAAATAAAAATTTAAAAATATATTTATCGAAGTTTTTATTTTCGTCGGTACAATTAATATAAAAATAAGTAAAAATTAATAAACATATCTACCGACGTTTGCATTTTTGCACGTAAAATTAATATAAAAATAAATAAATATTCATAAACATATTTACCGACGTTTAATTTCGTCGGTAAAATTAAAAGCATATATACCGACATTTTATTTCGTCGGTAAAATTTAGAAAATAAATCTTTTTTTTTTAATTTAAGAATGGCCTTTGTCGACGTTTTATTAAAAAACATCGGTAAAGGGTGCACTTTTGGCCACGTTTTTTACGAAACGTCGGTAAAAGTCTTTACTTTTGCTGACGTTTTGAAAAACATCGGTAAAGGGTGTACTTTTGGCCATGTTTTTTACGAAACGTCGGTAAAAGTCTTTACTTTTGCCAACGTTTTCAAAAAGGTCGATAAAGGGTGTACTTTTACCGACGTTTTGTGAAAAACGTCGGTAAAAGTCTACACTTTGCCGACGTTTTTAAAAAACACCGGTAAAGGTCTACCCTTTACCGACGAAAGTAAAAACGTCAGCAAAGGTGTACCCTTTACCGACGAATTTTAAAAAACGTGGCTAAAAGTGCAACTTGTTGTAGTGTGAGAGAGTGAGAGAGATGTGGGCGAGAGAGTGAGAGATAGTGAGGGAGATGAGCGAGAGAGGGATATGAGAGGATATGAGATTGGGGATTAGGTCTAAAACTTTTACCGTCGGGATTGAGGGATTGCTGGTCGAGAGAGGGTCAGAGAGATGAGGGATTGAGAACAGGCGAGGGAACTGGAAATGATATGCACTTGAGCGGGCGAGGGAAATGAAAAATGGGGCGGGCACAGTGGAATGTTATTTTTGGGGCTGAATTGATTTTGAAGGCCCGAGTTAACTTTTATTCTTCCAAAACAAAAATAATGAAAATATAATTTTCCAAGTTAAATAAATTATCAAAATTTGGCAAATTGACATTTGCCGGCGATATAGGTATTTCGCCGGCAAAAAATATATCCTTTGCCGGCGACACAAATATTTTGCCGGTAAAACATAACCTTTGTAGAGAGTGAAAAGAGGGAGAGGGAAAAAAATTGAGGAATTTACCGACGATTATTTTTCATCGCAAAAAATATAAATTTTCATCGGTAAAAATTAATTTATTTTTTTTTTGAAAAAAAGTAAAAAAGTCTACCAACCTTTACCGATGATTTATATTAAACGTCGGTGATAAATTTTCCGACGCTAATTTTCGTCGGTAAAAAAAATTTTCCGACACGTTTTGTCACGAGCAGACACGGGCGAGGCAAAATGGGATTTGTTGCCACTAACTCTATTGGTGGTGGCAACAAGTAAGAAATAGCCACAAAAACACTGGCCGCGGCAAAAAGTTTGACGCTAAAAGTCATTGTTTTGGTAGTGAGCAATGGGTTCTCGGTGGGTATTGTGAGAAGAAGAAGGTGTGCGAAATTTTTTTGGTGTCAAGATTTGGGTTCTTAGTGGGTATCGTCTATCCCTAATTTAGGGTTAAATTTTGGGTGTCAAAAAAAGGGTGCGAAATATTTTTGGAATATTAATTTGGCGGGTTTCTTTTTTTACGGCATACGAAATGTGGGCTGTGAGAGCTGATTAATCTTATAGCTTCTCAAAGCAGGCCGTGAACTTAATTTGAATGGCTTGGCCTTTTACAGCGTGCAACATGCGGGCTGTGATACCTTAATATTTTTACGGCTTGCGAATGTGGGCCGCAAATGCTCAATAATTTACGGTGTCCTAAATGCACGCCGTAATTGATAAGATCTCACGGTGCGCAAAATGCACGCCGCACTTTTGCGGCTCGCAATCCATGCGCGCCGTACTATTATATCATTTACGGCTTGCATTCAATGCACGCCGTAAATGACGCGCTGTAAAAGCCCTGAAATGGTGTAGTGTTTGGGCTTTGAGCGATTTCTATAGTGAGTTGGGGTAGTTTTCAGAAATATGTAATAAACCATTGTTTTTATCACTTGATATTTATAGGCTGGACTTCGGCCCTGTTTACATTTGATATATCATGATACCTTATGCTTCCGTTATTTCTGTCGTTGCTTCCGCTTTGTCTTTATGGTTCCGCAACTTAACCATTGATATAGTATTGTTCAAAAAGTTTTAAATTGGACCTCACTACGTACCTACGATCTTGGAAGTTCTCAAATTTTCCGGGAAGTAGCGCTCCAACTTTGGTACCTCGACGGTTTTCTCAGTATTCGGAATTTGGGCGTTACAATAACCATTCTTAGCAACATCCAATGCTTTGATTAATTGTTGGAATGGAGTGATGCAAATTTTGTTTGGCACCATGACAGTTCAACTAAACATCTTTAATGTGAGTAAGCAACCTCAAGATGAGGATAATGAGATTGGTGAGGTCAGCTACGTACAAGAGTTGGTTGGAAATGTTGCTTCCCAGTTAGGCTATGAGGACCCATTGGAGGTTTGTCTAGCACATTTTGGTAGTCATTTTGATAGAGATGGCCACATTGAAAAGGTGACTGCACTGCTAGATTCAACCCCATTCATGTAAAAGAATTGGTGGCAACCTAAGCTAGATATCTTGACCTCAATTTTGGAAGGTAAGTTTGTTTAGGATCCCGGTAGATTCCATGTTAGGTGTCAAATAGGGTAGTTTTTTTTTTCTTTGTTTATATATATTATTATTAGTTTAGGTTATCTTTTGTCATTGTTTTAACTAACCTTGGACAGGGAGCGCCATGCAAAATCATCAGGTAACTTCTTCCCTTTACTTCCTACAATTTATTTTTCCTCATGTTAGACTATCATTTTCTGCATTACATGCATGACATCGAGCATGCTGTGCAGTTTAGGTTTGGGGGTGGGAACAAGCTCACTTGTCCAATTTTAGGCAAACTTTTAATTTTTTAAATCTTCGGAAAATTTTTCATTTGTGCAATTTTATTTTACTTTTTTTTAAAAAAAAGGTAGTTTTCAAAAGAATTGATAAAATTCAACGATGCTCGGAAACCCGGAATTTCGAGATTTTTGGAAGGAAGTAAAATGAAGGTTCATCTTTTCTAGAATATATCAAAATAGTATTAAACTCTATTTTTCACTAAAACATGTATACATCTACCAAGATTTTGGATAGGAAGCCTTGGTGTTGAATTTTGATTTTTTCAAGAAAGATAGGATGACTTTCTGAAGTCTAACCTTGTAAGTCTACCTGGTTCATCGGGATAGTTAGGCAAACCAACACCATTGGATTAATACGGGCGAACTGAAAAGGGCTGCCTACTGTTGGGGAACGAAAAAAAAAACATGTTTAGTTAGAAATCTTTAACAGAATAAAAAGTTTTGTGACTAGTTTGGGTTCGCAGCCTTTTTAACCCGAGCTAATAAGCCAGTAAGGGTATTTACATACCTAATGCCCTAAAGACATCTGGTTTGGAAGTCATTGGCCTAATGCTCGTTATATGGGTCAATTAGAAAGCTTAAGGGACATAAGCATTACACAGTCACATGTATGTGTTTGAAAAAGAAAAAAAAGAAAAAAATGAAAATAGAGTTGCATCCCGTGGCCTTTGAAAATACAGTAGTGCGAAAGCTGTCAAGTAGCCTTGAGAGGGAAACTTATGAGCCACTAAATCTAGGAAAGATCAGAGCATTTGAGGGAGAATTCTGTTTTCATGATATCATAGTGGAACATTTGAAAGATTGATTGGATGTATATAATTGCACAAGGCACACAAAAGTTTGGTATTTGAAAAAAAAAAAGTTTGAAATTAGAAGGATGAAACGAATTTTGAAAAGTCTGAGATATTGACAATTCTGGGTTACACAAAGAGTATCCGAGATAACTTAATTTCCTTTTGAAAAAGAAAAAAAAATTTACTTTGTTTTTATTTCTATGTGTGTTTTTAGGATAAATGAATTTTGTGAGTATATTCACTGCAAATCCTGATCACGAGGAACAACTCGTCCACTAGGGGGGACCTAGGGGTTTAAGGGCTTGTTGTATATGCTAAATGCAGTCAAGAGGGCCAGCGAAAATGGCATTTTTATTTTTTAGCATTTGTCTTTTTCTTAAGTTAGGTAATAAACTTCTCTTTTTTCCCTTATTTTACTCGAGGACTAGCAAAAAGCTGATTTGGGGGTGTGATAAGTCCACAAAATTGTAGCTTTCATTCATCATTTTATATGCATTTGTGCCTAGCTTTTGAGCTCTTAAGAGTTTCTCAACACTCTTTGAGGTCAGAAGCTACAAGACCTGAGGGCACTCGAAGATCGGTGATAGAAGGTAACATCCGTGAGGACATCGATTGTGCTGCTGAGCTGCTCTTTTTCCGAACTGGGTTGCTTTTCAAATCTCACCTCGGTTCGGGCTGCTGACGTTTTATCCTTATCCATTGTCGTTCCGTCTGCCCGAGGCAATAAATGCTACGATGCACTCGATGCAGAAGGTGTACCGTCGATGCTATGTGTCTATGCTAGATGGATGATTCAGATATTTCGGAGGCGCGTGCTCTGCGCCTGAGGGACGTGCACAGCACTCGAGGCTTCGCACGTGCATCCTCGGGATATGAAAGGGTGTCCATCCCCCATCTATAAAAGCGGAGGCTAGGCTCCTTTCTACTTCTACTTGTGCCTTTGCCAGAGGAGAAGAAGAAGAAAGTTTTTCGCAGAAGAGAGTCTGCCCTGAAGAGAAGCGCCGCTAGGATCGATCCACTCTAGGTTCAGCCCTGCTTCTTGCTCATTCCGCTTTTGTAAGTATTCGTTCTCTACTTTGCCCCTCCTTCTGCAATTCACACTTCAAGTCCTTAGGTCTTAGGAAAACCATAGGAATGGATGCTTATAGCTTCTGGATAGAGAACGAGGGGTCTATGGCCCAACTCAAGTCGGAGTATAAGATACCCGATGATGTTTTACTCAAAGTACCCCACCCTGCCTCTTACATCGACGGCAGCATTTATGATGGCTGGATGCCATTCCCCCTAATTGCCATAGTAGAGGGTGGAGTACGTTTTTCCCTGCATCCTCTGCTTAGGGATTGCCTCAGGGCATGGAATCTCTGCCATTGCCAGTTGATGCCGAACGGCTACAAAATCGTCATGGGCACGGCGGTGCTCAATAGGGTTTTGGAAATCAACCTTGGCGCCCACGACATCGAGGATGTCTATGACCTCTGTAAGGCCCGAGACAACATCTACTATCTCCGGATTAGGTATGGCCGGAGTAGTTTTATCAATGCCTTGGAGGACTCGAGCAAGTATGTCAGGGATGATCGCCTGCTTGTTTCAGGCAACTAGGAGTTCAGCGACGATGAGCCCGCGTCGAATAGACTTTCTCGGATCCCCCGTCGCCTCGGTGCTCCTCCAAGTAAATACTACATCCTTATCTTGCATTTACCCCTCTTCTTGTAATGCTGAGCTGACACCTTTTCTATTTGCCGCGCAGGTATCGCCGACAGGAGGAGAGACGCTCAGAGAGTCGGTTGGACCAGGAACGAGGCCTGGCTCCGGGCCCTAAGCAGTTATCACGGCCACGCCGATAAATCGGCCTAGTCCTTTCTTGGTTACGACCCGAAGTACAAGTCCTACTTCAAGAGGAAAGACGATCCAAGTCCGGCACCCGCACCCGTGGTCGAGGAAGGAATTCGTCCAGCCGGGACCGAGGCAAGTGATCGAGCTGCGTCCGGAGCAAGGGCTTCTACATCCGAGTTGAAGTCGGAAGAAGTTCCCCTGAGGAGGAGAGAGTTGCGTCTTTCGGTCCCCTTCTTTGAGCTCGGTAGAAGGAGAGATGGTGAGGAAGAAGCATTTAGCGTTGGACGACCTAGAGGCTCTGGCACTTGGGGGTCAGTTTCCCGAGGTGCCAGCAGACTCAGCCGCCGTGGAGGTCCTTGCCCCCGTGTTGCCAGAGGTTCCCCCGGCTTCTAGCCAACTGGGTACTGTTGCTCCCGCGACCGTCTCTGAGCCACCGGTGGGCGTCTCCGATTTACAGACGGTTGCCCTCGAGCCAAGGTCGAGTGCCCTGGTTCAGAAGTGAGCACCCGATGCTGCGCTAGTGGAAGCTCGTTCAGGAAATAGGGTCGCCTCTACTGCTCTTGCTGAAGGGGGTCTGGGTCTCTTTCAACGAGTCGACCGGACCCTTCTATACCTTGGAGGCTGGGAAGCCAGTGACAACCAAGGACCAAATTCTTCAGAAGGTCGATCCTGCTGTGCTCGGGGCACTTGGGCGAGCTTGCGCCCTTCCGCTGGACATCGCCCACCTTGAGGAGTTCGACGACACTAAGCTGGCATTGGCGTGTTTGGAGTCATCCCTCGCAGTAAGTCTACTCGGACCTTCCTCTTTTGTACTTCCTTGCCAAAAAGTTTGTTTCGATCTCGGCTTTGATTCTTGACGCCTCTCTCCTCTTAACAAAATGTGCAGAGGTGCATGGTCACCCTGGACCATCTCCATAAGAGTGGCCCAGCGCTTGCCAGATCGGAGACTGAAAAAAAGAATCTTCAGGGGAAGCTGGCCAAGATGCTAAGGCGTTGAAGCAAGCGGAGGAAGTGAAGGACGGCTACAGGGCCAAGCTCGAGAAGCTCAAGGCTGAAGATGTCAAGCGTACATCCGAGATCGAGGCCTTGAATAAAAAGCTTGCTGAAGTCGAGGCCTCCTTAGAGGTTCAGAAGGTGCAGACGAACGACCTCGAGGCAAGACTCCGATCTGGAAATGAGCGGATAGCCGAGCTCGAGAAGTTCAAGGAGGGAGTTGAGGCTAGGCTTGACTCAGAATGTGACGCTGCTTTTGAGGAGGGAACGGAGAGTGCATCAGTGCACTACAGGGCTCAGGTCATCAAAGTGAGGGACAAGGCCTGGGCAGGAGCGTGGCGCGCGGCCCTGAAGGAAGCGTGGATCTCCGAGGGCCTCCCCGCATTTAGAGATCCACCCCCGTATCCCGTCAAGGCATGTGGGCCGAGCTCTGCTCCTGCTGAATCTCCTGCTCCCGCTGAGTCTTCCGCGCCCAAGGCTCCTCCTGTGGTGATAGAAGTCTCGGAGACCGCCGGCCCTGAGCCCATCCAAGCTGAACCCGGCGCCGCTCCTGAGCCTACGTCTTCCTAAAGGCCTTGTTTTTGATGTATTTTTTCTCTTTTTCTTCCGCCTTGGATGTAACGATTGGATGTAATGATCAACCGTTGGAATGAAATCCTCCCTTTTTGATGACTTTGATCTTCATATTTTGGTGTTTGCTTTCATTCTGTTTCCTACTCCTCAAGTTTGTAATTAGAAATTTCGCCAAGTGTTTGGCTTCAGCTTCCGGATTAGGCTTCCTGCACACGAATCTTCTCTTGGCATAGCCGAGTCAGAGTGGGAGCGGATTGGATTGTTCTTCATCTCGGGATCATTGGAGGTGGGCTCAGCATCGTAGTTGAGGTGGCCACTGCAGCAATCACCGAGCTGGGCGCCACAAGACGTGGTCTCGGCTTGACACTCTTATCAAGGCATCACCATGGTACTTGCAGGTTTGGAGATTGTGGAGAATCTTTCGGGCATTTGACTTCCCAAGGTATGGGTGAAAGATCAGGTTTTGCCCCAACTTGCATCTTTGCCTTGGCCGGAGAAGAAACAGGTAGGCTTGCGGCAAGGAAGGGTGTATCTTTGATGGAGAAGCCGTCGCTGGAGTTAGGCCCTTGGTCTTCGATGAAGAAAGGGTGGCGCTGGCGTTTGGAGTCCCATCATCACCAAACCGCCCGCGTCTTCGTAAAATAGGGCCTTACCTCGCTTTAGCAGAAGGTGGTCGGAGGGGGTGCTCCCATGGAGCTACACGCGTCTTTACAAAATACATCCTCGACAACTCCTGCCGGCTAAGAGGAGATTAGACATCTATATTTTGTGACCTCGGGGTGAATAGGGAAAATAGATGTCCTTCGTTCTCCCCCACTCTTTCCTCTTATGCATCTATCCCTTTTTGATGCAGTAGGGAATTCTCCTGGTTGTAATAGGATGTAACAGATATCATTTCTGCTTGTAATCCTTCTTGATAATTCAATAAAACTTTCTTTGTCTTGTGTCTTCTCTTTTGCTACTTCGAGAATATTTTCTGCATTTTTCATTTTTTCTGGCTGCTTAGGAATTTCACCCATGGCAGGATAGGCTTCGTAGCACGCTTGCTGAATTAGGATCGAGACGTGGCCAACTGGCTCGTTACCAGAGGCGTAGTCTCACCGGTCTGCGATCTGGCATTCTTACCGAGATGCGCGTACGACTGGGTTGCCCCAGTGCTGCTTTTGCTAGTCTCAGCACGGGCCTGATCTCATAGAGGGACGTAACCAGCTGGCTCGTCACCGAGGTGTAGTCCTGTAGGCCAGCGATCTGGTATTCTTACCGAGATGCGCATATTGGCCAAACTATCCCAGTGTTGTTTTTACTAATCTCCGCATAGACTTAGTCAAATAGGGGGGACGTAACCAGCTGACTCGTCACCAGAGGTGTAGTCCTGTAGCCCGGCGGTCTGGTACTCTTACCGAGACGCGCGTGTGGCTGAACTGGAGAGTGTACCACAGCCGGACTGGGAAGTTACACTGCTGCCGAGTTCCTCATTTAAAAACAATTATAGATTCAAGTTCATTCAAAAAATAAGAACTTCTATTGATTTTCAGAGAGTGATTACAATTCAGAAGTAATATTTCTTGAGGTGCGTCGCGTTCCACACTCATGGCAACTCTTTGCCGTCCATGTCCTCAAGTCTATAAGCTGACTGCCCAGCAGTTGAGATCACTTTGAATGGTCCATGCCAGTTCGGTGCAAGTTTGCCTGGGGTTAGATCTCTATCTGCGGGGGAGCGTCTTCTTCAGGACCAACTCTCTAACTGAGAACCTCATTTCTCTGACCTTCTGATTGTAACCTTTAGCTAGCTGCTGCTTATAGGCTGCCAGACGAATGGCCGCTGCTTCTCTGCATTCTTCAACTAGGTCCAGCTCCGGGCCAGATTTAGATCATTTTGGCCCTTATCGAAGAGTTCCGATCTTAAGGTCGGGAGGCCGACCTCAAGTGGAATCACTGCTTCCATCCCGTAGGCCAAAGAGAGAGGCTTTGCTAAGGTGGAGCGTCTTGGAGTCGTCATGTAGGCCCAGAGGACACTTGGCAGCTCTTCCACCCACCTTCCTTTAGCTCGGTTGAGCCTCTTCTTGAGTCCGTCGAGCATTACTCTGTTGGAGCTTTCAACTTGGTCGTTGCTCTGAGGATAGGCTAGAGTAGAGTAGTGGTTTCTGATGCTGAGCCCCTAGCAGTTGTTCTTGAAGAGGTTGGAATTGAATTGGGTCCCGTTGTCCGAAACAAAAACTCACGGAATGCCGAACCTCGTGATGATGTTCTTTCGCACAAAGTTCTTCGAGTCCTGTTCGGTGATGGAAGATAACGCTTTTGCCTCTACCCACTTGGTAAAGTAATCGGTGGCCACAATCAACTACCTCTTATTCCCTGGAGCTCAGTGAAGTGGTCCCATGATGTCCAACCCCCACTGGGCGAAGGGCCACGGACTGGAAAGAGGGCTCAGGTCCTGCGCTAGCTGATGGAGGGATGGGGAGAACTTCTGGCATTTCTCGCATTTCATGGCATACCGTTGGGCATCCTTCTGCATATATGGCCACCAGTACCCCTGGCTTATGGCTTGGTAGGCTAACGATCGTCCTCCGATGTGACTTCCACAGATTCCTTCGTGTATCTCATAAAGAAAATCTTCAACTTTGTTTGGATGACACATTGATGGTATGGGCCGGTGAAGGATTTCTTGTAGAGTTTCCCCTCTAGAGACAACCAGAACCGTGCTGCCTTGATTCTAATCTTGTGAGCTTCGAGTTTGTTCTCGAGAAGCTGGTCGTCTCTAAGGTAGGCGATGATAGGGTTCATCCAGCTCGAACCGAGATCAATGCATAATACTTGATGAGGCGGGGACAATTCTATGCTTGGTCTTCCCAAGGATCCTACTTCGATGATTCTCTTGTTTCCTGCTTCAACGGTGGAGGCGAGGTTAGCAAGAGCATCTACATGACAGTTGGATTCTCTGCCGACCTGCTTGACTTCTGCGTTTTGGAATTGAGCAAGGAGCTTCTTTGCAAGGGCAAGGTAGGCCACCATCCTTTCGTCGCGAGCCTGGTAGTCTCCGGTTAGCAGGCTCATCACCAACTGTGAGTCACTGAAAACCACCGTTGCTGCGCTCCCAGAATTTTAGCACTATTCAGTCCTGCAATCAGTGCTTCATACTCAGCTTCATTGTTAGATGCCTTGAAGTCAAGAGTCAGGGCCTGCTCGACGACAAGTCCCTCTAGAGATTGAAGGACTACACCGGCGCCGACTCTTCTAGAGTTGGAGGATCCGTCGACAAAGACCTTTTAGGCTGAAGCAAGGAATCGTTTCCAAGATCATTCCTCTTCAGTCTCTGTGACTTCATCCTCATTCCCTGGGCACCCCAGTTCGATGCTGAACTAGGAGAAACCCGCCAAAACTTGGGCCTTGATCGTCGTTCTGGGTTGATATCTGATATCGTACTGCCCTAGTTCAATGGCCCACTTGGACACTCATCCGGAAAAGTCAGCCTTTTTGAAGAGGGATTTTAGTGGGTGCTCAGTCACGACCACTATTGTATATGTCTAGAAGTAATGGGAGAGCTTGCGAGAACCACTGACGAGTGCTAATGCTAACTTCTCCATTGGCAGGTACCTGGTCTCGGCGTGTAGCAAGATCTTGCTCGTATAGTAGATCGGCTTCTGCTGCTTGTCGTCCTCCCTGATAAGGACCGAGCTCACCGTGTGGTCCGAGACCGCCAAGTACAAGTAAAACACCTCTCCCCGTGTCGGAGTCGAGAGTAGGGGAGGTGACGCCAGATAAGCCTTCAGCTCTTGCAAAGCCTTGTCGCACTCCGGGGTCCATTGCAACTACAAGTTTTTCTTGAGGAGATGGAAGAAAGGCCGGCATTTGTCCGAGGACCTGTTGATGAAGCGGTTCAGTGCAGCAACCATGCCAGTCAGTCTCTGGAGTTGCTTCATAGTGGTCGGACTTTGGATCCACTGGATCGCCAAGATCTGATCCGGATTAGCCTAGATTCCTCTCCTGGTGACGAGGCTTCCAAGGAATTTGCCGGAGCCGACTCCGAAGACGCACTTTGAAGCGTTCAACTTGAGCTGATACTTCTAGAGGATAGAAAACACCTGACGCAGATCGGTCAAGTGGTCTTGAGACTGTTTGGACTTGACAACCATGTCGTCGATGTAGACCTCTACTGTCTTCCCGAGCTGGGCTTGGAACATCTTGGCGACCAGCCTCTGGTAAGTCGCCCCTGCATTCTTCAACCCGGAGGGCATCACCTTATAACAGTAGATGCCTCTGGGGGTAATTGTAAGATCCCGACCCCCAGTTCTTTTGTTTAGTATTGTTTTAATCATGGTTTAGCTTTTCAAGCAAGATTTGAGTTGGTTTGACTTTGTTTTTGAGTTTGACTAGATTTTTCCATAGCCTTGGGATTTTTGAAGACCGTTGACTTTAGTTTGACCCGGTCCATATGATATGTATTTTTATGAGAAATTACTTCTGATTTCTAAAAATTCTGAATTTGGTGTATTTTGACTCATTTTATGAAGTTTAACAACTTTCATGTTTTGACCATTATGATTTGATGATCAGAGAATGCGTTTTTCGAGAAAAATGGCAAAATTGACTTTTCACACTAAATCTGTCCATGAATTTCGAAAATTTCAGAAATTGGGGAAAGTATACTTTTTGGAAAGTAGAAATTTTGCTGATCATTTTTGTCTTCTTCGTCGATTTCATTCGGGACCCACAAATGTTAGTTTCAGCCTTGTGAAGATCGGGGCCCACAAACCCATCTTATAAGAGGGAGAGTTTTCTTCTTCTCCTTCATTCTCTTTTCCTACACGTTTTGGAGCCAAGGGCTCTTTCCCTCTCTTCCAACCACTTTCTCTCTCATCTGAAACACCAATCTCTTGGAGTTTTCTTGGAGGATTGATCTCCTAAGGTTCTTCCTCTCCATTCAAGCTTTCCAAAGAACCCATTTGCAGGAGATTTGAGCTAGGAGAGATCACTTTTCCATGCCTTTCTTCTTTGTTTGAGCTACCAAAGGTTAGCAATGGTTTTCTTTTCATGAGATCTTGGTTTTTCAAACCTTTTGGAGTATTTTTCTCACATATGCAAAGAGTTTTCATGGAGATTTGAGGATGATTGATTTTTAGGGTTTCTCTTGGTTTATTTTGGGGCTTTTGTAGATGGAAGACCTTGAGACCCTAGAGCTTTGTTTGAGGAGTATTACTTCTCTCTTTTAGACTTGAGGCAAGTGGATTTCTCAATTAATATGATGGTTTCCTTTTCTCTTGATTTATTTCATGGTATTTCATGCTATGTGCTAATCTTCTCATGTTTTATAGTTTTGTTTTGGGATAAATGGAGTAATGTTGTGTGTGATTTCACTCATGATGTTGTTTTACAATGTGTTGGAAGCTTGTTTCTACCTTGGTCATCTCAAAATATAGCTTTCTTCTTGTCAAAGTGTTTGTGCTCAAAGAATGGAGGAAAAAGGCTTTGATTTAAAAGTGTTTGTTTGGTTAATTGGATTGCTAATGAATGGTGATTTGATGATTTGTAGAGGTCAAGAAAGGGGCCAAGTTATTGTGAAAACATGTATAGAAGAAAGAGGGGGAAAAGAAATCAGAAAATGCTCAAAAGAGTGCATTTCTGCACTCAGCCCGGACTGGGACAGAGCCCAGTCCGCTCGAGCGACCCAGTGGGCCGCTCGAGCGACCCAGTGGGCCGCTCGAGCGGACCAGGTTCTGCCTGGGCTTGGCTCGAGCGGACCCTGGGTCGCTCGAGCGAGCCCAGGCCTGTCTGGGCCCTTCTTTGGGTTGTTTCGCGAAATTTTGGGGTTCTTTTTCAGGCCTGTCTCAGCCCCTTTTCAGCCCGCTTCTCCCCCTTGATTGTGGCCCGTTAATCCCTTTATTTTTATGCTTGGAAGCCCATGAAAGTTTGGGATTATTTGTGATACCTGAAATTTGTGAATTGGGAATGGGATCAATGAGAGAATGAGCGTATGTGAAGTTACCCGGGAATCTTTCAAGTCTCAATATGCCCTTTATCATTTAAATGTTTTGGATTTTCATTGGCATCAAACATACTCTTTATTAATCAATGTTTAAAGGTTAAATGTGTATTGAGATGGTTCCTTGGTAAGCCATTAAGTCATTCTCCACTATCCATTCCATTTCAAGTCAGAGATTGTATTTGTACTCTTCGGTAAACTAATTTGAATAGCATCGGTGATTTGTTATAAAATCATGTGGTTTTCCATGTTCGAAAGGATTGATCGTATGATTTTATACAAATCACTTTGATGTGTATTTGAGCGGTTTACCATGGAATTCGTATGTCTTCTCCGAATCGATTTGAAAGGAGATTCGAGTGGTTCGCCACATTCGGGATTTCATCGATAAGATTTGGAATTTAAAAATAAAAACCTCGAGGCAAGACGGGGCCAGAGCTTTGTAGTGCGAGCCCATGAGCCAAAGAGGCTATGATTTCAAAAATAAAACCTCGAGGCGAGATGGGGCCAGAGCCCGGTGGTGTGAGCCCATGAGCCAAAAGGATTAGTATTTTGATTTGTATTGGTTCAAGTTTTAAAAACTAAAGGCACCACTAGGCTTAGGTCACCTTGTCGGGCTGATCACCCAGCTTGGGATCTTTAATTTATCCGCCAGCTGCAGCTTGGATTCTGTCTGTACCGACCATGGCAACGGTTTCTATCTGCCGGTCCCACGCGTATTGGCTACGGTTCTGATTTTGATCTGCCGGTCCCATTTGTATGGCTACGGTTCTGATTCTATTTCCGGTCCCACGTGTAGTGGCTACGGTTCTATCTGCTCTTGTTACTTCAGTAATAGGAGAATATAGCTATGTGCGGTTGCCAATGTTTTATCTGTTTTATTATTCTTACTTGTTTATACTCATTATATTCTTGGAATTTGTTAATGTTTATGATATCGATCTTTCATCATATTGTCTCTATTATTCAGGATTTTAAATGCATTTCCAATTATTAAATGTTTTATGTAGGCTGTTATCTTTTCGAGATATTCATACTTCAGAGACTGTTCATTTATTTGCTTTGATATTTATGTTCTGCCTTTCGATCGTTTTATTATGATTTATTGCTATTATTGTGTAGACTCTTTAATCGGTTTTACAATGATTCCATAAGGTTTTATGAATGTCCTTTTGTTACATATTACTTGTTTATTTACTTGCCAGACCGTCGTGTCTGACCCTGTTTGTTTGGTGCCAGATTCCTCTCTTTTTATTTTTAGGTGTTTGATCGGAGGAGGCGGTGGAACCGCCGGTCTGACGTGAGAGGCTGCCCATTGATATCATCTAGATGTCAAGCTTGGCACCGGAGCTCGAAAAATCACTTGGGGTAGTATGTCACTTAGTGGGTTATTTGTATGGCTTTGTTAGCCCTTTTCTTGGGGTTTGTAATTAAGACACTTGTTAATTGTAATTTGAATATGTGGGAAATAAATAGTCCTGTTACTACCAGCTCAGTGTTCTATGATTTGCAATCTGTACCAGTCTGCTCATTTGTTGGCTTTGTGATATTGGTTGAATGCGACACGGAACCCGATGGCCACGGATTCCGGGTCGTAACACCATGGTTAGCTTCCGTGAAAATATATTCTGATAGTGATGGAATCTGATTATCCTCATTCACGCGGATCTTGGGAAATATAACAAAAGTTTCAAATTTATCCCAAAATTTCGCATCCCGAGGTCGGATCACTGCAGGGCCCGGTTTCGGGGTGTGACAGTAATGAACGCAGTTTTCTCTTCATCTGGGCCGTGCATCGGGATCTGATGATAACCTCGGTATGCATCGAGGAAACTCATCCTATCATCACCGGCGGTGGCATCGGTCATCTGGTCGATCTTTGGAAGAGGAAAGTTGTCTTTCGGACAGGCCTTATTGATATCGATAAAATCGACACAAACTCTCCATTTGCCGGTCTTCTTCTTCACCTCCACCGTGTTGGTTAACCAGTCTGGGTACTGGACTTCTCTGATGGCTTTGGCATCCAATAATTTTTCAACTTCTTCTATCATGGCCTCTGTCTGTGGGATTCCTGTTCTTCGTGCCTTCTGAATGACAGGCTTGTGTTCAGGATCCACGTTCAGCTTTAGGCACATGATCTCAGGGGCGATGCCGGGCATCTCGTAGGGGGTCCATGCAAAGACTCCTATGTGGTGCAACAGGAAATCCAGGAGCTCGGCTCTCTAGGGCTCGGGAAGCTGACTCGCGAGTAGGAAATACCTCGCTCGGCTCTCTAGGGCTCGGGAAGCTGACTCCCGAGCAGGAAATACCTCTCGGGATCACTGGGGTCGATCCTGACCTCAGTGAGTTCTTCATGAAAGTCCAAGGGATCCTAACCCTAGAGGGGGGTGAATAGGGTGAGCTACACTTAATGACCAATTATGACCAATTTTAATTTTCTTACAATTAATTAGTCACATGTGATGATTAACATACATAATGCGGAAGCTAAACAAAACAATCACCACAAAAGCAATCACCACTACGCAAAGATTTATAGTGGTTCGACCTCAATGCCTACATCCACTACCGGCTTGTGACTCAACACCCCACCGGATTTCCACTATTATGCTTTTCAAAAGGCTAAGCAATAACCTCTACAATATGCTTTCCAAGGATAAGCAATGACCTTACAATGTTGTTTTTCTAGGCTAAACAACAACCTATATACATTGTTTTTATATGGCTAAGCAATAACCTTTATACAAGAGATTTCTCTAAAGAAAGTGTTTTCACAAAACACTCTAAGAGATTACAATTTAAGCTTAAGTAAAATGCCTCTAAGTAGGCGGATATGAAAATGAAAATCTAACTCGCACAACACAATGAAATGCAAAGATGAATGCTCATGATATGTGTGTGTGGAAACTTCAATCAAGTTTAAAACATAAGCTCAATTAATGTATGCTTAACATTTGAAAGTTTAAAGCACTCAAATATATGATTAAAGTCAATATGCAAATCACATGTATAAAAGCTAACTTGATGATGATATGAAAATCAAAATCTCACGAGTTGTATGAAACTAAATATTTCTAAACATGTGATGCATATTCAATGTTGTTTTCAAAATAAGGTTTAACTAAAGTTCAAATGAATGAAAACAACAAAGAAAGATTCAAACAAGTTAATGTATCATGCTATAAAGAAATCAAAGATTTTGGCTAAGCATGATTAACAAAGTTTAAAACAAAACTTGGTTTGAAATCAAGGGTGAAGAATCCAATAACTAAAATAAAAGATTAAGAGAAGAATAGATTCAACACATCATAGTTAATATGCTTAAAATCATTCACCAATAATTTAGACAAAGCATAAAAACATATGATTAATAAAGGCAAAGCATACTTGGTGGTTTAACTTTATTAATCCAAGCTTTAGCTTTTCCTAATGACCATTAGCATTCCTTAGCTTGATCCCCTTTCTTTTGCCTCAAAATACATCAAGAAGGGCTTCAAAGATCATTCCTAATGCTTAAGGAATGAGTTTCTTTTTATAGAAAAAGTGGTCCAACGGCTCTCAGGTCGGTTAACCGACACTTTGAGTTCGGTTAACCGAATTCAACGGCTAGAAACCCAACGGTCTTAATTTTTGAAAAACTGCTTTTAGCGGCGGCCATAAAGCGCCGGTAAAAGTCCAGTTTGACCGCTGGTAAAAGTCCAGAATTCTCAAAAATGGGATTTTCAAAGTGATTTTCTTGGGGGGACTTTGGGCCAATAAACCAAGCATGGAAATATGATTTAAACCAATCCAAGTGCTTAAAAATCATATAACATAAAAGGCCAAACAAAATTTGAAACATTTAAAACCAATGGCTAGCTTGATTTATAAAATCTTTTTCAAACTAAAAATGCGTCCAATGTTTAAAACCAAAACATGCATAAATCATAAGGTTTACAAGATTTAAAACAATGCATGTATAAATCAAGATTTCAAGATTTCTAAAATCAATGCATGTGAGAATATTCAAATGAATGAATAAGATGAATGATGCATCCATCAAATTGCAATACGAAATCCTAACACTTCAATGCTTTTTTGCTCGGGTTCCCGACCGACCTTGTCCAGCTCCGCTTCCAGCTCGGCCATGTTTATCTGTTTGGGCTCCTTCTCGCCCGGTACCACGGTCATCATACATCGCCTGGCCATCTCCTGGTTGCCTCTAACTGTGACTATCTCCATATTACCGTTCTTATTCTGAAATGGAAACTTTAGCTTCTATTAGTGAGTGGACGGCACTGCCTCCATATTGTGTAGCCAGGTCCTCCCCATTATGGCATTGTATGGGGATGGCGCATCGACTACTAGGAAATCGATCGTTACTGTGGTGCCTGCAACTTTGACTTTGAGAGAGACCTTACCCTTGGGGTATACAGGCCTGGCGCTGAAGCCTATCAGGGGGTGCGAGCTTCCTGCAGATCTTCTTCTCCAAGACCCATCCTCTTGAAACAGTCAAAGTAGAGGACCTCGGATGAACTGCCGGGGTCGACGAGGATCCTCTGTACTTGACAGTTCTCCAGCTTCAATGTGACTATCAACGGGGCATTGTGCGGGTGCCGAACTCCTTCCAGATCTTTCTCCGAGAACCAGATCTTTGGTTTCTCCTTTCTAGCTTCTTTGACGGCGGTTCGAGCTCGGCCGTCATCACTTGCTTTCCATGTGAGGTCCTCCTAGCCTCGGCACGAGTGTCACGCCCCCGGACCGAGGTCCCACTAAACGAGGCCTTAATCCGGGGACGCGGCGCGACGGGCCGGAAAATTCCGCCCGCACACGCTAGTTTCCCACAGGTTTCCGCGGTAAGGATTCACGGAATCCGATCCAATAGTGATATATAAGGATCACTTTCATACAAATGATTTACGCGGAAGCAATGTAGCAAACATAAAAGTCTCTCAAACGGGTATAAAAATGAGAACGCAAGAGACTAGCATCAAAAGAGAAACATTTACTGTATGCCCCAAAGTTAGTTTAACGTTGATACAAAAGTAAAGTTGATCATTAATTACAAATCTTTCCCAAAAGAAAATAAGCCAACAATGGCCGTGACAAAAACCCAAAATGTATATCATGAATTCCCCAGAATGTGATCGCAGCTCCAAGGCAACCCGACGTCTAAACAACGTCATCGGGCCGCCACTCGCCCTCCGCTGGAACTATAGGTTCCGCCTCGAAATGCGCCTCAACCGCGAGGGGCTCGACATCTGACACCAAACAAAAGAGAGTCAGACACGACGGTCTGGCAAGCAATTACAACAATAATAGGATGAGAGCGAAACAAAACAAGATAAGTAAGATCAACGATGAAATCATGACTAATAACAATGTCAAAGTAAAGATAGAAGATAAACATCTCGATGGTTTACAAATCCAAGGCCATGATGAATAACATAAACAAATGCCATGAGATGAATATAAATGCATAAAAACATTGGCAACCCACATAAAGCTATATTCTCCTGTTACCGAAGTAACCGGAGCAGACAAACCGTAGCCACTAATCGTGGGACCGGAACGACATAGTCGTTATCAGACAGAACCGTAGCCACTACTCGTGGGACCGGATAATTACCGTTGCCATGGTCGGTACAGACAGAATCCAAACTGCAGCTGGCAAACAAAATAAAGACCCCAAGCCGGATGATCAGTCCGACAAGGTGACCTAAGCCTAGTGGTGCCATTTTGGTGAAAATCCGAAACCTCGAAGAAATGCAAATTCTATTTATAAGATACATTTCCAAAGTCGATAGAGAACTACTCCAAACAAATGCATATGGGCGAAGCCAAGCAAAACAAGTGAGTAGTTTCATCATTTCTAAAGTATGGGGGTAACCCACTTCAAAACAATAAAAGAATTGGAGAAAGAACTAAAACAAAAGTCTTTTTATACAAAAGAATGTATGATGGTTCGGTCAACTAAGCGGGTAGTCTCGATATACATTTGACCCCCTTTATTGTCATTAAAGAAAGTAATTTGGTGCCACCGAAGATCGTTGACAATCATAAGGGATTAAATGTACACTTAGACTTGAGGGTTTTCCCAAGTGGTATTGGCCATAGTCTAAGACACATCTTGCCATGAGTTCTAGGCTTGAAAAAGGTTGAATGGGCTTCACTTGTAGGAGAGGGTTTAGGGCTGAATTGAGCTTGGACATAGGTCCGAAGTGGACTTGAAATTATATAGAATAAGTCCTTAAAAGTGTAGGTTTTAAATCCCTTCTTAATCAGGCCCACAACTGTCCTTTCCCAAGCTCAACAGTCCACTAATCAGGCCCAATTCAGTCCTTAAAGTAGCCCAGGATTCAGGCCACAAAACAGTCCAATGTCAGGTCTTGAAACAGCCCATCAATAGGTCTCAAAATGGTCCAAGAACTGACCTTAAAACAGGCCCAAAGGAGCCCTGAGAACAGGCCCAAAACTGCCCTGAAACAGGCCCCAAACCCGAGCCCAGACTGACCCGGGTCCGCTCGAGCGGACCCAGACAGTAGCTGGGTCGCTCGAGCGGACCCAGACAGTAGCTGGGTCGCTCGAGCGGACCCAGACAGTGCCTGGTCCGCTCGAGCGACCCAGTGGGTCGCTCGAGCGGACTGGGCCTGCCCAGTCCAGCCCGAGTGCAGAAACTTCCATTTTTTTTTTGTTTTTCTTCTTCTTTTCTTGATCATTTCAATCCCCTTTTCGTTCCTTTCTTCATACACACTTCCACAACATCTTGGGCCTCTTCTCAACCTCCACAAATTATTAAACCATCATCCATAATCATTTAATTAACACAAACTCAACACTTTTTAAAAGAGTCCAAGTTCTTTTCCATTTCTTTGAACACCCACTTGAACACAATGAAACCAATTTTTCCAAGAAACCAAAGTGAGAACAAATTTTCAATACATGGTAATGCAACAACATAAATTAAGATGGCTATGACAATGATTCCTTAAATCATAATAAACCATAAACTAAAGAAGATTAACACAAAAAGAAAATCAAGAAATAGAACCAATGAGAGAAATCATCACATTAATTGTTGAAATATACTTGCCTCTAGCCAAGATAAGATCAAAATCACTCCTTAAACCAAGCCTTAGAGCCTCAAGCTCCAAATCTACAAAAACCCCAAAAAAAATTTCCCAAGAAACCCTAAAATGTCAACATTTGTGAATCCTCAATGAAAACCTTAACAAATGGGTTTAAAACACTCCCAATGGAGAGGAAAACAAGGATCTTGAGTTTAGGAAACCAATGCTAACCTTGAGGAACCCAAACAAAGAAGAGAGGCTTGAATGAGGGGCTTCTCTTGGCTCAAACTCCTCAAGAAGAGTATCTTTGGGAAGCTTGAAGAGGGAGGAAGAGTTTGAGGAGATCAATCCTCCAAGAGCACCTCACCAAGTGAGAGTTTCAGATGAGAGAGAGTGAGAAGGGAGAAGAGGAAAAGCCCTAGCACATAGAGTTGCTGGAATGGAATGAAGAAAGGAGAAGGAAGAGTCCCCTTCTTAAGAGACAAGCCATTGTGGGCCCCGATCTTCACAAGCCTAGAAACGGTACTTGCGGGCCCCGAACGAAAACGACGAAGAAGACAAAAATGATCGGCGAAATTTCTACTTTCCGAAAAGTATATTTTTGACAATTTCTGGAATTTTCGAAATTTGGGTACAGGTTTTGTGTGAAATGTCAGTTTTGCCCTTTTTCTCGAAAAACGCGATTTCTGATCACAAAATCAAGTTGGCCAAAACATGAAAGTTGACGATCTAGATGAAATAAGTCAAAATACACCTAAATTGGGATTTTACAAGCATCATGAACAAACTCAACAATTTCACACATAATCCACGGGCGCCCCGGCCCGTGTCAAACTTAAGTCAAAGGCTAACAAAGGTTCTCAAAGCTAATCAAACCTTCTAATCTAGCTTAATAAAATAAGCTAATCGTCCACTAACCCCACTTATCTACTAATCACGGTTAAAACATAATTAAATATTCCAAACCTGGGTCGGGGTCTGACATCCTCCACCCCTAAGAATCACATTTGGTCCTCCAAATGATCACTAACCTCTGGGAATAGCTGAGGGTACTTCTTTTGAACTTGCTCACGAAGCTCCCAAGTGGCTTCTTCTGGTCCATGATTCTCCCAACGAATTTTTACCCACTGAATTGTCCTATTCCTCAGTTCTTGTTCTTTGGTGTCAATAATCTCTGCCGGTTTTTCGATGTAGGTGGCATCCTCTCTGACATCCAACGGCTCATGTTGTAGCACGTGCGAAGGGTCTGAAACATACTTCCTTAACATTGACACGTGAAACACGTTGTGCACACCCGACAGTTCTGGAGGCAAAGCTAATCTGTACGCCACTTCCCCGATTCGACTCAAGATCTCATACGGTCCAATAAATCTCTTAGACAATTTGCCTTTCTGCCCAAATCTCAGTGTCCCTCTGACCGGAGATACCTTTAAGAATACCTTGTCTCCAACTTGGAATTGGAGATCCTTTCTTCGAACATCAGCATAGCTCTTCTGTCGGCTCCTCGCAATCTTCAATCTCTCATGGATAATTCTGACTTTATCACTTGTTTCCTCAACTAAAGATGGACCATGAAAACTGCGTTCTCCGACTTCTTCCCAACACACGGGGGTTCTACACTTCCTGCCATATAGCGCTTCAAAAGGGGCCATTCCTATGCTTGAATGGTAACTATTGTTATAGGCAAATTCACAAAGCGGTAGATTCTCGTCCCACTGATTCTTGAAATCAAGGACACAAGCCCTAAGCATGTCCTCGAGGGTCTGAATGGTCCTTTCCGACTGACCATCCGTCTGCGGGTGGTACGCGGTACTGAATTGAAGCTTCGTCCCCATCGATTCATGCAAAGTCTTCCAAAACCTCGAAACAAATCTACTATCCCGATCTGAAGTGATGGAAACCGGCTGACCATGACGACTAACGATCTCCTTTACAAAAGCTTGCGCTAAAGCCAACATGTGCATCTTCTTACCGGTCTTCAAAGGAATAAAGTGTGCCGACTTCGTTAACCGATCCACTATGATCCAAATGGCATTGTTCCCCTTGCTTGTATTCGGTAAACCTGATACAAAATCCATTGTCAGGTGTTCCCATTTCCACTCTGGGATTTCTAACGGTTGCAAAAGACCAGGTGGTTTCTGATGTTCTGCCTTCACTAATTGACAAGTCATACATCTAGACACAAAGGCTGCTACCTCTCTCTTCATATTGTTCCACCAAAAACGACTCTTCAAATTTTGATACATCTTCGTACTCCCTGGGTGCACTGAATACCTCGTATTGTGAGCCTCTGCCATAATGTCATCTTTCAAATTGTCTACTTTAGGAACACAAAGTCTGCCACGGAAGTACAAAACTCCATCCAACATCTGAAAATCTGGCCTTTCCGAGATATGCTCCACAATTTTAGCCAAGTCTGGATCTTGCATCTGATTGTCCTTAATTTTCTGAATGAAGACTGGCTCGGACACTGTCATATTTGCTAACACAACTCCTTCTCTCAAAGGTTCGAACTCTACTCCCAATTCCTCAAATTGCTGAAAATTGTAAAACCCATGCAAACTGGCCAAACAAACTGATTTCCTACTCAACGCATCAGCCACTACGTTGACTTTCCCCGGATGGTAGATAATCGGAAAATCGTAGTCCTTGATGTACTCCATCCACCTTCTCTGCCTCATATTTAATTCCTTTTGAGAGAACAAGTACTGGAGACTACGGTGATCCGAATGAACTTCAAATTTCTCTCCGTACAAGTAGTGTCCCCACATCTTCAACGCGAAAACTATGGCTGCTAACTCCAAATCGTGCGTTGCATACTTCTTTTCATGTTCCTTCAATTGCCTCGAGCCATATGCAATCACATTTCCATTTTGCATCAACACACAACCGAGTCCTATTCCTGAAGCATCCGTATAGATGACGAAACCACCACTCCCCGAAGGTAAAGTGAGGACAGGCGCCGAAGTTAACCTCTTCTTCAACTCTTCAAAACTAGCTTCACACTTCTCTGACCATACAAACGGCACATTCTTTCGGGTTAACTTAGTCAACGGTGCTGCAATAGACGAAAAGCCTTGAACAAATCTCCTATAATAACCTGCCAAACCCAGAAAACTTCTAATCTCTGTCACATTTTTCGGTCTCTCCCAATTGATAACTGCTTCAATCTTTGATGGGTCAACTGCTAGCCCTTCTTCAGAAATAATGTGACCAAGAAAAGAGACTTGCTCTAGCCAAAACTCACACTTCCCAAGCTTCGCATACAACTGGTTATCTCTCAACAACTGCAAAGAAGTCCTCAAATGTTGCTCATGATCTTCTCTTGACTTGGAATACACTAAAATATCATCAATGAAAACGACAGTGAACTGATCTAGATAGGGTGCGAAAATCTTGTTCATGAGAGCCATGAATACCGCTGGTGCATTCGTCAGTCCAAAGGGCATCACCAAAAACTCATAGTGCCCATATCTAGTTCGAAAAGCTGTCTTCGGGATGTCTGATTCTCTGACCCTCAACTGATGGTATCCGGACCTCAAATCTATCTTCGAGAAAAACTTTGCACCTTGCAACTGATCAAACAACTCGTCTATCCTAGGCAAAAGGTACTTGTTCTTAATGGTCACTTGATTCAACTTCCTATAGTCTATACACATCCTCAAACTTCCATCTTTCTTCTTGACAAAAAGTACTGGGGCTCCCCATGGGGAAACACTTGGCCTAACAAAGCCTTTATCTAGCAACTCTTGCAACTGCAACTTCAATTCACCTAACTCCGCTGGAGCCATCCTATAAGGAGCAATGGAAATCGGAGCAGTTCCTGGCACCAACTCTATTGTAAACTCAACTTCTCTGATAGGTGGTAACCCTGGAATCTCTTCTGGAAAAACATCGGGAAACTCACACACTATCGGAATATTCTCCACCCCTAGGGACTGTTCGTCCTTGGAAACAAAAGCAATAAATCCTTCACAACCTGATCTTAACAATTTAGCTGCAGAAAGAGCTGAAATGAACCTAACTGGGGAAATCCTTTTCTCTCCCTGAAACTTCACTCCGGAGGATGACCCATCCAACCTAAACATGATGGTCTTACTATAGCAATCCATGGAGGCATGATGACCCGCTAGCCAATCCATGCCTAGAATAACATCGAAGTCATGCATAACTAAGGTAATAAGATCTGCAGGGAAAATGACTTCTCCTATCTTCACTGGACAACCAGGGTAAAAAGTACTACACACCACTTGCTTCCCTACTGGAGTAGTAACAGTCAAAACAAACTCTAACTCTCTAACAGGTACACTAATCTTCTTAGCAAACACAAGGGATAAGAAAGAATGGGTAGATCCCGGGTCAAACAACACTTTAGCTTCTACATCACAAATTAGAAGTTTACCTTCTACAACATCACCCGCCGCTTCTGCATCCACTTGATTGATATGATTGAGACGGCCTTGCTGACGCGGTCTATTCTGATTCTGATTTGGCCTCCCAAGCTGCATATTCCTATTTTGCTGCTGTGGACGGGCATTCTGGTTCTGTGGCTGTTGACGGGGCTGCTGGTTCTGCTGCTGCCTCGGTGGATTCTGAACTACTTGTTGATTTTGCTGAGGGGCTTGCCTAGGCGGCTGCTGGGGTGCCCTGTTGCCCTGGTTCCTATTGTTCGGGCAATCCTTCACTTGGTGGTCTGAGCTACCACACTTAAAACACGCCCCTGAAATTCGATAACACTGCTGAGTAGGGTGATTCTTGCCACAATGCTCACACCCGCCTTGAGTTGGAGCATTCTGCTGTTTCTTTTGTTTCTTTCCTTGGTATGATTTCTGCCCACTCTGAAACTGCTGCCTCTTTCTTTGGTTGTCCTTAATAATCTGATTGTTTATATCCTCAAACCTGTATGCCCTTTTGATAGCCTCTTGAAAGGTGGTTGGTGGTACCACACCCAAAGCATCTCTCAAAATAATGGGGTTGAGCCCATCCATAAACTTAGTGATCTTTTTCTCCTCGGTGTCCACCAACTCTGGAGCATAGCGAGATAACTTTTCAAACTTGGTAAGATATTCCAGGACAGTCATATCTTCTTGCTTAAGCAACTGGAACTCCGCTGCCTTTTGCTTCTTAATATGCGCTGGGACATATTTTTCACTAAACTGCTGCTTGAAAGTGGCCCAAGCAATCCCATCTGCAACATTCTGATAGCCTTCCTTGACAGTCTTCCACCAAATGTCTGCCAACCCAGTAAACATGGATGCTGCTAAGAGAACCCGCTGTCTGCCAGTACATACAAAAATGTCGAAGATGTTCTCGGTATGAGCCAACCAATCATCCGCTGCCAAAGGGTCTTCCTGACCCGTAAATTCTTTAGGACCCCTTTTTCTGAATTTCTCAAATAGAACATTAGGGTCTCTGTCCCTATTCTGCACTGCTTCCACATTCTGTACCGGTTCCGGCCTCCTACCCAACATTTCAAGCAGTTGCCTTTGAACTTGAGTTAATTCCTCATCCTTCTTGGCCATTTGTTCTTGAAATCGAGCTTGATTTTCATTGGCTCGCTGCTGTTGTTCGACTAACATTTGCATGAGTTGTTGGAATTGACCCGTTACCGGGTTTTCAATCTCGCTGTCATGATTGCTACCTGATGCATTCGCACCTGCCGGAGGTCGACGCGGAGGCATAGTGCTGCAAAACAACTTGTTAGTACAACAAGATATAATAATATAGCGTTCCCAATCCCAAATCGATGCTAACTAACGGTAATGCTAACGAATCCTTGCCACGTCCTTATGTTTCTAATCCAATTTTAATTGCCTCAAATATTTCTCGCTCTGATACCAAGCCTGTCACGCCCCCGGACCGAGGTCCCACTAAACGAGGCCTTAATCTGGGGACGCGGCGCGACGGGCCGAAAAATTCCGCCCGCACACGCTAGTTTCCCACAGGTTTCCGCGGTAAGGATTCACGGAATCCGATCCAATAGTGATATATAAGGATCACTTTCATACAAATGATTTACGCGGAAGCATTGTAGCAAACATAAAAGTCTCTCAAACGGGTATAAAAATGAGAACGCAAGAGACTAGCATCAAAAGAGAAACATTTACTGTAGGCCCCAAAGTTAGTTTAACGTTGATACAAAAGTAAAGTTGATCATTAATTACAAATCTTTCCCAAAAGAAAATAAGCCAACAATGGCCGTGACAAAAACCCAAAATGTATATCATGAATTCCCCAGAATGTGATCGTAGCTCCAAGGCAACCCGACGTCTAAACAACGTCATCGGGCCGCCACTCGCCCTCCGCTGGAACTATAGGTTCCGCCTCGAAATGCGCCTCAACCGCGAGGGGCTCGACATTTGACACCAAACAAAAGAGAGTCAGACACGACGGTCTGGCAAGCAATTACAACAATAATAGGATGAGAGCGAAACAAAACAAGATAAGTAAGATCAACGATGAAATCACGATTAATAACAATGTCAAAGTAAAGATAGAAGATAAACATCTCGATGGTTTACAAATCCAAGGCCATGATGAATAACATAAACAAATGCCATGAGATGAATATAAATGCATAAAAACATTGGCAACCCACATAAAGCTATATTCTCCTGTTACCGAAGTAACCGGAGTAGACAAACCGTAGCCACTAATCGTGGGACAGGAACGACATAGTCGTTATCAGACAGAACCGTAGCCACTACTCGTGGGACCGGATAATTACCGTTGCCATGGTCGGTACAGACAGAATCCAAACTGCAGCTGGCAAACAAATAAAGACCCCAAGCCGGATGATCAGTCCGACAAGGTGACCTAAGCCTAGTGGTGCCATTTTGGTGAAAATCCGAAACCTCGAAGAAATGCAAATTCTATTTATAAGATACATTTCCAAAGTCGATAGAGAACTACTCCAAACAAATGCATATGGGCGAAGCCAAGCAAAACAAGTGAGTAGTTTCATCATTTCTAAAGTATGGGGGTAACCCACTTCAAAACAATAAAAGAATTGGAGAAAGAACTAAAACAAAAGTCTTTTTATACAAAAGAATGTATGATGGTTCGGTCAACTAAGCGGGTAGTCTCGATATACATTTGACCCCCTTTATTGTCATTAAAGAAAGTAATTTGGTGCCACCGAAGATCGTTGACAATCATAAGGGATTAAATGTACACTTAGACTTGAGGGTTTTCCCAAGTGGTATTGGCCATAGTCTAAGACACATCTTGCCATGAGTTCTAGGCTTGAAAAAGGTTGAATGGGCTTCACTTGTAGGAGAGGGTTTAGGGCTGAATTGAGCTTGGACATAGGTCCGAAGTGGACTTGAAATTATATAGAATAAGTCCTTAAAAGTGTAGGTTTTAAATCCCTTCTTAATCAGGCCCACAACTGTCCTTTCCCAAGCTCAACAGTCCACTAATCAGGCCCAATTCAGTCCTTAAAGTAGCCCAGGATTCAGGCCACAAAACAGTCCAATGTCAGGTCTTGAAACAGCCCATCAATAGGTCTCAAAATGGTCCAAGAACTGACCTTAAAACAGGCCCAAAGGAGCCCTGAGAACAGGCCCAAAACTGCCCTGAAACAGGCCCCAAACCCGAGCCCAGACTGACCCGGGTCCGCTCGAGCGGACCCAGACAGTAGCTGGGTCGCTCGAGCGGCCCAGTGGGTCGCTCGAGCGGACCCAGACAGTGCCTGGTCCGCTCGAGCGACCCAGTGGGTCGCTCGAGCGGACTGGGCCTGCCCAGTCCAGCCCGAGTGCAGAAACTTCCATTTTTTTTTGTTTTTCTTCTTCTTTTCTTGATCATTTCAATCCCCTTTTCATTCCTTTCTTCATACACACTTCCACAACATCTTGGGCCTCTTCTCAACCTCCACAAATTATTAAACCATCATCCATAATCATTTAATTAACACAAACTCAACACTTTTTAAAAGAGTCCAAGTTCTTTTCCATTTCTTTGAACACCCACTTGAACACAATGAAACCAATTTTTCCAAGAAACCAAAGTGAGAACAAATTTTCAATACATGGTAAAGCAACAACATAAATTAAGATGGCTATGACAATGATTCCTTAAATCATAATAAACCATAAACTAAAGAAGATTAACACAAAAAGAAAATCAAGAAATAGAACCAATGAGAGAAATCATCACATTAATGTTGGAATATACTTGCCTCTAGCCAAGATGTGATCAAAATCACTCCTTAAACCAAGCCTTAGAGCCTCAAGCTCCAAATCTACAAAAACCCCAAAAAAAATTTCCCAAGAAACCCTAAAATCTCAACATTTGTGAATCCTCAATGAAAACCTTAACAAATGGGTTTAAAACACTCCCAATGGAGAGGAAAACAAGGATCTTGAGTTTAGGAAACCAATGCTAACCTTGAGGAACCCAAACAAAGAAGAGAGGCTTGAATGAGGGGCTTCTCTTGGCTCAAACTCCTCAAGAAGAGTATCTTTGGGAAGCTTGAAGAGGGAGGAAGAGTTTGAGGAGATCAATCCTCCAAGAGCACCTCACCAAGTGAGAGTTTCAGATGAGAGAGAGTGAGAAGGGAGAAGAGGAAAAGCCCTAGCACATAGAGTTGCTGGAATGGAATGAAGAAAGGAGAAGGAAGAGTCCCTTTCTTAAGAGACAAGCCATTGTGGGCCCCGATCTTCACAAGCCTAGAAACGGTACTTGCGGGCCCCGAACGAAAACGACGAAGAAGACAAAAATGATCGGCGAAATTTCTACTTTCCGAAAAGTATATTTTTGACAATTTCTGGAATTTTCGAAATTTGGGTACAGGTTTTGTGTGAAATGTCAGTTTTGCCCTTTTTCTCGAAAAACGCGATTTCTGATCACAAAATCAAGTTGGCCAAAACATGAAAGTTGACGATCTAGATGAAATAAGTCAAAATACACCTAAATTGGGATTTTACAAGCATCATGAACAAACTCAACAATTTCACACATAATCCACGGGCGCCCCGGCCCGTGTCAAACTTAAGTCAAAGGCTAACAAAGGTTCTCAAAGCTAATCAAACCTTCTAATCTAGCTTAATAAAATAAGCTAATCGTCCACTAACCCCACTTATCTACTAATCACGGTTAAAACATAATTAAATATTCCAAACCTGGGTCGGGGTCTGACAACGAGATTGGTTACTCCCCTTGGGGGGAGGAGCTAAGTGGATGACATTGATCATCCTTTCGGATTCATCACTATCATGGGCTTTGTCTTCCTGGCGCTGAGCTCGGCTGTTGTTCACATTTTCTCCTTCTTGGACATAATCCTTCAGGTGCCCATCCCTGATGAGCTTCTCTAGGTGTGATTTCAGCGACATGCAGTTCTCGGTTCTGTCCCCATTTTGCTTATGGTAGGCACAGTACTTGCCCTGGTCGCGAGTGGAAGGGTCACCTTTCATGGGCTTGGGCCAGCTGAAATACGGCTGCGTCTTGATCTTGTTCAGGAGCCTAAAGATCGGCTCCTTGAAGATTGTGTTAATGGCTTTGAAGGCAGTGGTAGCAAATTGCCCCTCTTTAGGCCGGTGGGCTTACTTGAACTTTGATGGACAGCGCTTCTGCTCGGTTCTACCGAGGTCGGCAGACGTGGGAGTCCATTTGATCCGACCCTTTCGTAACCGGGGGGCAAAGGCGTGCATCAACATTTTTTTGTATGGGTATGCCAGATTTTCTATTTTACTTGGAATTACAAGTGGTGATCCGGAGATCGACCTTCGCAAGTAAAAAGGAAATCAACTTCTTTCAAGTTTTCCATCGCACATATATTTAAGAAAAGAGACATTTTCTTGGTTTGCCGTGAAAGATATTTTTTTTTTTTTTTGCATTTATAGCCGATTTTGGCGTTTATAGCCGATTTTTGGCGTTTATAGCCGATTTTGGCGTTTATAGCCGATTTACAATTCTTATCAATAATGAAAGACAAGAGTTGTGATTTTTGTCTCTTTTAAAAAAATACAAACTACAATGAAAAGCAAGAAAATGAGGAGCTAACTTCTCAGGAGATTGTGGGGGGACTCATTCAGATTGACGATCGCAAGCCATGTGTGGACTTCGCCATCATCCATGCAGATGAGAACAGAGGATGCTCTTGATTCGCTTGGCTTGGCTATAACCTCAGATTTTTAGAGGACAAAGACCAAGAGGAGGTCCTATGTCCAATAAAAAGCTAAGTAGGCTGGCTGAAAAGCCACGTCTAAGCCCTTGGGGGCAGAAGGAGAAGGCAAGGACCTTGGTGGGGGGGGTACCCCCCAAGGGACTTTTGTCACCTTGTAGTGGTGGCCGGTGCAGAATTTCAACAGAGTTTACTCTTTTTCTTTCTCTGGATTTTCTATACTTTTTTCTGATCTTTTCCAAGTGTTTTATGAGCTTTAATTGTCATAAAGCTACATAATGGGAGGAGTAACAGGGTTTAATTCCTTTATTTTGTAACTCCTTTTTCTTGGCTTCTGATTGGCCGGTGGAGATTGAGGGCATTTAATCGCCTTTAATCACCATGATGGGAGGAGTTTCATGGGTTAAATGCCATGAATCAATTGACTTGTAACTCCCATTTGCTTGCTTCTGATTGGGCTGTCCAAAGAAATAAATTAATGACTGCAAAAAAGCTAGTCAATTAATCGCATTAAGTGGTCGCGAGCAGTTGAAGACTCGCGAGCCGTGCCGTGTCTTTTGGGATTCTTTTGGCGATGATCATCGATGGATCTTCATGTAGATCGTCGACATCGGATGACCATGTAAATTCAGGTATTGGTTGCCAATAGCGGATCGGTGCCATCTGTCTTGTCGATTTCTTAATCGGTCGGGTAGAAAGCACACTTTTTTGGTTGACCAGTTGGCGATCAATGTTGATTTTGATACTCTTGATGATTGACCCGTGATTTTGACGGATGTCAAAGGATTTTGGCACCTCAAAAGTATGAATTTTGGAAAATCCCAGGAGTCGGAAGCTTCGAATCATGAAAAACGACGAAAAACGGGCCTTCCAGGGCCAACCCGGCGATTCTGGGCTCCATGGTCGCAGGGCCCTGGGACGAATTTCCCCCCTTTTGTCCCGTTTTGCGTCTGTTTTTTATGTTTTTCGATTCTTTTTTCTTCTGTATTTTTTCTTGACATTTTTTATCATTTATTGGCCTGATTTTCCTGTAGAAAACTTGAGAAGAATCCTTGCATTTTGGAGTGCAAAGTTTTCAATTTTCCGGGAAAGCCGAAGACTTTGTCGCACAGAGCTGCCGATTTTCCGTCAGAAGCTGAAACTGGGTCAAACGATCTCGGAACGACCTAAAATTTGGGGTGAAGCCTCCTGAGAAATAAATAAGACCAACCATAGGCTTTTGTTTGAGTTTTGAAGCCGTTTGGGGTCCTATTGCCAGTAGAATTGTTTTTGTCGCGATGAAGATGTCGCGGCTTGATGTGCGGTCAACCGATGTCCAATTGACTTGAAATTTGACAGGGAACCTATTAGAGTCATTTTAAGATGATCCATAGGCTCTGTCTTGGAAACCACGGTCCCGAGGAGCTTCGCCGCCGAGAGGCCTGATTTGGCTTCAGAGCGTCAAAGTATGGTCAAATGTTATCGAAATGACCTGGAATTTGACGTGTAGCCCTTTGTAAGCATTTTGAAGCCGTCTATGTGCTCTATCTGATGAGTGATGGCCTCGGTGGTTCTCGTCGCCGAGAGGCTTGATTTAGTTGTTCAAGGGTTGATGTAGGGTCAAACGTTGTCGGTTTGACTCGGAACTTGACGTGGAGCCTTTTGGATGTATTTTGAGACCATCCATCGGCTCTGATCGAAGATCTGGTGTCTCCGATGCTTTCGCCGCCGGGAGCTCCTTTTCAGCTGCCGGAGAAGTGAAGTTAGGCCAAATGATTTTGAAATGGCCCGAAACTTCTTGTGTACTCCTCTTTTGGCTGTCTTGAAGGATCTTGCAATTTTTGTTTGATTCTGACAAGATTTGATTTTTGGAAGTAGCATTGCCTATTTATGGCAGGTTGTGACTTCATGTAGCTTTTTGGATCTTGAAGAAGCAAAGTGACATTTTTTGTGTCAACAAACTTTTGTCCGCCTCCCGAGCTGGGAAACGAAGTCTTCGCCGACCTGTTGGGAGTCCGGTCTCGGTTCATTTCCTCCTTCCGGGACGACTTCAAGTCTTTCTTGGAGGATTGGCCCTCACACCAGAATCCGAAATTCTCTCGAGCTCAGATCTCGTCCTCCTCTCCTTCTACAAACCGGTTCACCCTGGCCATAAGAGCTTTCATCGAGGCCACGGGGTTCCGGGCCAAATCCTTCAGAAGGTCAGTCCCCGGTAACAAGGCTTGCTGAAAAGACGTTACTGCCACTTCCTCAGCCACGTTCTCCACTTGGCTGTAAATGGTCCAGAATCTTTTGGCGAACTGAGTGACATTCTCGTTCTGCCTCATCCTGAGAGCCATTATATCAGCGTTCGTTTTAGGGATGACCCTATGCGCCTGGAACTTCTCTAGGAATGAACTCCAGAGCTATTGCCAGTTTGAGATCGAACCTTCCAGGAGTGCGCAGAACCACCTCAGGGGGAGGTCTCCCAAACTGGAGGAGAAGACCCTGCAGTTCGGGTGGCCTATGTCCCCCCAGATCGACATTCTCTTAGTGAAATGGCGTAGGTGCGCCGCAGGGTCGGAGGCTCCATCATACAGAACAAACCTCGGGACACTGAACTTCTCTGGGAGAGGAAAACTCCTAATCTCTCGAGAGAAAAGTGAAGGGCCAAGGTCGTCGGGGTAGGACATGTCTGGCCGGTTTTGAGGGAAACCGGCTACCTCCAGATTACGTAGTAGCGTCTGCTTCAGGTGCTGATCGACCCACTCCTTTAGATCGTTCTTAACTTCTAGCATGGTTTCCTACTTCCGCTCCGTCCGGCTATTGCTGGAGCCTTCATCTTCGGCTCGGTGGCATCTCTTCTCGTTGAGACTGTGCCTCAGATCCATCTGGGGTGGAGGAATTTGTCCGCTTAGAGGAAGAGAGGCCGAAGCCTTTCTCTCGTTTCTCCCGGGGCGTTTCCGCTGGAGCTGCTCTTGAAGCAGACGTATCAGCTCGTCCTTCTCTTGGAGGGCAAGGTTTTGGGCCCTGACTTCCTCGAAGTATGGGTTTTCACCTCCGACATCTTAGTCTTGATGGGTAGTCTGATCTGACCTTCCCACCATTGGAGCTTTTTCTTTTCTGAGACGTGTCTCCATGGGAGCATCCTACCGGGGGCGCTCTTGAAGTGGAGGTGCTACTTCTTCTTTCGAAGGATCAGTCTCGAGTCCTTCTATGATGACCGGGACAGGGGGGAGCTCTACAGGACGCTCCTCGACCGCAGCCACAACAATCGTCGCTCCTGGTCCTCCCTGAGGAGGGGCGGACAAGGAAGGTGTCGCTTTTGACGCTTTCTCACCCATCTTTGATTTGGGAGGCATATTCTGGAGAAAAGGATGTGGGTTGTTTCTTCCCCACAGACGGTGCCAATTGTGAGTGCCTAAAAATCACGGACTTAATTAATGAAGGTTTGGGATCTCTCGGAGGCTCCCTGATGAGATTAGTATGCCCGCCCGGGACCTGAAAGGGAGAGAAAAAGAATAAGACAATCGTCAGAGACCCTGGCTGTAGGCAGCGCAAGGCCCTCAGATGCCTAAGTTAGTTCAGGGAACTCAACAGTAGGGTGGAGGAAGAAGAGGGACAGAGTGAGGGCTCAAGAGTACTGTGTTAGATACCTGGGGTTTGAGAGGGCTTCTTTATTTATAGAGGAAGCCTCATGGTAGAGGACGGTGGGGCCCGCTGGCTTGTCTTGTACTTGGGGGACAGAGTCACGTCAGCCCACATTCCCTTAAATGAAGGTCCCTTCCGCCCGCCATTCATTAATTGATAATCCAATTGGATCCGCCTTTCATTAAATGGTGGTCCAATCGGCCCACAATGCATTAAATGAGGGTCCAATCGGGTCTCACCTTGTCTGGGCCTTTCAGTGGTAGTCCCATCGGGTCGTCGCCTGGAGCCTTGCCCTGATGGAGACGTAGCCGCTGGATGTAGATCTGCCAGGGATTCTGGGCGGCTGAGATGTCTTCTCAGTGTCATCCGCGCGTGCCCATATCTCATCATGCATTTCGTGACGTGGCTAGTTCTCCGGTGGTGCTTTGGCAGTTAGCGCCCGACTCGGTTAGCATGCTGGTACGGGACCGAGATGCTTAACCGAGGTCGGAGCGGACTGTCGAGGCCAGACGTAACTGAGGTCGGCAAGGGCTTGGCAACGGCTGGCACCCTAGCATCACTGCCTGGGTGTACGTACCCGAGCTTGAGGCATGATTAGCCGGTCATCTTTACCGGGGTTAACTTAATCTTGGTGTCTTTAGGAACGTCCCCACACATATCCAATATACAGATTGAAGGCAATTGTCTCGCCATCATCTCCACTATTCAAAAATCAGAGAACTTAGTCTGGGATATCATGCCTCTGTGGTAGGAAACCAATGCCATGATGTCCTCTCTCACAACGCGGTCCATTCACTATTGCAAGAGGTCATCGAACTCGGTAGCAGATTTGCTAGCCAAATTGATTCTCACTGAGGTCTCAGAGGGGCAAGCTTCTCTTCCCCCTGACATTGCCCGTTTGGCATTTTACTTTTAAAGTCAAGTGGAGTGAAGTGAAATAAAAAGAATGAATAAAATATGTAGTAGGTTATGATGGTATTTTATTTTTAGTTGTTTGAGATGGAATATTGTTGACTTTTGGTATTGGAAATGGAGTTTTTGTCTTTTAGTTAATAAATGTAGTTGCTTTTTGACTTTTTGTTGGAAAAATTGGTGGGAGTTTTCGTAGAAAGTGCTTTTAATGTGATGTTTAGGATGACTTAACTTGACTTGACTTTACTAGTCAAATTACCAAACGGGTTAGGGATGCTCTGAATAAAGATAAAAGGAAAGCTGCACAATATACAACATATTTCTTTAATCACAACCTGGACTATGGAAGGGGAAACTATCAATTCCTCTGTCGCAAGCACTGATCAAGGTGGTGATGGTACCTTCACTCCGGATGATAATGTCTCATCCACCTAATAGCAGAAACTAGACGTGCTGGCAGGAGGCCATGGCTTTTGGAATTTCCATTAGGTGACGTTTGACAACAGTCCATGCTAGGACAAGAATCCTCGGTTTAGAGGATTCTCTCCATCTCCAAAGAACCAGGTATGATTCCTTTCCAAAGAGTTCCATGTTTGGACTGTTTTGGCATCAGTATGCATTTTCTTTGAAGATTAATGACGCTTTGGAAGATATCTTGAGATATAAGATGAATCAACCGCTGAAATTTGATCACCGCGCCGTGCCTGACCTTCCCGAAATAATGAACGGTTCCGATCTTGATTATGGACCCCACAGAAACCAAAAAAATGAAAAAAAAAAGGACTATTTTTGCACCCGGTATGCATTTTCTTTAAAGATTAATGACGTTTTGGCACATATCTCGAGATATAAGATGAATCAACGGCTGAAATTTGAACACCTTGCCGTGCCTGACCTTACCGAAATAATGAACGGTTCCGATCTTGATTGTGGACCCCACAGAAACCAGAAAATTAAAAAAAAAAAACGGACTGTTTTGGCACCACTGTGCATTTACCGTGAACAGTAATGATGAATTAACACATATCTCGAGTATTATGATGATTTAACGGCTGATATTTGGTGAGGTGGCCGTTTTGGAGTTTTTAAAGGTGACTAACGGTTTGGATCTTAACTAGGGAATCTAAAAGGTACATTCCCAAAGTAAAAACTTATTAGGGACACATTACCGTCATAGTCACTGTACATTACCGTCACAGTATCTTATCGTCACTGTCCAAACGATTTTGCAAATATCTCACGATCTAGGATGAATCAACGGTTGAAATTTTGGGACATAGCCGTTATGGACCTTCTTAATACAATCATCAGTTCAGATCTTGATTGTGGAGCCCATAAAAACTAAAAAAATGGAAAAACCAGTCTGCCATATGTTACCGTCAAAATCACTGTAGCTCCGCTTTCTCTCATTCGATGGATTCTGCGCATCCGACCTGGGGAGGTCCGACCTCATGAATATTTGAAAACGGGCATTCCTTGCATCCTCAAAGAGCTTTTCCACGCGTATCCAAACGTGGATTTTCCACGGGATCGCGGAAAACTGACAGAAATCCGCGGCGAGGACGGTTGTCAAACGTCACCTTAGTTTTCTCCCCGTTTTCTCCCCGTTCTAAATTTTGTTGCCTATGGTTGTTTTTGTTTTTTTGGGTTTAACTCTGTTAGCTGGAGGGGCCACGTCGAGTTACTATTCCTTTCCACTTTATCTAAATAATTGGCTCCTTTATCGCAAAAAAATAATAATAATAAATATAATAATAATAGATGCTCTAACAAGAAACCAAACAACTCTGGATCCCAAACAAGTACAAGATACAATAGCATATATTATGCAAATATAATCACAATCGCACGCCAATTTCTAGGTTTCTTGCTGCCCCATTAACCTGCACTTGTATATCATTAACCCACCTATTCTTTGGATAAATTTACCTATGTACTATGAGAGCCAGAGACCTTGGTCCATCAGGTTTCAAAATGGAACCTCCTGCTAAGTTGGCTTTACTTACTTCCGTGTAGGGTGCTAATGGCTGGGCCAGGCCGGGTTGGTACTTTGGACCAGGTTTCTTCCATTCGGTTTTAGTACTCGGAACTGGCATTAAGCATAGAAAGCCTGATGCACGGGTTAGGCTTTAATTAACTGATAGAAAGGCTGAAGCCCAGCCGGGCTCAAATAAATAATACATGGAGTTCATTGACCAAAACCCAAATAAGTGGTTAGAAAGCCCAAAAGAGTGATCGAAACCCTAGCCCATTCCAGCCTAATTGACTCGATGGGCGGGGTTGGGTTTAACATGGCTAAGGTAGGCTGGGCTCGAGCCAGGCACTTAAGCCCTGTGTCGGGCTTAGGCCAGATACGGTCCTGTGTTGCCATAGGCAGGACGGGCCTGAATATGCCTCAATCTGATCCAAAATTAACCACTAATTATAATGGATTGCATGTTTGCTACAATAACCACCGCACAAAATTAATCCCCATTACCCGTACCCCCACATATCACTACTACCCTACCTATTTATTCAGTTTGGATTAGTTTGAAGTTTGCCTTAGTTAAGCCCGTTTATTTTCCATGTAACCAGACCCACGCTCCGACTTCAAGCCTGATAAAACCCTAAGTATGCTACTATTATATTTGAATATTGTTAATCTCGTATAATATTAATATACTATGCATAATTTATATAATATATAATACATATAATCTCATATATTTAAACACATTAGATAAAATTAAACGTTGGATACTCCAGCATATAGGTTTAGACCCCACTGGACCTAGACCTGGACACCATTTTCAGCCAAGCCCAAGATACAGGCCGGGCCTCAGACCCAAATTCTAATATCAATTGGGTCAAAAAGTAAAAAAAGGAAAAGTCCATACCTAGAATTTCCTATAAACCATATCATCAGAGGTCCATTGACAACCTTTCAATGATCTGATGGAGGGGGAAAAAAGAGAAAAAAAAATGAAGATTAATTTCTCTCACATTGAATGACCTTCGGACTGATCTTTTTTTTTTTGGTAGAACTTCGGACTGAACTTCGGACTGATCGTTAAGGGCATCATTAGCACTTTTGATCCCTACTTTAAGGCCCAACTATTAAAGTAGTCCTCTCTTCATTTAAAAAGAGCTTCAAGTAGCGCTTTTTTTTTTTGGCAACAGCTATCAGTAGGTTAAAAAGCTAAAACACTCCTTCCCAGTTTTTTTTTTTTACTCCCTTCCACTTAATAAAGTCCCAATCAACTTACATGTATCTAAGTACCACAATTACCGAAGAACTCTTTCCTCCAAAAAAGCATAAAAAGCTCAAGAAAGACCTCAACTTTACTTCGATCATGCACCTGACAACACATCCGTTTCTCTATTCAGTTTCCAGAACCGACAGGGTTAAAGTCCCACTTGTAATCTGCTGGACACCTGAGGTAATCCTGAATCCAAATTATCCTATTGATATAGATCCAAGTAATCTGAAAATCATTGTTTTAAATCGGGTCTTGGTGAGGCCCATGCATGTCTATAACCTCAGCTACTCATAGACATAATAATATTATAAAATTACTTCATTTATATTTTATTGAAGTCTGAGTCGATTAGCAACACATACCAGTTTCATGGAGGCAACTATATGTTACAACTTAATCTCTAGAGTTAGTCTTTCAATACATAGTTTAAAAAGTAGGTCCAGATAGTTTAAAAAGTAGGTCCAGCTCACTAAACTTGCCGACTCACTTTTTCTCAATAAATCATTGAGTTGGGCGAGTCAAATCAATGTGGCTAATTCTAACCTAGTGCTTGTCTTGACTCGTCAGGTACAGGTTGGGTTAAACCCAAACCCACCTCTATTGACACGCGTGCCACCCCATACCTGGTCTGACTCACGATGGGTTTCCAAATTGGACCGCTGAACTCGCCTTGTGACCCGCCAAACCCAAACCACAGAAAATATGCATCAATCACAACCTGACCCACACAAAATGGATCGGGTTCGCCTGCTTAAACCACATAACCTGTATTTGGCCCGCAAAATAGCTATAAAGTTATTTTTTCTCCCCAGTCCCAATATTTGGCCCATATATTAAAAGATAAGTGCAGTGAATTCTTCTTAGTATCCAAACCTGAATCTCAGAGTCTGAAAATCATGGTTGGTTGCCTCCACATTATCATTGTGTGTCTGTGGCCCATGGGCCTTGCCCGTATTGATCAGACTCGATTCCACAAGTAAAAACCTGCGAAGCCGAGTGCCAGCACTCTGTTGGTCAGATTGAATATATCCTGACCCTTTTGGGAAAAATCATAGGCACAATTTATCCTGACCCTTTTGTTAATTGGGTTAGACATAGCAACTCAACGTAGATTGAATTGGGTTGATTCAAACTTGACACACCTGACCCTTTTGTTTTTTGTTTTTTTTTCCCTAAGAGGCACACCGGACCCTTTTAAATGAGGGTATGTAAATTTTTTTAAGGCATGCTTTTCTCCTTGACCTAATAAATTCATATGTAACTAAATGGACAATGGTTTGGATAGTGGCAGTACTTTTTTGAACTTTGAAGCCAGGCATATCTCAAGAGAGAAGAACGCACTAGCCCTTTCTTTAGCTAAAATTGGGGAATTGGGTGGTTTCTTCTTATGGTTTAAAGTAGAGGTGGCAAAGGGATTCGGTTGGGATAAACGGGTCAAATCAGTTTATTAAATGGGTTAGATGCTCCGAACTCATATCTGACCTCGTAACCTGCACCCACTACGAGTTAACCCGACCCGACCCACATTAACCCGCATAACCCTTGCGGGTTACTGCGGGTCGGGTTGACCCGCATAACTTGCATCCAAACCTAAATTTATTAATAATCCTCTAATATAGTAACTATACCCAAAGTTTAAATTAGACCCAAACCGATAAGTTAATTTTTAAAACGACATAAGATCTAAAAAAACAATCATTAACTTTCTAAATCATATTGGTGCAATTTAAAACCTATCATGATAGGCAATATGGACAAGCTCTATTTGGGCTATGATAATTATAATGTTAATTTGTTACGTATAGGATCTTAAATCAAACTTAGGCTCAACTTATATTGGGTTGAAACTTGAAAATTTAGGAATAGGGCTAGGTCATGATGCCATAATTCACCATTCTCTCTGCCTTGTGATAGCACGAGAAGAAAATAATGTGAGAATTAGCAAGAACGTCTCAACTATTAATTGATTACTTTATTTTATTAATGTCGCATCCATTGTATTTTCTTCATATCCATAATCCTCCTAAGAGAGAAGAGCACATAAGGATATTCTTAAGTAAGTTGACAATGGGTCTACTTGAGGAAAAAGAAAGGGAAGGAATTATTTATACAATGAGTATAGTATACAATTTTTTTAAATAGTGACAATAGAAGTAAAATAACAAAATTAATGGAGATAAAATAATTTTTTCATAAAAATAAAAAAAATCATGTGAAAATAATTTTTTCATAAAAATAAAAAAAAATCATGTGAAATTAAAAAGATACACTCCATAGAATTACGTATTGAGTATAAGTTTTAGTTGAAAGAAAAAAAATAAACGGGTTACGGGGGTCATGCGGGTTAAATGTGTTCACCCTAATTTGATATATTTAAATGCGGATTAGGAAAGCTTGATCCCACAACTGACCCATACATTATGCGGGTTGGATTGTGTGGATCAAGTTGGGCTGGATTGGCGGACTGGGTTGGTGGTTTATTGGTGGTTTTGTTCTTTTGTTGGTGGTTTATTTTGATAAAGACTTCTTTCTGGAGAAGTTCCTAGGGTTGTTTTTTCTTACTTGTTTGATGTTGTCTACAGTAGTGTTAGAAAAATGGAAACAAGAACAATGGGGCTAGTCATTAACTAACTTTCAGTGCTATTGGTGGGTGAGTTTTTCCAATTGAGTGTCCACATGGTTTGCAGGTTATGCACCTTACGTCGGGTTTACCCACGAGTTGTGGGTCAATGCAGCGGGGTCGCGTTGACGCGCGTCAATTGGAGGTTGGGGATATCTGACACATTCTAAAAACTGCTCAAATATGGGTTAGGTTTCAGACCTTGGACCGCAGCGGTTGACCCAACCGGTTTGCCACCCCTAGACTACTTCCACCGTTGTCCTAAAAGGCTAAAAGAACCCTAGACTTGGACACGAGTTAGCTGTGTTGTCCACCAGATTAACTCGGCTGATCGACTCGTCCGAGTCATCAAGCAAAGGTCCCACCACACAGGCCGACGAGTCTGTCTGGGTGATGAGGTGGGTTCCTACTTCCCAGTGTGGCGTGCCAAGGCCACAAAGGGGAACTCAAACCTATAAAAAGATGAAAAGATTGGGAGGCTTTCTCCAAAGTCCAAAGAGCCTTTTGGGTGTGAATTATTGTGCGTGATCTCCGTGTATTATATTAGACAGCAGAATCTTGTGATTTGTCTTTACTTTCACACTGCCCAAGCTGTCTTGCATTGCAATGCCCAATTTCTATGTTAGGTTTCTTCTCTTTCCATTTGTGTGTTTCTGTCCGGACCCTACCCCACTGGCTCCAATCTCTTGTCCCTCTTTCTCAGGGAATATAAAGATAGAGAGCTGGGGGGAAAAAATATAGCTGAAAAGAAAAGATGAGGTCTATGTATCAGTGTATGGGTTCTTTCAAGGACATTGTTATAAAATATTAATAATGCAGGAGATTGAAGGGTCGTCTCCCACTCTCTCTCTCTTTCTTCTACCGGCCATGTAACTTTCGTAAAGTGGCTTCTTTTGCTGTCACCCACGACTCTTGTCTGTGGGTAGTACCTAATCACGCAATCTTTTTAGCCGGCCTTCTACTGTGGGTCAAGCAACCAAGGTTGTCCGAGAAAGCGACTCGATATATTATATTTACAGAACTTGGTGCTAGTCTTGTGTAACTTTGGTATTTCGTCCAAATATACTCGGCATTCCAGGATTAGGATCAATATTTTTCAAGCTACTGTAATGCCAAAATTATTTTTTTGTCTCCCAAGGATATTGGGATGTTTTTGGATATGGGGCTTTTCTTAGAAAAAGGTCGCAAAAATAACAAGTTCAAAATATTGTAAGTAATAAATTAATACAGTCATCATCATCATCAAAACCTTATCTTGGCTATATTGTGGTGAGCTAAATGAATTTATTTCTTCACGCCAATCTATTCTAAACTAAATTCTTGAATAGGTTGCACTTCGTCATATCTATTGTTATTACTTTTATTGATGTTTTCTTTTGCCTACTCCTTTTTCTTCGTAGGCCATCAATCGTATGTATTAACTTGAATATTGAGTTTTGACTATTTTAGCTTGAGGGGAAGTGCTTGTATATTCTACTCGCATGTTACATGTTCGATGAAAGTTTTACGAGAAGTGTGCATTATTGGATTTTTAGTAGCACTGTCGAGGGATTTGGTCTAACCTAAGAGAAAGTGAACTATGAAGAGGCTCATCTCAATTAGTTCAAAATTGGGGCTACATTCCACTCGAACCCATGTTGTTAGTAAAAAAAAAAACTAGTTCCTTTTGTGTTGAATTCATTGGTCTTGATGAATAAATGTAGTCTAGTCCAGATTTTATGCAAAGAAATAGGTACTTGCCTGCCCATTTTGTTGTTGTATTTCACCATAAGATTTGAACTATTTCAGCTCATTAGCCTGAAAAGTTGTTCGAACATGGCCTGGGCCATTTAATCACACGACCGGATGATGGATGGAAAGAGTTCATCCATTGTTTGATGTATGCTTCCTTGGTTGAAAGATATTATGAAACATATTTTAGTGTTCATTACATCTTCTCATCATTCCATTTGATAGACCAAGTTTGAACCGCAATTTTATTGTTAAAAAAAATAATTAAAAAAAGAAACAAAAAAACCGTAACCAAACCGAATCGATTCAGTTCGGTTTTAGCACATGGGAGGTTCGGTTCGGTTTGGAAAAATAAAAAACCGATGGGTTTAGTTTGGTTGATGGTTTCCCCTCTAAACCGATTTAAACCGCCCATCTGCACCCCTACCGGATATTAATAATTCTGATGAGCCTAAGGGTGGTGATTAGGGCTGTCAATTCGGCCCTTTGACGAGGGGGCTCGGCCCGGCTGGCCCGACCATTAAAAGCCCGCAAAGCGAGGGCTTTTCTTCTTTTTTTCCTAAAGCCCGATGGTAGGATAGGGCTCAATTTTGAAAAGCCCGCAACCCTGAGTGCTAAGCAAGGGCTTGACTTCACTGACCTGAGGGGACCCGGCCTGACCCTTTGTCTATTAAGATATAAAACAATTAATATGTATACGATATAATATACAGTGACTTTTACAAAAAAAAAAAATTATAAGATTCCCTATAATTAGCAATTAATGACAAAGGCTTAATATATTGTTAAACAATAATAATATGAACTTGGGTAGAATCTTTTCATGGATATCCTCATAGATTACAATATTGCCACTTATATTTGATTCTACGTACATTTGCATAACATTTAAACATAATCATTGAGTGGAATTGAGCTTTAGCCACTAGCCATTGATCAATGCCAATTTCTTTTTTGTCCGCTTACTTTTATGACTGTTCTTACATTTAGGTGGACTCCACATCTAGAGTTAAAGTTTGTGACTCTAAACCATGTTCAAATGCATCAAATCATCTTCATTGCTCATCTTAGGTAGTCAAATTTAATTGCCTTGGTATAAAATCCAATGGTGATGTTTTAAATAATTACAAGTTTCGGATAATGCTAATTCAAGCGTGGTCTAATGTCTATTTGAACCACACATACTAAATAGTTTATTTAGAAAAAGTCTAATGTCTATTTGAAATAAATTTTAATTGATTCAATATAAGACTTATCAAACAAGCTCTAATGGTCCATATTATGGTTTTATAAAAAAATGTATTACATGAACTAGTGGAAAGCGCTATAAGTAGCAGAACTTCAAGTTCAACAATCCTACTAATACTCCGATGAAAAATAAAATCAGGCACATTACTTAAACTATTTAACTACTGATAGTGTGCTAAGGTCTTAAATAGTGTCCTTCATGTACTAATTTCATATCACAATACCATCATATTAACTTGCTTCATTTAATTCTAAATAATATCTTTATATGAGGACAAAATAACTTGATTCATGAATTTTTTAGAAGCGGCACAAAAAGATTGGCGTTTACATTGCACCCAGTCCTTTCTCACGTACGTGAGCGCGCTGTTTTTTTTTTTTTTTTTTTTGTGTACGGGCTTTCTCTTGGATTCCAACCTTAGCTGGGGTTAAAAAAAAAAAAAAAAGCGAGAGAGAAAGTCAGAAGGAACTTTTATTTTAGACTCTACCATGATAATGAAGTAAATCATCCACAAACAAAAGGATCCAGTGACAGGTAAAATCACGTCATCAACAGGAGAGAGTTTTTATTCCTGCAGCCTAAGTCCCCATATTTATTTCTCATCTTTCACATTCACAATCAAAAGACTCTTTTCCTTTTCCTTGTCTACTTTTCAAATTAATTAGGAAAGAATATCCTATCCTCTCTTTCTCCATTCCAGAGGGTGAAATTAAAACAAAAGGAACCATGTATGAGCCCACCAGACCATAATTGCTAATCTTACTGTGCCCCCACAGTATACAGTTGGTAAAGCCCCTCTGTCGTAACCCTATTGAATTATTAGGCAATCAAAAAAGAAGCAACGGGCAGATGCTTTATTTGATATCTGCCCATCTCTGTGTAATGCTTATTAGTTGCTAATGCTGCTGAAAATGATTCGACCTTTTGACGGCACAAATTTTTTTGTGGCATAGGATGGCACTTTTTATGACAAAAGAGACAGTTTCAATTAATTTTCTTTCATTGTGTAAAAAAACCCTTTCCTATGGTAGTATTGTTTGATAGTCAGACAGCTGTTCCATTTTTCCACGAAAATAAATTCATGCTCATTTTTTTAATTGATATGGTAGGCATAAAGATATGAATATTTAGAAGTGCTCATATTTAGGACATGATTGGTAACAAGTCAGGAATATGTGAAATTGAGATTTGTTAAATGACCCCCAAAGGAGAGATTTCCTAATGTGAAATTATGTATAGTTGCGGCTTTCTTTTTTTTTATTGATGCATCACTTTATAAAAAAAAACCTCTAACCATGGTGTCTAAATCTGCAAAAAGTTGTATTTTCAAATCTTTACGCGGGCTGAGGTCAGTCTTGAAAATCCTCACGTATAAGGATTTCTCCATACCCAAGTTATTGGAAATTTACAAATACAACACTTGGGTTTTGCACACTTTTCTTAGGTGAGAACTTTTCTCACGATTCAATCCGTGAGAACTATGGGTGGGGCCCACCTATCACCCAATCCAAACTTTACAATGGACAGGGACCCCTTCATAGTCACACGCTTTAGGGTTTGGCACCAATGCGAATGAATTAGACCGTTGGATCGACTATATATCCATATAAATGGACTGGGTTTGTCCGCCATTGTTGAAGGGGTTAGAAGCATGGGATTGGGGCCAAACTTGATATTCGGGATGGTCTCATATAGAACTTTCAATCCCCACCAGTCCCATTCCAAAATGAGCCCCTCAGTGGGCCCACAAAAAAGTTCTCATGGTGACTCCGTGAGAACAGTTCTCACTGGATCACATCCCTTTCTTAAAATTCAAGGAGGAATCATCAATAATTTGGTTGCCAAATGTAACTGTGTGGGGAGATTTCCAGAGCCACAGGATTAAGCTAATCACAGCCATCAGATGAGGCTAAGCATTCTCACGTGCCATCCGCGTGCCATCCACGTGGCACCAATCTCACCCCGGCTACCAGGACAGAGGCCTTGGCCGAAGTCAAGCATCTCCGGGCCACTAGCGCCGAACTGGTCCACCCCGGATGCCATCTCGGCGGGGAGCTTCACCTCGGCTGAGCCACCCCGGTGCCATCTCGGCAGAAAACTCCACCTCGGCTGAAGAAGCCAGGACAGAAGCCGAAGCAAGAGAGAACCTTCACTTGCGCCCCTCATCCCCCACGTCATCAGGCACGTGGAGGGATAGGGGCACGAGCTAGTGGGACAGACACGACATCCAGCCGCCCACAATCTTCGCCATATCCTGACAGGGCGGCATCCAGCGGCTGAGGCCACATCAGGGCAAGGCCCGAGGGCAGATCCCACGATCCCCTACCGCCAAAGGCGTCCAACATGATCTGGCCCAACAAGACGTGCATTAAATGCGACGTGGGCTGACCCGACGCGCATTTAATGCATAGTGGGCTGGATTGGACCGCAATTAATGTAATGTGGGCTGATCGTGACTTCCCTGTCGAATCACGGGACCCACACCACGATATCTCCCAAAGATACGTTCCAAACTCTATAAATAGAGGCTCATACCACCATCAAAGGTACGCACATTTTTCATACCCAGAGCCGTTACTCTGTCTCTCTTCTCCCTCTCCTTCCATTGTTCCAGTTCCCACACTGACTTTGGCATCGGAGAGCCTTGCGCCGCCCAGGCCAGGGTCCTCTGACCGTTTGCTCTTCCCTTTCAGGCTTTCGGACGGCATCCAGTTATCATCATCATCGGATAAGTCCTATAAGGCTCCCTCCTTATTGTGGGTCATTATTTTCTGCACCTACAATTGGCGCCGTCTGTGGGAAAGTAATATCCCAACCTTCCCAACCTTCCCAACCTTCTTAACCTCAATCTTTCAGAAGCCATGCCTCCAAAAGCTAGGAAGGGTGTAGAGTCCTCGAGAGCAGCGCTCGAGCTGCCACCACCGCCAACGGACGTCCCTCCTCAAGGACGCTCCCGTACGGTGCATGGCACGACTGCAGGCGAGGGCCGCTTAGGCTCTCAGCTCTTTATCGAGTTCCCACTCCAAGAGGGACTCGAGGCCTCGACCTCGGCAGAAGAAGTCGCGCCACCCAGACGCGATGAGCGTCAGCATGAGCGTCCTCGGAAGGACAAAGCCGTGGCCGTAGGAGAGACGCGCCACGATCAACCCCCTGCCACTAGAGGGGTTCTTGAAGCCCAGAATGCTCTCCTCCAGAGGCAGAAACAGCAGATTCGCGAGCTCCAGCAGCAACTGAGGGTAGCCCAAACTGCCTCCTTGAGGCAAGTCTCTGAGCCTCAAGGGAAAAAGAGGGACGCCCCCAGCAGGGCAGCCCAGCCTCCCCGCGAGGACCCCAGAAATCATCTGGACCAGAAACGGAGCCAGATCCGTGACGAAGGCTCGAGCAACAGCCGAAGTCACCATAGCCGCGACAGCCGAACTCATAGCCGTCGTAGCCCGAGCCATCCCAAGCGAAAGCCCAGAGCTCAGACTCCAGAGAAGGACGATGAGCAAGAGCGATTCGACAAACGCGTCAGGCTAGCTCTTCAGCACAACCTGGACATGCGGGACCAGAAGCAGATCTGTGGCCACACTGATCTGGGGGGCTCACCCTTCATAAAAGAAATCGAGCGCACCCCCTTGCCCAGAAAGTTCTCCGTCCCGCGGTTCGCCCCCTATGACGGACTGTCCGACCCGTCAGCTCACCTCAGACACTTCTCCCAGAAGATGTCCATCTGGGGGAATGAGGGCCACCTAAACTGCAAAATCTTCTCCTCCAGTTTGGGCGACCTCCCGCTGAAATGGTTCTGTTCTCTCCCAGAGAAGTCCATTTCGAGTTGGAAGGAGCTCCAGCTCTCCTTCCTGAAGAAGTTCCAAGCCTACAGCGTCGTCCCCAAGAAGGAAGGGGACCTCCTCGCCCTAAGAATGAAGCAGGGCGAGACCCTCGCCGGGTTCGCCCAACGATTCTGGGCGGTCTACAGCCAGATTGAAGGCGCCAGGGAAGAGATAGCGATCTACGCCTTCCAACATGCCCTGATTCCCGGCCACGACTTACGGAAGGACTTGGCCGGGAACCCCCCAGAATCTATGCCGGAGTTGATGACCCGGGTGAAGCGTTTTATCGCCCAGGAGGAAGACGAGATCCGAGCCCGGGATCAAGACGGGCATCCGGAGCCCGAGCAGGAGAGCAACCAGCCTCGGCAGAGAGGCGGCAAGCCCTTCCAGAAGTAGGAGCCCAAGCAGGCTTGGGACGCCAGTTCGGCGGTGCCCACACCACCCAGGTCTGGGGGCACCAGCAGGTCAAGGCCTCACGCCAGCGCCTATCAAGGCATCAGCATCGTCTTCAGAGAGACGATACACCAGATCCTGAACAAAATAAAGCGTAAGCCGTTCTTCGAGTGGCCTCAGCCCTTGAGAAATGAGCCCACTAACGGCGATCGAAGCAAGCTCTACTGTTCCTACCACAAAGGTAAAGGACACAAGACCGAGGAGTGCAACTCTCTGAAGTGGCACCTGGAGAGACTCGCCGGCGAAGGCCACCTCCCAGAGTTCGTCAAGACAGAAGACGCCGGCGGCAGCGGGGGCCGAGTTCACCAGAGCACGGCCCGGGATCCAGACAGTGAGGATTCCGAAAAGGTCATTAACGTGATCCACCTGGCGTCCTCGTTTCCCTCTCCCTCGTCTCGCGGAGGCTCGCATCGCACGGGAAGGTGATGGAAGCCGAGCTCGGGCTGGCACCCAAAAAAGCTCGCCTCGGCCGAACTGCGATCAAAGCCCAGATTCCGGCGAACTTCAACATCGTCTCGCCCAAATTCGGCCCCGACCCCGCCTGCCACAACGCTGACAGGCACAGGACACGAGCCAGAAGTAACTGAGACTGGACAGTCTCCCACCTCGGCAACACCCTCTGGCCTGCGGGATGGGAACGGTCATTCCTGAGCACAGAGCCGAAGGAAGGCCGGCCCCGAGCTGGCATGGCCCGTTCGGGGTGATCTCACGGGCAACGAAGTCAGCCTACATGCTCAGACAGGGCAAGCCACTGCCGAGATCACGGAATGCGTCCCACCCGAAGAAATTCTGTTTCTAAAAAATGTAGCAAGTCTCATTCAATGAAAGTGCCTTTTGCCCTGTCGTCAAATCTCTGTCATTTCTCCTTACATGACTTCTACAGCTCCGGATCCAACGCCCTGGAAAAGGCCTCGAGTCCACACTCGGTCGTTTCCTAAAGTCCCGGGTCCAACGCCCTGGAAAAAGCCTCGAGTCCACACTCAGTCGTTTCCTAAAGTCCCGGGTCCAACGCCCTGAAAAGGGCCTCGAGTCCACACTCGGTCGTTTCCTAAAGTCCCGGGTCCAACGCCCTGGAAAAGGCCTCGAGTCCACACTCGGTCGTTTCCTAAAGTCCCGGGTCCAACGCCCTGGAAAAGGCCTCGAGTCCAGACTCGGTCGTTTCCTAAAGTCCCGGGTCTACCGCCCTGGAAAAGGCCTCGAGTCCAAACTCAGCCGTTTCCTAAAGCTCCGGGTCCTGGACCTTGGAGAAGGCCTCGAGTTCAGACACTCGGCCGGATTCCTAAAGTCTGGGTTTTTACACCCCTCAAACATCGTTGCCGAGCTCACGCTTCCACAGCCGAGATCAGCGGAATCGACGACTCCACTTCGGCGCAAGCAGCAGCCAGCCATTTCGGCAGGGTTAACAGCCCTGGAAAAGGCCTCGAGTTCAAACACTCGGCCAATTCCTAAACTCAGGGTCTTCACCCATCTACAAGGGTTAACAGCCCTGGAAAAGGCCTCGAGTTCGGACACTCGGCCAATTCCTAAACTCAGGGTCTTCACCCATCTACAAGGGTTAACAGCCCTGGAAAAGGCCTCGAGTTCAGACACTCGGCCAATTCCTAAACTCAGGGTCTTCACCCATCTACAAGGGTTAACAGCCCTGGAAAAGGCCTCGAGTTCAGACACTCGGCCAATTCCTAAACTCAGGGTCTTCACCCATCTACAAGGGTTAACAGCCCTGGAAAAGGCCTCGAGTTCAGACACTCGGCCAATTCCTAAACTCAGGGTCTTCACCCATCTACAAGGGTTAACAGCCCTGGAAAAGGCCTCGAGTTCGGACACTCGGCCGAATTCCTAAAATCAGGGTTTCATCCCACTCTACAAGGGTCTACCGCCCTGGGAATGGTCTGGAGTTCCTACTCAGCCGTTTCCTAAAGTCCGGGTTCACAAACCCCTCACACCTCGGCTCAAGGCAGTTCGGCCAAGGTCACCCACTTCGGCCAAGGTCAGATTCCTGAATTCCGGGTTCATACACCCCTCAGAAGGCCATAGCCGCACTCACTCTCGCCTCGCCGAGTCCAGCCGAACGATGGATCTACCCCGGCGCAAGGCAATTCGGCCAAGGTATGTATCCACCTCGGCGCAAGGCCAGCCATTTCGGCCAAAGCCAGCCATTTTGGAGCATCTTCCGGAGCAGGAACCATTGCAGGAGCTCCAACTGGGGCACTTTCGGCTGCAGGAGCGGAGCTCGGCTCAGGAGCCCCGCACGTCTCAGTGCGGCCAGGCATCCTTCCTCAAACAGGATGGCGGTCATCTCCTCCACCTGCTTCTCGTACAGCTCAGTGGCTCGATCCACCCCATCCTGGGAGGCGGACTGGGCCTCGGCCTGAAGAGAGGCCTTTTCCTTCTCCGGCTCGGCGTTCGCCGTCTTCAACCTTGCCGTTTCGGCGCGCCCAGCCAGCACTTCCCCACGCAGCCTCGTCCCCTCAGCAGTAGATTCAGCCTTCAATCTGGCCAGCTCAGACTCCAGTTCGGCGGTCTTCTTGTTCCTCGCCCAGACCTCGCCTTTCAGATGATTGGCCGACATCAGCCAGAGCCGATGCCAGCCGAGCAGCCTCTTCAGCGCTGGCCTTCTTCATCCCCTCCATTCCTTTCCGCGACTCTTCCAGCTCCCTCTTCAGCTTGTCCCTCTCAGACCCCAGCTGAGCGACCCGCGTCGCGTTCTTATCGCTCCTTCCCACCACGGTCAGGAGCCTCTGCACGTTCTGCAAATGGAAACGGAGGGTCAGGTTCGACCAAGACACTTGAAGAATGAAGAAAAGCGTTGCAAACACTTACCAGAAGATTAGCCTGGATCGCCGAGACCATCAGGCTCTCATCGTCGAACCTCTCGTGCGTCTCCATGTCTCTTGGCAGAGCACAGAGCTTGGCGAGAGCTCCGATCACCTCGGCATTCCCCAACAGCCGGTCCTCGACATTCAGAGGCTTACCGGGCTGAGTCTCCATCCTCGGCCTCCATGGCACTGGGGCACTCCGGGGCCCGGAGGCCGATCCAGACCCTTGCCCCACCGAGATCGTCAGCTCGCGGGTCGCTCCACCGGTCGGCTTGCTGACCTGCGCGCTCTTCTCAATAGGAGTCTTGGCTCCGGGGGCCCGCGCAGGGGCCTTATTCTTCGGAGGCTGTTCAGCCCCCGAGTCCTTCTCCCCAGCCTTGGACTTCTTTCTAGGCGGGGACCCCTCCCTTGGGCGCTCCGGCGAGCGTCGCCGCACTCCCGCACTCGGAGCAGGAGCAGGAGCAGGAGCTGGAGCAGGAGCAGAAGCTGAAGTAGCGCCAGCACCTCCCGAGCTCGAAGCAGCGCGGGTGCTGGCAGAAGATGGCGTCGCAGACGAAGAAGACCCCCGCCTAAACTTGGCCGCTAGGTTCGACGGTTCCGAACTTGAAGTAGACGCCTCGGAACCGGATGCAGCTCGGCTCGCAACTGGATCGTTCACAGGGATCCCGGCAGACACCGCAATCAGTGAAGAGGCGACGCGTGTAGCCGTCGACTCTCTTCCCAGTACAGGCAAGACAGAGCATTTATCGCTTCAGAGCAGTTGAAGCAACACCAGACGACGATCGCCACATCCCCGGACGGATTCTTCTAGCTTTCAACCCCTAAAGGCTAGCACACTTCAGAGGTCAAAAGCTAGGGGGCAATTGTGTGGGGAGATTTCCAGAGCCACAGGATTAAGCTAATCACAGCCATCAGATGAGGCTAAGCATTCTCACGTGCCATCCGCGTGCCATCCACGTGGCACCAATCTCACCCCGGCTACCAGGACAGAGGCCTCGGCCGAAGTCAAGCATCTCCGGGCCACTAGCGCCGAACTGGTCCACCCCAGGATGCCATCTCGGCGGGGAGCTTCACCTCGGCTGAGCCACCCCGGTGCCATCTCGGCAGAAAACTCCACCTCGGCTGAAGAAGCCAGGACAGAAGCCGAAGCAAGAGAGAACCTTCACTTGCGCCCCTCATCCCCCACGTCATCAGGCACGTGGAGGGATAGGGGCACGAGCTAGTGGGACAGACACGACATCCAGCCGCCCACAATCTTCGCCATATCCTGACAGGGCGGCATCCAGCGGCTGAGGCCACATCAGGACAAGGCCCGAGGGCAGATCCCACGATCCCCTACCGCCAAAGGCGTCCAACATGATCTGGCCCAACAAGACGTGCATTAAATGCGACGTGGGCTGACCCGACGCGCATTTAATGCATAGTGGGCTGGATTGGACCGCAATTAATGTAATGTGGGCTGATCGTGACTTCCCTGTCGAATCACGGGACCCACACCACGATATCTCCCAAAGATACGTTCCAAACTCTATAAATAGAGGCTCATACCACCATCAAAGGTACGCACATTTTTCATACCCAGAGCCGTTACTCTGTCTCTCTTCTCCCTCTCCTTCCATTGTTCCAGTTCCCACACTGACTTTGGCATCGGAGAGCCTTGCGCCGCCCAGGCCAGGGTCCTCTGACCGTTTGCTCTTCCCTTTCAGGCTTTCGGACGGCATCCAGTTATCATCATCATCGGATAAGTCCTATAAGGCTCCCTCCTTATTGTGGGTCATTATTTTCTGCACCTACAGTAACATTAACAAAATCTGACACCACTCATATGTACCTTCATATGGATTTTTAATTTATATTTTGTTGCTATTGTTGCGGGCATAAGATAGTGATATTTCCAACCTAACATGGAAGATCGATTCGGATCCCTTCCAAGAATGGGTAATGCCTTCCCATTGATCCTCTGGTGGGTCGGATACTTATATGTACCTCTGAAATAGTTCGACATCAGCTGATATCTTTCGTTATTACATTTCTGAACTTAAAAAAAATAAAATAAAATAACAACAAACAAAGTAGAGTGGTTCATATTACCAGACCCAGTACAGCCAAAATGCATCGGTTTCAGGTAAACAGTGGGACCATGGAATCAACAATGTGAAAATACAGTAACTTCCTTCAACTTCACTGTTTTTCTCTCCTCAGTTTCGGATCAGTTTGTAGGCCTAATGAGCCAGGACCAGCAGGTGGTCGTCATCATTGTTGTACGCAAGAGCAGAATAACATAGTTCTCATGAGTCATGACACAGAGGCAGCCAAAGAAATTTTATTTGTTTGATCATGAACCTTTCGTACATTTTGGTTTATCCAACCCTCTGCTTGCTAAGGTATATGAATGGGGGTGTTTTGGCCCCATGTCTCTCTGATTGGACTATTCAGTTTTAACCCTGGTAACAGTTCTGGATTACACTCTTTTTTTTTTATGCTATGGTTGCTAAAACCATGAACTCGTGCCTGGTCAAAGGTCAATTTTCATGGATGAGCAAAAACTTTGCCACCCATTCTTATCTCAAAACCCTTTTTAAATATTCTCAGAGTTATGTGCTAGTCTCGATGGGTTCATTGTGAACATAAGTCTATGGCATTGTATAATTTCAAATTTATTTATAATTGTTGATTTCAATTGCGAAATCAAACCTCATTTTTTCAATTTATTGCTTAATTTTGTCTCAAAATATGAGATTAATTTTAACCTTATTTTGGCTTGAGAGAGAGCTTGTAGGAATACACTCGTTTTTCTTAATACAAGTGTATTCCTAATATGCAATGACTCTTGACGAGGAAAGATCCTTTCTCAAATCTCCTTCCTTCAAAGAGGTGTTTTTGTCTCTCTATACTTGCTATATGAATCCTATATAAATTCATATACTACAGGTCTCTCTTTCGAATCTCTAAAATCCTCAAGCTCCTACAAAGTCTCTCTTGAAGGAGAAAGTACATCTTTAAGGGTGTCCGTCCGCGGAAGAAGTAACGAAGCCTTTTCTTTTGTGGCAATACAAATCTCGTCTCACATGTTGGACTGAGCCAATATCCCCTCCTCGCACGAAAACATTTTTTAAAATGACGGAATTCTTGGCACAGGTCCCTTACACCGAACGGCTAGGTGAGGAAGCACCGGAAAATCAGTCATCATTTTACGTTGTGTTCCACAGCATCAGGCCTGCACAAACACACCCTAACATGTTTCGATATAAAAATTCTCAGAATTCATGTACGGAGGAATTTCAAATTCTCCAAAAGCTATCCCGTTGAGGTGAATTCCAAATCCCTCCTCTTTATGGAGCATTTGAATTTCCACCTGAATGCATTGAGGATGGAATTTTGGGAATTTTAAAAGATCATTTGAGACATTTTTGGTAGCTGGAATATAAATTCTAATAAAAAAAATACGGAATTTCAAATGTCAAGGGACAAAATGACACATCATGTCCAGAAAACCCCAATATACCAAATTCCTGTAATGAATTCTAGAAAAGAAATAAGCCCTTAAAACTCCCATATCTCGCTTGTAATTTAAAATAAGGATTTTTTTTTAAAAGTACAAAACCTTAGGCTCATTTTTCAAAAAGTACATGAGGACTTGAATATTCCAAAAAAAGTATAAATTAAAAGTTCTCCATTTTTCTTTCAATTAATTTTTCTCCATAAAAAATCCAAAAAATGATAAAAATACCCTTATATCATTTTCAATTTTTACTTTAATAAAATCATTTAAGAGATATGATCAAGTCCAACTCAAACGACCTAGTGGGGCCCACTTTAGCTACCTTTATGCATAGATGGTTAGAAAAAGAAGGGTTTGTCATATGGGTATTTTTGTCATTTTTAAAATTTTTTATGGAGAGGATTTGATTGAAAAAAATATGGAAAACTTTTTTTACGTTTTGAAATATCCAAATCTTCAAGTGTGTTTTTGAAAATGAGCCAAAAGACTTTATACTTTTTCAAAAAATTCCTCAAAATAATGACCAACATACCCTTTATAGTTATATAACTTTCACTTTGAATAAAATAGCCTTTGTAATTATGTAATCTTATGCCTTTTTTTTCTAGTTTGTAAACACAAATTGTTCTCTTACTTAATTTAAAGAGTACAAAATACCCTCTATATTTTTTTCTTTTGGCTTGCGTCATACCCTCTATAATTACATGACCTTTATTTTGACCAAAATAACCTCAAGAATTATGCACTGATGAGTGTTAAATATTACATATTTTACCCCTCATTAGTCCGGATTTTATCAGCATCTCATATGCATATCATTTGCTTTACACAGAGATTTTATCATTCTATCACATTAAACGGATTATCGGATTATCATGTATAAATCCGATTATTTATAGCGCATTTTTATGTAATTTCTCTTGTGTAGGTGGATCCCACGACTACCCCAACCTTCCGGCTAGTGTCCCAAGGCATCAAGAAGTGTTGAAGAATTCCAAAATAATATGAAAAGAAGTCATTTTTCAATACAAAGGAGTGGTTGGTGTATTGGTTAGAGCTTTGGTTGGTATGAAATAGGTTATGGATTCAAATCCTAATAATTACATATATTTTTTTTTACATAGAAGATATTTCATCCAACTCTAACCTATCCACCAATCAAAGCTAAGGCCTTTGACAGGTTGAGTTGGGACTTCCTCTTCAGAGCTCTCCTTTTCTTCAAATTCTCCCCGGCTTTGATTAATTTCATGAGAGAACTGGTTTGTAGCAGCAGAGGATCGGTCCTAATTAACAAAAGTCCTTCTGGTTTCTTTACCTCATCATGTGGTATGCGGCAAGGGTGTCCTCTCTCTCCTTACCTATTCATTCTTGCAAAGGAAATCCTCAGTCTTCAGGTGGAGAAACTAAGGACAGAGAGAACCATCACCCCCATCTCTCCTATCTCTTCCACCCCCTGTCATCTCTTCTACGCAGATGATATGCTTTACTTCCTAAAAGCCAAGAAAAAAGATCTCAGCTGTCTTGTAACTGTTCTTAGTGCTTATCAAGCTTCCTCTGGCCAGATCATCAACCTCAAGAAAAGTAATCTCTTCCTAGGAAATTGCAATGCTAGAAGATCTAAAATGGTTATAGATCTCCTCCAAATTCAGCAGTCTTCCCTTCCAACAGAATATTTGGGAGTTCCTCTTTTCCTGGGCAGCAGTCGCCACTCCCACTTTTCAAATCTTATGGATACTATCAGAGCAAGATTAGCTGGCTGGAAAACCAAACTTCACTCCTTTGCTGGCAGGCTTATTTTGGTGAAACATGTTCTTAGCTCTATCCCTCTCCATACTGCCTTGGTCATTCCTATCCCTAGTAAAACATGTGCTCTTATCGAAAGATTGATGCGTAATTTCCTTTGGGGTACAGATCCAAATCAATCTGGGGGTCACTTAGTGAGGTGGGAAAAGATCTGCCTGCCTAAGTCTGAAGGGGGTCTCGGCCTTAGGAGACTCAAGGAGCTAAATGAAGCCTGCATGCTTAGACTAGGTTGGTCTACAGCCACTGCCTCTTCCTTATGGGCAACCTGGTTCTCTTCCAGATATAGTAAAGGCCGCCCGATCTGGCATGCATCCTGATAATACCAAATATGGCTCCATCATTTGGAAAAAGATCAGAATTCTTTCGCCAATCCTCCAAACAAATAGCAGATGGTCTGTGGGTAATGGTGAGTCAATCACTCTTTGGCATGACAACTGGCTTGATAATGTTTATATCTCCTCCAGGTTCCCACACGTTCAATTCTCTGATAAGGATAAAGTTTCAGACTTAATCGCTGAGTCAGAGTGGGTCATCCCAAATCAGTTGCCTCCTTTCCTGCAAGAGTTCCTCTCTCAAGCTACAAATCTCATTCCTCTTGGTTCCTCTTCTATCCTAGACTCTCTATCTTGGAAAAAAGACTTAGGGAAGCCCTCTCTTCAAGGCTTTTGGAACCTCCTCAGAACTCCAGGCTCCACAAACAGCTGGTCTAGCCTCATTTGGAACAAAATGGTTAACCCAAAATTGGCTTGTCTCGGCTGGCGTCTGATGCATAGGAGTACTCCCACTGAAGAATGGGCTAAAAGGAAAGGTTGGTCAATGCCTTCCAGATGCCATAATTGTTTCTCAGATGAAGAATCTGATCTGCATCTTTCTTCACCTTTTCTCTAGCTAAACAGTTGTGGAGCTGGCTACTAAGTTTCTGTAAAGTCAGACTGCCTCCTTCCCTTTCTCTGCAGCCTTCATCTGGGTAGTATTGCCAAGACCGGAGATGTCTCAGGAATGAATTGTGCTGCTGCCATTCTTCTCCATGCTATTTTTGTCCTCTGGCAACTCAGAAATGATTCAAAGCATTGTAGCAAGCTGTCTTCCCTGCATCGAGCCCAAGCCATTCTTCTGGATCAACTGAAATGTATGAACACCTCAGTGTCTGGTCAGAATTTCTCAATGCCTTCTCATCCTATTTTACTTGGGCTGTATGACTTTCTCTAGCCTTCTCATGCTGCTGGAGACTCTGTTTTCTGATTTTCTAGTGGCTGCTGTTTGTTCCCTGTTCTAGGCCTCCTCAGCTTAGTCTTGCTTTAGCCGCTGTTCCTTTTTTCTGAGTGTGCAGGCTGTTTAGTGGTTCTTCTTTCCTTTTTGTTTTTCTTCCTTTGGGATGCTATAGTCTGGGTTGGCATTTTTGTAAGCCTCCCTTTCTAATTTTTTGGGGGGTAAATTGCCCCTTCTGTTTTCTCTCTTTAATACAATCTTACCTTCTACCAAAAAAAAAATGTGAAAGGATATAAGCCAATCAAAAGCCTCCAAAATGAAGGACCACAAATATGCTTTTGGAAGGAAAGTTTGTTGCAACCAATCAAATTAAAGCAATCCATGTGAAAGCAAATGAGCCAATCAAAAGCCTTCAAGTTGCAACCAATCACATGGAAGCAATCCTTGTGAATGGAAATGAGCCAATCAAATGTCTTCAAAGTTTCTATAAATTGGAATGTTTTTTTGTAGAAAAGGGGAGATCTTTTGGCAAGTTAGTCTTTTAGAAATTTTATTTTACCTTTTCTATACTTTTAGATTGTAATTAGGAGCTCCTTTGTAGCTAATCTAGAGAGAGTGTGTGTAATTGAAGATTATTAATGAAGATTTGGAGCACTTTCTTGATGTTTAGTGGCTAAAGCTCTTGGATTGGGCTCTCCTTTTGAAGCTAAGTAATGTGATTAGTTTAATTGCATGCATGTTTTAGTTTAAATTCCCTACTTGTGCCTTAATTGATCAGTAGAATTTAGATCTAGTTGTGCTAATCTCTCTCATTTCTCATGCTCTATCTCTACACTTGATGCTCGGATAATTTCAATTGATGCTTTGTAGTTTGATTAAGTTCTCTCACATAGCATGCTCTAAACCCATTATCTTTGATCTTTTGTAGCTTGATTTTGATGATTTATTGTTAGGGTAGCTAGATGATGATGTAGGATCTTGGCCTTTGATTTTCTTTAATATGATCTTTATTGTTATATCATCCAATCCAATTAGGCAAGAGATTGCTAATTGGATTGTAGATTTGGGAATTGAATTAGAACATGCATTGTTTGAATTAATTACATACTTAGTGGATTTTGGATTGCCTGATCTATTATTCTTATTGTTATTAATTTAAATCTTTATTTGATTTGTTATTTTCACTTCTAGATTTTTAGATCTACACTTCACACCACTTGTTTTAAAATTATAAACATTTCACTCTACATCTTTACCTTAAATCTTCCATTTCCGCCACCATTCACACACTAGTTTGGTGTAGCTTGTTAGATTACTAATTAACTTCATATTTTAGATTGTTAATTATTTATTTACATTGCATAGTTTAGTAGTTTTACTTGTTCACTTCAATTGTCTATATTAGCTATATCTTAGTTCAATTCTACTTAAATTGGATTCATTGCTTGTTACATCCTCTCTCTGTGGGATCGATAATCCGGACTCTTTAGTCCTTTACTACTTGACGACACCGTAGTCTTGCGGTTAAAAGTTGCACATTTAAGTGTCGATCAAGTTCTTGGCGCCGTTGCCGGGGATAGGCATTGGAAAGCTTTGAATTCCATAGAATTGAACTCATTTTTAGCTTGGTGTACTTTTTATCTTTCCTTTATTTTCCTTGCGGATTCTACATTGTCTGTGTTTCTTTTGTAGGAAATTCCTCGCTTGGAGAGAAGGAACGTGGAAAAGTGCATTGGTTACTTTCTTTCCTAGTTTAGGATTAGTTTGGACATTTATTTGCTTTCTTAGTTGGTTGTATTAGGTATTTATCATCAAACTTGTAATAATTTTGGTTACGGGTCGGCCCGTGACCCATTTACTTTACTTTATGCACTTTACTTGCTTTAAGTAGTTAGTTATTTAGTAGAATTGCAATAAATTGCTTGTAGGGAAGGAGGACGGTTGGACTATACCGTCGCAGCCCCTCACATTCGTACACGGAAATTAGTGTCCGTGGTGTGAGTCGACGACAACCGATTCGTCCCTTGAAATAAATCGGGAGGTTTGCATTTCCTAACCCCCGCGAATCCCTTGCAAGCGGGTTTATTTTATTTGTTGTTCCTTGCTTTGTAGTGTAATTGTTTTAAATACACTTGTAATTTGGTGCACTACTAGTAAAGGGGCAAATTACCCCAACAAGATAAGGATTCGGATTTCATCACTGTTTCATTGCCCTTAGGATTTCATCTTAATTCTCACTTAGTTTAGAACCAATAAACCATAATAAAATTGAGTAGAAACGTGACCTTAGGTTACGAGCTCACTAGGGAAGCACCGCAATTGTGCCAATTGTGTGCCTTGACAGATTTTCTGGTGCCTAAGCAAACCTTGTCCTTTGGCTACCATCTTGCCAAATAGGGAGACAACCTTGTTGTTCGAGGAGTTGGTTTTTAAGATGAGTCTTCGCCTAGCGAGTCGAGATTCCACCATCTACCTGGGGGTTAACTGGCCAGAAATTCCATTTCATAGGTCCAGGTTGGAGGCCAGAGTGTCCTCTTCACAGTTAGGAGCTATCTAGAGTTCTTTTAGGTAACCGTAGTTTAGATTAGCTTTTCATTTAGTTTTCAAAATTTTTGTTATTTTGCATTCATTTCATTGAGCAGACCATTACATTGCTAGGTTAGTCGCAGTTGTATGCGAGTGTGGATACGTGATCAAGGCCAATTAGTGAAGATCGATTACCTTGCTTTACCTGCCCCACCCATAGTACCCACAATGGCTGCCCAAAACCCTCAGTAAATGACCCTCAATGAACTTTTTGCACCATTTTCATCAACTTCACATAGTTGTATAGTTTTGCCAGAAAATAATGCAGACCAATTTGAGATCCGGCCCGCCACCATCAATATGTTACCAAAATTCCATGGATCAAACCTAGATAATGATAAGGAAGTGAACATGATTGACACATTAGTTGATCAAATAGTTCAATCGTCATGTTTCACAGATCCGCTAGAGGAATGTCTGGCTCACCTCAATGCCGACATAGACATCGACGGGTCCATATGCGAAGTTAATGCATTATTGGATTCGGCCCAGCCGATGAATGTTGGCCAATAGAAGCAGAAAGTTGAGCATATCTTTACATCCACCTCTGAATCTAAGGTTGAAGAAGAATCAATTATTGTTGAACCACCCAAGTTAGAATTGAAATCATTACCCGAGAATTTAAAGTATGCCTACTTGGGGCCCTCTGCTAGCAACCCAGTAATTATTGCCTCAGACCTTGAGGAAGAGCAGGAAAAGAAAATACTGGATGTGCTGAAAGACCATCAGAGTGCCCTAGGTTGGACCATCTCGGATATTGAAGGAATCAATCCCTATATAGTTTGCACCAGATTCATCTGGAAGAAGGTGCCAAACCATCATGTGAACCTTCAGTCCAATCCCACAGTGCAGAACTTGCACTTTTGGATCCCATTAATAATAGCACATTTCAAGTGAATGAGCACAGATTAAAAGAGTATCTTAAGTTTGTGGATCCCGAGAATGTTGCTGAGAAGGTCCTTTTTGTGGACCCAGGATAGACAGGCCTCATATACTGTTAATTGCGTCTGGCTGAAGACGTTAAACTTAGCGCTTGTTGGGAGGCAATCCAATATACCCGTGTGTCGGCACCCCATGGTGAGAAATCTCAATTTACCTTCCTTGTCCTATTTTATTTCTGTTATGCATAAACATTGGGGACAATATTTAGGATAGGTTTGGGGGTGAGGCACTGCATTGCATGCATTGCATTTTGCATGTACATAAGTTGTTTTGTTTTTCATTTATACCAAAAACCCTAAAATTTTTTAAACAATTCCAAAATCACTAAAAATATGAAAATTTTTCAAAAATTGTCCATGAATTTTTCTTGAAGAGTTGTCATATGTACAAGTCTTAGAAATTTTTTACACATTTGGCCACATGAATGTAGTCTAAGAGAATAGCAAATCACCTCTGAGAGACCCGAAAGAATCATTAGTGGAGACTAAAACCCTTTGAGTGATTGAGCCCTTGGGTGAGGACTCTTCTGCGCTATGCCTGAGTAGAATGAAGAGCTACTCCTAAAGCTTCTTAGTTTAGCACTTTCGATCTCATAAAGTGCTATTCCTTGTTCTAACCATAGAGGTGACATCAAAATGCGAAGAAATCTTGACTTATAGCTTATGATGCATTTTTCGAACTTAGGGGAAGATGATAGGCATTCTAAAAACCAATGGCCAAATTTTGAACTCACCAATTACATTTTATACCCTTAGTAGTCCTCTTGAGCCTATTTTACAAAAAACCTTCCTTCATTGTCCCAAGCCTCATCACCCACATATATATAATCCTTTTTGACCTATTGTTTTTTAGAAGGGTAGGGATGTATGAGGAAAGGAAGGATTTGAGCATTAGTGATGAAGACTTCACATGGGCTACCAAAATATAGATGTTCTACAAAGGGATGACAAAGGAATAAAGGAATTTGAAAGTTGGAAAAAAAAAAAGAAGAAATGAGAACCAAACGAAAACAAAAGAAAAAGAAAAAAAAAGATATAGGAAACCAAAGAAAACCAAGCACCAAAAGAGATAGAGTGGAATAAATAACACAAAGCAAAAGGAAGAAGTGAATATAGTGGAAGACCTTCCTATGAAGACTTGAAGACCCTTACCTTCTCAAGAACACTTAGCCACGTTTAACCCTTATCCTACCTATTAACCCTAACCCCATTACAACCTATGAAAGACCTATTGGATCCTAGGAAAGGTTAGGTGCTGAATGAAAGAGAAGTTTAGTGAGCATTTTCACCTTCTATAGGTTATATCTTATTCTTTGAGATCAATCATTCTATGCATAAGCTCTGTTCTTCATCAATTATGTGAGTTATTAGCATTGTTCATACTCACATACTGAGAGTTAGTCAGCAAAATCTATGTGCTTCCATTGTTGAGAGTATGACCTGTAAGGCTGTAGTCAAGGCAAAATGTATTCCGAAGTGGATTAAGGTTGTGTGAGCTTCGACTTGAAGATTGCATGATTATTGGCTAAATACACACACATACACAATGAGACTTAGTTATTGACTGGCATATCTTCAAGAGTTGGCTAGTATTCCTAACTTATTATTCATTCTTATTATCTTGCTAAAGACTGTTGGACATCAAAAATATATTTTTTTCAAAATAAAAAGAATTTTGTGGGATTTATTCACTGAAAACCCTCACGAGACAAAAGTCGTCCACTAGGGGAAACATAGGGGTTGTTGCACGAGCTAAGTGCAGCCGCGATTTCTGCGAAAGTGAGTTAGGATATTTATCGTGTTTTCTTGCATATAGTTTAGTTTTTCTTTATAGTTTTTGCACGGGACTAGCAAAATGTAGGTTTGGGGGTGTGATGAGTGTTAAATATTGCATATTTTATACCTCATTAGTCCGGATTTTATCAGCATCTCATATGCATATCATTTTCTTTACACAGAGATTTTATCATTCTATCACATTAAATGGATTATCAAATTATCATGCATAAATTCGATTATTTATAGCGCATTTTTATGTAATTTCTCTTATGGAGGTGGATCCCGCGACTACCCCAACCTTCCGGCTAGTGTCCCAAGGCATCAAGAAGTGTTGAAGAATTCCAAAATAAGATGAAAAGGAGTCATTTTCCAACACAAAGGAGGTGTATTGGTTAGAGCTTTGGTTGGTATAAAATAGGTTATGGGTTCAAATCCCAACAATTACATATTTTTTTCTTTACATAGAAGATATTTCATCCAACTCTAACCTCTCCACCAATCAAAGCTTGCCATGGCACAAATCCATATGAAAAGATATGAGCCAATCAAAAGCCTCCAAAATGAAAGGAAAGTTTGTTGCAACCAATCAAATTGAAGCAATCCATGTAAAAGCAAATGAGCCAATCAAATGTCTTCAAAGTTTATATAAATTGGAATGTTTTTGTAGAGAAGGGGAGATCTTTTGGCAAGTTAGTCTTTTAGAAATTTTATTTTACCTTTTCTATACTTTTAGATTGTAATTAGGAGCTCCTTTGTAACTAATCTAGAGAGAGTGTGTGTAATTGAATATTATTAATGAAGATTTGAAGCACTTTCTTGATGTTTAGTGGCTAAAGCTCTTGGATTGGGCTCTCCTTTTGAAGCTAAGTAATGTGATTAGTTTAATTGCATGCATGTTTTAGTTTAAATTCCCTACTTGTGCCTTAACTGATCAGTAGAATTTAGATCTAGTTGTGCTAATCTCTCTCATTTCTCATGCTCTATCTCTACACTTGATGCTCGGATAATTTCAATTGATGCTTTGTAGTTTGATTAAGTTCTCTCACATAGCATGCTCTAGAGCCCTTATCTTTGATCTTTTGTAGCTTGATTTTGATGATTTATTGTTAGGGTAGCTAGATGATGATGTAGGATCTTGGCCTTTGATTTTCTTTAATTTGATCTTTATTGTTATATCATCCAATCCAATTAGGCAAGAGATTGCTAATTGGATTGTAGATTTGGGAATTGAATTAGAACATGCATTGTTTGAATTAATTACATACTTAGTGGATTTTGGATTACCTAATCTATTATTTTTATTATTGTTAATTTAAATCTTTATTTGATTTGTTATTTTCACTTCTAGATTTTTAGATCTACACTTCACACCACTTGTTTTAAAATCATAAAGCACATCTTTACCTCAAATCTTCCATTTCCGTCACCATTCACACACTAGTTTAGTGTAGCTTGTTAGATTAGCTTAAATCTAATTAACTTCATATTTTAGATTGTTAATTATTTATTTACATTGCATAGTTTAGTAGTTTTACTTGTTCACTTCAATTGTTTATATTAGTTATATCTTAGTTCAATTCTACTTAAATTGGATTCATTGCTTATTCCATCCTCTCTCTGAGGGATTGATAATTCGGACTCTTTAGTCCTTTACTACTTGACGATTGACACCGCAGTCTTGCGGTTAAAAGTTGCACATTTAAGTGTCGATCATGCACCTTTTATGTTTATATTTTTATTTTATATGTTGGGTCCACCAATTCGAATGAAATATAACCATAAGGGCCTTCTTAATTTGCATTTTTTTTTTTTTTATGTTTGATGACTTATCTTCGTAATAATAATGTCTTCAGTACATCACAATTACACCCTACACCCATAACTCAAAACTCTATGCATTTTATTCTGATATCTATTTGCAATTGGGTCACAATTCATGAGAAAATAAATTTTAGGTTGCGAGATTAAATCCATAAATAAAAATCATGTAGATTCTTTTTTTATTGTAATTCATAGAAATAAGAAAACTGACTGTGTGAATTAACTAGATTATGGGTCTCAGGTACCAATCCCAATATAAATTGTACTAAGAAAACAATAAGGATTGAAGAGATTACCAATAAAAATATGCATCTCATAAGTACAACTACAAAACTTCTAACTCATTTTAATTTCTAATTATCTTTTTAAAATGAAATTGTTGCCTTTTATTAAGTGCTTTGATATGGGTGAGAACAATACCAAACATATCTCAAGGTAGTGAGTAATGAGTATAGTTAGATGCAAATTACACAGTAGACCAAATTATATATTCTTTTTCTAAGAATCATGACTTTGTGACAATGGTGAAGTGCAACTCACAATCTGTAGCACCCTCTGTGCTGGTGATTATTATTATATATAACAGCAAAGAGTTATTTCAGGTTCTAGATAACTCAAATATATGAAATCTAAAACACTCAAAATTAAAATTTTATATCATAAAATATTAAAAGTTTATAAAAGAAATGAAATAACAAATTTTTATATGACTTAAGCATGGCACACTTTGCCAGTGATTGTTATTGATGTGATATCACTATTTAATTTAGATCTTAATTTCTATTTTTTGAGAGTTAGAGTCTCCTATCTAGTTTGCATGGGCACATTTTGTTCATGATAATGATCAATATGATATCTCTATTTAATTTAGGGCTTAATTCCTATTTTTAGAGATTTAGAGTCTCCTAAATAATTCAACTTCAACTCATTATATTTGTAATAAATCATATACCAACCCAAAAACTTAAGCTTATAAGTGGAAGGCCCAAACAGATATATAAAAACATGTCAAATCAATTACCTGGGTGATGCAGGACAAGGGACGTTCCCAACAATATTTAGTAATTGTTCCTTTAAAGACATGATTTCACTAAGTTGACTCTTACTTAAAGTCCTAAGGCAATATTTACTTTTACAAGGTTAAGTCATAAAGTCTGTACAAAAATAATTTCAACGGTCAGAAGCTTTATTTACCCATATGTTTTGGTTGATCACAATAAATGGAAAAATATAGTTAAAAGCCACAGAAAGATACTACCAAATAAGACATAAGTAATGTGGTTATTTTTTCACTTGTTGACTTGTCATCTCACTAGATAAAACTAGCAAAATCCCGTGCTATGCGCGGACCACGAAATCACCAAATGCACAGACTGATATGAATTATTTTTAATAAATTTATTAATTAGTAAACTTGTGAGTCCTTTTTTTTGTTGTTAATTTGATCTTCATATTTTTTTCCAAATGTTGTATTCTTTAGGTGAGGCATGAATTGATTAAGAAATATCAAATGATCATAGACCTAACAAATTGACCTAATATATTTAAGTGGGACCAAGATGAATGGGGTCCACCATCTCTATTCTAACCGTTCATAAAATCATATGATGCGGGCTGGGACCCATTAATTGATTAATAAAGATCAAATGATCAAATGATCATAGACATCTCAAATTGACCAAACCTAACCTATTTAAGTGGGACCCCCAAGATGAATGGGGTCCACCATCTATATTCTAACCGTTCATAAAACCATATGATGCGGGCCAGGACCCATGAATTGCTTGATAAAGATCAAATGATCAAATGATCATAGACATCACAAATTAACCAAACCTAACCTATTTAAGTGGAACCCCCAGATGAATGGGGTCCACCATCTCTATTCTAACCGTTCATAAAACCATATTATGCGGGATGTGACCCATGTGATTTAAAAAGATCAAAGGATCAAATGATCGTAGACTTTACAAATTAACCAAATATTTTTAAGTGGGACCCAGATGAATAGGGTCCACCATCTTTATTCTAACCGTCCATAAAATCAAATGATGCGGGCCGGGAACCATGAATTGATTGATAAAGATCAAATGATCATAGACCTCATAAATTAACCAAACGTAATTTATTTAAGTGGGACCCCAAGATGAATGGAGTCCACCATCTATAATCTAACCGTTAATAAAACCATATGATGCGGGCTTAGACCCATGAATTGCTTGATAAAGATTAAAGGATCAAATGATCATAGACCTCATAAATTGACCAAACCTAACCTATTTAAGTGGAACCACCTCCCCCCCCAGATGAATGGGGTCCACCATCTTTATTCTAATCGTCCATAAAACCATATTATGCGGGATGGGACCCATGAATTGATTTAAAAAGATCAAAGGATCAAATGATCGTAGACCTAACAAATTGACCAAATATTTTTAAGTGGGACCCAGATGAATGGGGTCCACCATCTTTATTCTAACCGTCCATAAAATCATATGATGCGGGCCGGGACCAATGAATTGATTGATAAAGATCAAATGATCATAGACCTCATAAATTAACCAAACCTAATTTATTTAAGTGGGACCCCAAAGATGAATAGAGCCCACCATCTATATTCTAACCATTCATAAAACCATATGATGCGGGCTGGGACCCATGAATTGCTTGATAAAGGTCGAAGGATCAAATAATCATAGACCTCACAAATTGACCAAACCTAACCTATTTAAGTGGAACCCCCAGATGAATGGGGTCCACTATCTTTATTCTAGCCGTCCATAAAATCATATTATGAGGGATGAGCCCCATGAATTGATTAAGAAAGATCAAAGGATCAAATGATCATAGACCTAACAAATTGACCAAATATTTTTAAGTGTGACCCCAGATGATTGGGGTCCACCATCTTTATTCTAACCGTCCATAAAATCAAATAATGCGGGCCGGGACCCATAAATTGATTGGTATAAATGTAGCACATCTGGTGTGTTGGCTTATTTAGGGATCTCATGCAGAGATTTTAGGCTTTTGAGTGGAAGATGATTCTTCATGGAGAGATTTTAGGTCTTTTGAGTGTGTAATAGATATAGAGATTTTAGGGATAAGGGCAACTCCGGAAATGGCATTGCAAAAAGTTTGAGATTGCGCCAGGTGTCTTTATGTGAGGAAGAGTTCATCCCTTTAGTAATATAGATAACATTAATTCATTAAAATAAATATATTTTTACTTTATTAGAAAGTATACTTTTTTTAGAGAATAATCTTTCCCACTTACTTGGCAATTGCTTTACATTACTTTCTCCGTAAATTATTCAAACATCTATATAATAAGGGAGATCAGTTTTTGAATCATTGGATATTTTGGACCCTTGGATTTATGTACATATTTAAGTACATAAATCCTAAGGCTGAGAAGAGATATTCAAGATCCTATTATAAAGAACAAGAGGGAATGAAGTGCCCTTGGATTTCTGTGAAATTACGAAACGTGCCATTATCTTTTCCAAGAGGATATGGGAGTGCCCTTGGTTTATGTGAAATTACGAAACGTGCAATCATCTTTTCAAAACTTCCATGTAAGTAAAGATATGATTAAATACACGGCTTTGATTGCAATCAAGTGATTGAACGGTGTGGAATTTGGGCCCACAACTTACCATGTTGCCCCTTTACATATATATGTTGTTTTTCACGGATTGTGGAATCTGAACTAATTTAGATTGTTTTGGTAGCAAATGCAAACGTGACTTGCATACAATTGAACTAGACCACTTATAGTAGTGGGCCACTCTGGTTTTCAATTGTGGTTAAATAAGGGTCCAAGTGGCTGGGCTGTTTTACCTAAAAAAAAATTCCGGTCGGGCTTGATTTGAAGTTGATTGATCCGATGGGCCACATAGAAAATTTGGGTTAAATTTGTTAAATTATGGGCAGTGTGGGTTTGGTTTTCCCCATATTTAGTTGTGCTCAAAACGTGGTGATCCGTGCCTTCAGGCATGGGCAATGACTAGTCTATATAATAAGGGAGCTCAGTGTTTGAATTCCACATATTTTGGACCCTTGGATTTATGTACATAAATCCCAGGGATATTTTGGACCCTTGGGTTTAAGAGGGGAATGAAAAAAGGTGCTAAAAGTTGGAGAAATTTATAAGTTTTTGCCATCCTCATCAAAAGCACGTTAACATCTTGGTTTGTACGGCGCAAAAAAAGGGCAACAAGTTTAGTTATTTACAGGTATTGCCATCCCTTCTTCATTTAAAAGAAAAGCAAGAGTGTTTGCTTTTTTATTGTTCTGCCATTTGATCAAAAATGTGTCAAAAGCAAAAAAAAAAAAAAAAACTTCTTTTGTAAGGGAGCTCAGTTTTTGAATTCCCCATATTTTGGACCCTTGGATTTATGTACATAAATCCTAGGGCTGAGATTAAGAAGAAGAAAGGGGTTAAGGGGTTTAAGGCGGTTTGAGAGTCCAGAGATTTAGGACACTACTTCTCCAGATCCATAGACTCTTTCTCCCTTATCTGGGCGACGGGTCAAGGAGTCTGGGCCAGGTCTGGAGTTAAGTTCATGTTAGATGGGTTTTGGTTGGATTTGGGCTAGAGTTTGATAGGTTGGATTGGGTTAGATTTAGGTAAGGTCTAACGGGTTTAGTTAAGGGCCCAATTAGGGTCTGGATCAGAGGTTTGGGGCCCAAAAGGTGGGCTGCAATGGAGTCCGGTCTGGGCAATAATCACTAGGACCCAGGTTTCGCATATTTTGATCCGCCCGTCGGATTTTAAAGTTCTATATATGGATGGAAAGCCCTTGATAAGTAGATCGCGATGAGCCAACTTTCGGGGCAATCGGGGGTCTAGAAGTTATAGGTGATTTTTCAAGTGGACACCCCGGGGTGCGGGACCTGCTATTATGATTTTTGATCCACCCGTCGGATCTTGAAGTTCTACATATAGATAGAAAGCCCTCGACGAACAGATTGCAATGAGCCCATTCCTAGGGCAATCAGAGGTCCAGGAATAATAGACGATCTTTGACTCAGGACTCAATCAGGACATCATTAAATAGGGTGGACCGAATTACCTCTCATAGGGTGCCAAAATTCAGGTTAGTTATTAGGTGGTCAAAAAAAGAGTAATTAGATTTAGTTGTGCTCAGAACGTGGTGCGCCGTGCCTTCAGATACGGGCAATCACTAGTACAAGGATAAGTGAGGGCATGAAGGACACGATGCATGTGCCACTCTACATCTACATTGTAATAAACTAGCAAAATCCCGTGGATAACCACGAAACCACTAAATGCACAGACTGATATGAGTTATTTTTAATAAAATTATTAATTAGTAAACTTGTGAGTCTTTTTTTTTTGTTGCTAATTTGATCTTTATGTTTTTTTCCAAATGTTATATTCTTTAGGTGAGGCATGAATTGATTAAGAAAGATCAAATGATCATAGACCTAACAAATTGACCTAATATATTTAAGTGGGACCAAGATGAATGGGGCCCATCATCTCTATTCGAACCCGTTCATAAAATCATATGATGCGGGTTGGGACCCATTAATTGATTGATAAAGATCAAATGATCAAATGATCATAGACCTTTCAAATTAACCAAACCTAACCTATTTAAGTGGGACCCCCAAGATGAATGAGGTCCACCATCTATATTCTAACCGTCCATAAAACCATATTATGCGGGATGGGACCCATGAATTGATTAAGAAAGATCAAATGATCAAATGATCGTAGACCTAGCAAATAGACCTAATGTATTTAAGTGAGACCCAGATGAATGGGGTCCACCATCTTTATTCTAACCGTCCATAAAATCAAATGATGCAGGCCGGGACCCATTAATTGATTGATAAAGATCAAATGATCATAGACCTCTCAAATTGACCAAACCTAGCCTATTTAAGTTGGACCCCCAAGATGCATGGGGTCCACCGTCTATATTCTAACTGTCCATAAAACCATATGATGCGGGCTGGGACCCATGAATTGCTTGATAAAGATCAAAGGATCAAATGATTATAAACCTCACAAATTGACCAAACATAACCTATTTAAGTGGAACCCCCCAGATGAATGGGGTCCACCATCTCTATTCTAACCGTCCAAAAAATCATATTATGCGGGATGAGACCCATGAATTGATTTAAAAAGATCAAATGATCAAATGATCGTAGACCTAACAAATTGACCAAATATTTTTAAGTGGGACCCATATGAATGGGGTCCACCATGTTTATTCTAACCGTCTATAAAATCAAATGATGCGGGCCGGCATAGACCTCTCAAATTGACCAAACCTAACCTATTTAAGTGGGACCCCCAAGATGAATGGGGTCCACCATTTATATTCTAACCATCCATGAAATAATATGATGCGTGATGGACCCATGAATTGCTTGATAAAGATCAAATGATCAAATGATCATAGACCTCACAAATTGACCAAACGTAACCTATTTAAGTGGAACCCCCCAGATAAATGGGGTCCACCATCTCTATTCTAACCATCCATAAAACCATATTATGCAGGATGGGACCCATGAATTGATTTAAAAAGATCAAAGGATCAAATGATCGTAGACCTAAAAAATTAACCAAATATTTTTAAGTGGGACCCAGATGAATGGGGTCCACCATCTTTATTCTAACCGTCCATAAAATCAAATGATGCGGGCCGGGACCCATTAATTGATTGATAAAGATCAAATGATCAAATGATCATAGACCTCTCAAATTGACCAAACCTTACCTATTTAAGTGGGACCCCCAAGATGAATGGGGTCCACTATCTATATTCTAACCGTCCATAAAACCATATGATGCGTGCTAGGACCCATGAATTGCTTGATAAAGATCAAAGGATCAAATGATCATAGACCTCACAAATTGACCAAACCTAACCTATTTAAGTGGAACCCCCTAGATGAATGGGATCCACCATCTTTATTCTAACCGTCCATAAAACCATATTATGCGGGATGAGACCCATGAATTGATTTAAAAAGATCAAATGATCGTAGACCTAACAAATTGATCAAATATGTTTAAGTGAGATCCAGATGAATGGGGTCCACCATCTCTATTCTAACCGTCCATAAAATCATATGATACGGGCCGGAACCCATGAATTGATTGATAAAGTTCAAATGATCATAGATCTCATAAAATGAACAAACCTAATTTATTTAAGTGGAACCCCAAAGATGAATGGAGTCCACCATCTATATTTTAACCGTTCATAAAACCATATGATGCGGGCTGGGACCCATGAATTACTTGATAAAGGTCAAATGATCAAATGATCATAGACCTCACAAATTGATCAAACCTAACCTATTTAAGTGGAACCCCCCAAATGAATGGGATCCACCATCTCTATTCTAACCGTCCATAAAATCATATTATGCGGGATGAGACCCATGATTTGATTAAGAAAGATCAAATGATCAAATGATCATAGACCTAACAAATTGACCAAATATTTTTTAAGTGGGACCCAGATGAATGGGCTCCACCATCTTTAGTCTAACCGTCCATAAAATCAAATGATGCGGGCCGGGACCCATGAATTGATTAATATAAATTAAATTTTTTGAATTTAAAGGTTTGGATTTGATCCACAAAATCGTTGAAGATATTACTTGAATGGAAATTCTTTTTGTAGTAAGGTGGATGGATAAATATTAGGAAATGATGGAGATTTATAGGAAGATATTTCAGTATGATTGGAAACGGAAGGGATGGGACCCATGAATTGATTTAAAAAGATCAAAGGATCAAATGATCGTAGACCTAAAAAATTGACCAAATATTTTTAAGTGGGACCCAGATGAATGGGATCCACCATCTTTATTCTAACCGTCCATAAAATCAAATGATGCGGGCCGGGACCCATTAATTGATTGATAAAGATCAAATGATCAAATGATCATAGACCTCTCAAATTGACCAAACCTAACCTATTTAAGTGGGACCCCCAAGATGAATGGGGTCTACTATCTATATTCTAACCGTCCATAAAACCATATGATGCGTGCTGGGACCCATGAATTGCTTGATAAAGATCAAAGGATCAAATGATCATAGACCTCACAAATTGACCAAACCTAACCTATTTAAGTGGAACCCCCTAGATGAATAGGATCCACCATCTTTATTCTAGCCGTCCATAAAACCATATTATGCGGGATGAGACCCATGAATTGATTTAAAAAGATCAAATGATCGTAGACCTAACAAATTGATCAAATATGTTTAAGTGAGATCCAGATGAATGGGGTCCACTATCTCTATTCTAACCGTCCATAAAATCATATGATACGGGCCGGGACCCATGAATTGATTGATAAAGTTCAAATGATCATAGACCTCATAAAATAACCAAACCTAATTTATTTAAGTGGAACCCCAAAGATGAATGGAGTCCACCATCTATATTCTAACCGTTCATAAAACCATATGATGCGGGCTGGGACCCATGAATTGCTTGATAAAGGTCAAATGATCAAATGATCATAGACCTCACAAATTGATCAAACCTAACATATTTAAGTGGAACTCCCCAAATGAATGGGATCCACCATCTCTATTCTAACCGTCCATAAAATCATATTATGCGGGATGAGACCCATGAATTGATTAAGAAAGATCAAATGATCAAATGATCATAGACCTAACAAATTGACCAAATATTTTTTAAGTGGGACCCAGATGAATGGGGTCCACCAACTTTAGTCTAACCGTTCATAAAATCAAATGATGCGGGCCGGGACCCATGAATTGATTGATATAAATCAAATTTTTTGAATTTAAAGGTTTGGATTTGATCCACAAAATCGTTGAAGATATTACTTGAATGGAAATTCTTTTTGTAGTAAGGTGGATGGATAAATATTAGGAAATGATGGAGATTTATAGAAAGATATTTCCGTACGATTGGAAACGGAAGGGAGGAATGGAAGGGTTGGAAATGGAAGGGATGAATGGAAGGGTGATACATCCATTTGCTGCCACGTGTCTTGGATTCATTTGCTGTCACGTGTCCATCTCCAAGACATGCCAGGTGTCCTCCTCCAAAACTTCTCATGAAGTGTATACATCCCTTTAGTAATATAGATTAAAAAAAGTTGAACAAGCGCATCTTTGTGCAAAGCATCTTGTACGAAAAATGAAAATGAATTTCGAGAAAGAATTACTTTGTGTTGCTATTTTAATAGTATATTTATTTTTCACTTTACAAGGTGAACTGTGGATTTTGAGAAATGCATATTCAAACTACGGTGTAGAAAACATTTTCTTCAATCTTGCTTGATGGAAATTGAAAATAATTTAGTTTTCATTTATTTATAAAAATCAAATTATTATGATAGTAAAATGTTGATTATACTATCAAAAGAACTTGTCATCCAGAATTGATATTGTTGGATTGTACTGTGAATGGCCTCTCTTCATATCTTATCGATCGTTGGCCTTAATCACACTCTAACAAGAATTGGGCCCGCCCCTACATTGCCCCCCCCCCCCCCCCCCCCCCCCCCCAAGAATTGGGCCTGCCACTACATTCCCGGCCCAACAAGGTCCGCACCTAGGGATGCGACCCCCAAACTATGTATGGTGGTGATGAAGGCTCGAATTATCATGCCAACCACTTTATTAACGGCCGAAAAGGCTTTCACCATCTAAAAGAGTATACAGTTGATCCAACAATCCAATTCATTCGAATAAGGTCGAAATTGGAATCGGTGTCTTTCAATAGGTCCTTGTTTTATGGTCCACTGGGTGTTTTAGCATATGGCGCTCACCTTATCGTGAACACCAAAGCTTGGTGAAGGTTATTCCAAATTTGAGATATGAAAATAGTAAAGATCAAGATGATATACATATATTAGAGTCATATAGAAGTGGATTGTATATTAATCTAATTAGACAGTGATGAAGCCAAGAAAGGATCAACTTATAATTTTAATTTATATTCATTGATTAATTCTAATAATTTAAAAAGTAACTTACTTTTTCAAGTTTTTTAGTAATATATGAAGGAATCTCAATATTTTTAAAATAGAAAATTTTGAAACTTTGTGAGAACAGTTAAAATAAATAAGCCCACCATAATAAATCCAAAACTACCCATAATAATCATTTTATCTTTCTTTTAGCAATGAGAGTTGATTTCGCTCCAATAAAGCTAGGACTCATTTTGGATTTGATCACATATAAACTATTCAACACACAATTTATTAATAAAAGTCCATGTGATATTTTCATGCATTGTGTGACCTTGCAGTTGGCATAGGTGACTAAAAGAGTAACATTAATAGCCATCACCAAGTCATGAGTTTGTCAAGGTGTAAATAGAGGAGCTTGTGTCTTCAAAATATCTTACTCATGCTTCCACTTAGTAACGGGATCGGAGTATGACCTCATATTGAGGTTTACCTATTCCAAATTTGAACTGCTTATAATGAATACCCTCTTGTTTTAAATTTGGGGATAACCTAATAAAATGGAGGTGATCATTTTTTTGCGGTTCAAATTTTCAATTGATGGACTTCACCATGGAGTTTCACTACACTTACTAAGTATAAATTTGACACACTAAAGATTTGGACTTAGAGTGGAGGAGGGCCAATTACTCCCATCAACCCCTCAAGGCTTTGGCCATGCGATTAATTCTATAATCTTAGCCATTGAGTAAATCCCTTCAGAGCTAATAGTTCTGGGTCGATTCTAGAAAATTAAACTTTCTTAAAAGAAATATAAAAACCATAAGGGCATGGACGGGCTCATAGTTTAGATTATTGGTTGACAATAAGTGAACTCATATCGCGGAGGTACTTGCCATTCTAGAGGTTTTGAGAATTTATTCCGGATTGTTTGGTGATAGCTTGATTGTGGAAAGTGATTAATCTAATGCGGTTTCTTGGGTTTCAAAGAAATTTAGGGTTCCATAGAAATTTCTTTACATCCTTAATGAGATTAAAACTTTGTCTCCTTCGATGCGGGTAGCTTTGAAGCATGTTGTCTGGTCGGCTAATGCTATCGCGGATTTGCTAGCCAAATAAGGAGTGGGTAGGGTTGGTCCCCTTGTTGGTATTTAATTCCTTTACTGTAGCTTCTTTGTAAAAAAAATTCAGTGAACTCATACAAAAATGAAAGAAAAGACAATGAACCTTCCATGCTAAAATGGCAATATTTGGAGTAGAACTGGAACTCTCACCCTGTAGCACACCTATTTCGTCCTGAAATTGAGTTGCTCCCATGCTAAGCATGGGTAAGTAAGACTTTGATGCAATTTATCAATAAATCTATCCAGTTAAAAAGAACATTAGATATGGTAATATAATTATTTATTATATAAATAACACTAAATGTTATAAAACTAGCAAAATCCCGTGGATAACCACGAAACCACTAAATGCACAGACTGATATGAGTTATTTTTAATAAAATTATTAATTAGTAAACTTGTGAGTCTTTTTTTTTTGTTGCTAATTTGATCTTTATGTTTTTTTCCAAATGTTATATTCTTTAGGCGAGGCATGAATTGATTAAGAAAGATCAAATGATCATAGACCTAACAAATTGACCTAATATATTTAAGTGGGACCAAGATGAATGGGGCCCATCATCTCTATTCGAACCGTTCATAAAATCATATGATGCGGGTTGGGACCCATTAATTGATTGATAAAGATCAAATGATCAAATGATCATAGACCTTTCAAATTAACCAAACCTAACCTATTTAAGTGGGACCCCCAAGATGAATGGGGTCCACCATCTATATTCTAACCGTCCATAAAACCATATTATGCGGGATGGGACCCAAGAATTGATTAAGAAAGATCAAATGATCAAATGATCGTAGACCTAGCAAATAGACCTAATGTATTTAAGTGAGACCCAGATGAATGGGGTCCACCATCTTTATTCTAACCGTCCATAAAATCAAATGATGCAGGCCGGGACCCATTAATTGATTGATAAAGATCAAATGATCATAGACCTCTCAAATTGACCAAACCTAGCCTATTTAAGTTGGACCCCCAAGATGCATGGGGTCCACCATCTATATTCTAACTGTCCATAAAACCATATGATGCGGGCTGGGACCCATGAATTGCTTGATAAAGATCAAAGGATCAAATGATCATAAACCTCACAAATTGACCAAACATAACCTATTTAAGTGGAACCCCCCAGATGAATGGGGTCCACCATCTCTATTCTAACCGTCCAAAAAATCATATTATGCGGGATGAGACCCATGAATTGATTTAAAAAGATCAAATGATCAAATGATCGTAGACCTAACAAATTGACCAAATATTTTTAAGTGGGACCCATATGAATGGGGTCCACCATGTTTATTCTAACCGTCTATAAAATCAAATGATGCGGGCCGGCATAGACCTCTCAAATTGACCAAACCTAACCTATTTAAGTGGGACCCCTAAGATGAATGGGGTCCACCATTTATATTCTAACCATCCATGAAACAATATGATGCGTGATGGACCCATGAATTGCTTGATAAAGATCAAATGATCAAATGATCATAGACCTCACAAGTTGACCAAACGTAACCTATTTAAGTGGAACCCCCCAGATGAATGCGGTCCACCATCTCTATTCTAACCATCCATAAAACCATATTATGCGGGATGGGACCCATGAATTGATTTAAAAAGATCAAAGGATCAAATGATCGTAGACCTAAAAAATTAACCAAATATTTTTAAGTGGGACCCAGATGAATGGGGTCCACCATCTTTATTCTAACCGTCCATAAAATCAAATGATGCGGGCCGGGACCCATTAATTGATTGATAAAGATCAAATGATCAAATGATCATAGACCTCTCAAATTGACCAAACCTTACCTATTTAAGTGGGACCCCCAAGATGAATGGGGTCCACTATCTATATTCTAACCGTCCATAAAACCATATGATGCGTGCTGGGACCCATGAATTGCTTGATAAAGATCAAAGGATCAAATGATCATAGACCTCACAAATTGACCAAACCTAACCTATTTAAGTGGAACCCCCTAGATGAATGGGATCCACCATCTTTATTCTAACCGTCCATAAAACCATATTATGCGGGATGAGACCCATGAATTGATTTAAAAAGATCAAATGATCGTAGACCTAACAAATTGATCAAATATGTTTAAGTGAGATCCAGATGAATGGGGTCCACCATCTCTATTCTAACCGTCCATAAAATCATATGATACGGGCCGGAACCCATGAATTGATTGATAAAGTTCAAATGATCATAGATCTCATAAAATGAACAAACCTAATTTATTTAAGTGGAACCCCAAAGATGAATGGAGTCCACCATCTATATTTTAACCGTTCATAAAACCATATGATGCGGGCTGGGACCCATGAATTACTTGATAAAGGTCAAATGATCAAATGATCATAGACCTCACAAATTGATCAAACCTAACCTATTTAAGTGGAACCCCCCAAATGAATGGGATCCACCATCTCTATTCTAACCGTCCATAAAATCATATTATGCGGGATGAGACCCATGATTTGATTAAGAAAGATCAAATGATCAAATGATCATAGACCTAACAAATTGACCAAATATTTTTTAAGTGGGACCCAGATGAATGGGCTCCACCATCTTTAGTCTAACCGTCCATAAAATCAAATGATGCGGGCCGGGACCCATGAATTGATTAATATAAATTAAATTTTTTGAATTTAAAGGTTTGGATTTGATCCACAAAATCGTTGAAGATATTACTTGAATGGAAATTCTTTTTGTAATAAGGTGGATGGATAAATATTAGGAAATGATGGAGATTTATAGGAAGATATTTCTGTATGATTGGAAACGGAAGGGATGGGACCCATGAATTGATTTAAAAAGATCAAAGGATCAAATGATCGTAGACCTAAAAAATTGACCAAATATTTTTAAGTGGGACCCAGATGAATGGGGTCCACCATCTTTATTCTAACCGTCCATAAAATCAAATGATGCGGGCCGGGACCTATTAATTGATTGATAAAGATCAAATGATCAAATGATCATAGACCTCTCAAATTGACCAAACCTAACCTATTTAAGTGGGACCCCCAAGATGAATGGGGTCTACTATCAATATTCTAACCGTCCATAAAACCATATGATGCGTGCTGGGACCTATGAATTGCTTGATAAAGATCAAAGGATCAAATGATCATTGACCTCACAAATTGACCAAACCTAACCTATTTAAGTGGAACCCCCTAGATGAATAAGATCCACCATCTTTATTCTAACCATCCATAACACCATATTATGCGGGATGAGACCCATGAATTGATTTAAAAAGATCAAATGATCGTAGACCTAACAAATTGATCAAATATGTTTAAGTGAGATCCAGATGAATGGGGTCCACTATCTCTATTCTAACCGTCCATAAAATCATATGATACGGGCCGGGACCCATGAATTGATTGATAAAGTTCAAATGATCATAGACCTCATAAAATAACCAAACCTAATTTATTTAAGTGGAACCCCAAAGATGAATGGAGTCCACCATCTATATTCTAACCGTTCATAAAACCATATGATGCGGGCTGGGACCCATGAATTGCTTGATAAAGGTCAAAGGATCAAATGATCATAGACCTCACAAATTGATCAAACCTAACATATTTAAGTGGAACCCCCCAAATGAATGGGATCCACCATCTCTATTCTAACCGTCCATAAAATCATATTATGCGGGATGAGACCCATGAATTGATTAAGAAAGATCAAATGATCAAATGATCATAGACCTAACAAATTGACCAAATATTTTTTAAGTGGGACCTAGATGAATGGGGTCCACCAACTTTAGTCTAACCGTTCATAAAATCAAATGATGCGGGCCGGGACCCATGAATTGATTGATATAAATTAAATTTTTTGAATTTAAAGGTTTGGATTTGATCCACAAAATCGTTGAAGATATTACTTGAATGGAAATTCTTTTTGTAGTAAGGTGGATGGATAAATATTAGGAAATGATGGAGATTTATAGGAAGATATTTCCGTATGATTGGAAACGGAAGAGAGGAATGGAAGGGTTGGAAATGGAAGGGATGAATGGAAGGGTGATACATCCCTTTGCTGCCACGTGTCTTGGATTCCTTTGCTGTCACGTGTCCATCTCCGAGACATGCCAGGTGTCCTCCTCCAAAACTTCTCATGAAGTGTATACATCCCTTTAGTAATATAGATAGGTTAGAGTAAAATTGGAAAGAGCATTTGTAGCCAGATGTAATAGTCAAAATTATTATTAGGTGTCATTAGGCAAGTGTATCTTTCATGCCTATTTGATTTAAAACACAATCGGCTTTAGATTGGTTTGGCCAAGTTCATGTAGATATATGACTGATTCAACCAGCCTTACAATGTTGGCCTCATTATTTCTTTTTCTTTTTAAAAAATGTTAAAACATTCAAGTACTTTTTTTATTTTTATTTTTTTGCTCTGTCCATTCTCTTCTATTGACAAGTTTGCCTACATAAAACTTCATAATGCACTTTTTTTATTTTATAACAAATTTACATGTAGTGCTTTTCTTACAATACAACTATGCACATAATTAACTACTTAACTTCAAACTATAATAAGTTTACATTTTTTAATCAGATCAGACATGCCAAACCTCAGGGACTTCATAGATGAAAACTCCCCATCAAACCTATCCAAACTCACATGAGCAAGTCGCCCAATCAACCAGATCCATTGAAAGAAATAAGGGAAAAAAGCACTATACCTACCCGTACTTTGGTATTTTTACAGAGTACCCCCTGTATTTTGGTATTTCGGACTAAACATACCTGTAGTTTCAGTTTACTTGCAAATACAAACGGCCATGACGGAATATAGGAAATGACGAAATTACCCTTCCATACATAAGGTCTCTACTTGCGTGTTTTGTTCATTTTCCCATTTTGCTCTTGCTGTTAGGGTTCACATAGTCTGGTGATTTTTGGCGATTTTGACTGAACTCCCTCATCTCTCGTTAGGGTTTCCCATTCTCTCGTCCTCATCTCTCCACATCCGTAGAACTCCCTCATCTCCACCTCCTGCAACCCATCTTCCTCCACCGTCCTGAACAGGACTCTCCATCTCACACACCACAGACGAACGCAGCACCTCCTTCCTCCTCCTCACGCCGCCGGACGCCTCCCCCCGTGCATGTACACACCTCCATCCCCTGCCCCTGCACTCCGCCTGCACACACGCATGATCAGTGCACTGCCGCCGCACCTTCTGTCTTTCTTTCTCCCTTTCCTCTCTTCCTTCTCTTTCTTTTCTTTTTCTTTCCTCACGTCCTCCTCTTTCTTTCTTATCTTCCTCTCCCCACTTCTCCTCCCCTGCATCTCCTTCCTTTCTTTCTTCTCTATTTTCCCCTCCCTCCTTTTGCTTTCTTTTTCTCTCTATGGGACAAGATTTTGCAGAAACCAAGACAAGGCATACAACCCTCTTCACTTTCGTCCACGGCCACTGCTATCTTCCTCACTTTGGTTTCCATCACCAAAATCTTCAAACCAGGAAGTGGTTTCTGTTTTTCTGAAATCCCCTTTGACAAACCCCAAGTCATCACACCACTGTCATCTAGAACACATGAATTTTCTGCTGCCACTCCAACGAAGGAGAGAAAAAAAAACCACTATCATTAGCATGGATCTCCTCTCTCTCTCTCTCTCTTCCTTAGTCACGCTCTGAATTCATTTTTTTTCTGAATTTGTCTCTTTTCATCACTGCCTTGATTTTTTTTTTCACAGCCCGTTTTCATCTCTTTTTGCTTTTCCTTTCTCTGAGTAAAAATTGGCATGAATGTATGTTAATATGATGAAATTAAAAACTGGGAACCCATTGTTGCATATAAACCCAACATGGGGACCCAATTATGGCATTAATGCATGTCTTGATGCTCATGGATAACTTGAAATTAGATTGCTCAGAAGCCCCAAATTTTTAAGAGGGCTGGCCCTAGCCCTCTGTTTCAAGAAGCAAAAAGTCTTTGTGCATAATTTAGAGCAAATGATAAAATTTGAAAACGCATGGGCCTGGTCATGATAAATGGTTTGGTTTCGGGTAAATGGGTTAGATTAGAAGTGTGGCCCGGTTTATGAAGATGTGGGCTGGACGAAGAGGGGGGTTGCAGGGAGTGTATGAGGGTGGAGTTCTGCGCCTGTGCAGGGAGGTGAAGGTGTGTGCTGTTGTGAGGGTGAGAAAAGGGTGGAGAAGAAGATGTGCATGGAGAGTGGATTGCAGTGAAGGAGATATACATGTAATTCCTACATTGGTTTTGTTTCATCTGAAATCTTTCTTTCCTTCTTTCTTCCTTTTCCTTGACTCCAATTGCCTTGGTACTGAAAAAGATGGCATTGAGATGGTTTTTCGAGTTGGCGAATGATCTGATTTTTGGGCATCCACCCAAACGGTCTTCCGGGTACCCGCTGGAAGGGAAGGCAAGGGATGGTTACAACTCCGGGTGCATCTACCATGGGAGAGGAAAACTCACACAAAATTATATAGGGTGGCCAAATGAATTGAGTTATGCCAGAGGTATTGCTATCAAGTTCCATGAGAATTGTCCTCCTGCAGCTTTCCAAATGCCACTTCACTACCCTCGTTACAAGAAGGAAGACTATGAGAGGATGGATGAGTGGAAGGTGGACATGGTCCTATTAGAGTATGGGCTTACTTTTCAGGGAGTGCACAGTGGGATCATAAAAGGATTACCAGTTTATTATACATTTTATTTTGGTTGAAACTATGGCTAGCTATCCGCTACCACTAGAGAGAGATCATAAAAGGATTGTGTCAGGAATCAATTTTATTGATGTTTTTTAATTATTTAATGAAAGGCAATGAAAAGGATGGCCAAAATAATTTTGCCTCGGATTGATGTTAGCTGGAAGTTTCAATATGTGTGGTTGAAACTTGAAATGACTGATGAGATGAGAAGGAAGCCATTTGATATGGCTGGAAAAAGAATGAAGAAGCTGTGCTCTTATGCCTTTCCACTTTTATAGCCTTGGTTTAAGGGCAAAAATGTCTTTTTCAGGTTATAATTTGGCGCCAGTATGCACCAGAGGCGTTTTATACGGCCTACACCGTCAATACTAACAGTTTCCGTTCATTTTGCATGTTAACTAAAACTACAGGTAGGTTTAGTCACAAATACCAAAGTATAGGGGTACTCTGCAAAACGGCCAAAGTCCAGGTAGGTATAGTGCGGTTTTCCCAAGAAATAATTTCCCATTAAATAATCGCATGGTGCAAGACGCACACGAGAGTCACAAGTCCAAACAAAAGCGAACGCGCGCCCGCGCCACATAGTAATAGTACGTTATTCAGAGTCACATGTTTACAGTCACCTGTCACTCATCCAACGAGCAAAAGACAGCAGATAGAGAGAGAGAATAGTGTGTGCGTTGTGCGTGAAGTAGCCTCCAAAACCTCGCCAGAGAAGGAAAAGGCAAAAGACGCCACGTCCGGACAAAACCCTCCCACCCCTTTCCCCATCAACCGATTATATTTTTCGGATTCCCTTTTCCCAATCCGATCGCCATCCCATTTTTTTATTCACAATCCCTCTCCTTCATCAAGTTCATGAAATAGATACATACATATCCCCTGCGTTTTCACAAGATTCTACTTCAATCAATTCCAACCTCCAAACAAAACTCCCACCCAGTGAAAGAGAATGAGTGAAGGATATATCGCTTTCTGCAGATAAAACTCAGAAAACCACAGAGCCCAGGAGAGAAGAATATCTTTTGAATCTCACGGAAATCTCTCCTTCCTTATAAGGAAAAGCGATATTCCAAGGAATTTCGAATCCTTCCTTTCAACAGAATATGAAATCAAAGGTTCTGATCGTCGTCTTGCTCGCCTTGACTTGGATCTCATCCGAGGCAGACGACGGGCACCAGCAGCCGCTGAAGCCGGGAGATTACTCCGCTCCGAACACGGTGCCGGCGTACCCGGTCCAGACGGAGGCGCAGAGCTGCCGGCTCGACCTCTCGGCGGAGCTGTTCGGCGGCGTCGGTGAGGCGTGCGGACGGAATCTCGACCGGAGCCGGTGCTGTCCTGTCCTCGCGGCGTGGCTCTTCGCGGCGCACGCGCGGTCGGCGCTTGAGATCCGAGCTCCGGCGCCGGCGTCGTCGGATCTGCCGATGATGCCGGATGACTCGCAGAAGTGTGTCAACTCGCTGCAGAACTCGCTAGTGAGTCGCGATATCCATATCCCGCAGCCGAACTCGAGCTGCGATGCGATCCTCTGCTTCTGCGGGATTCGGCTCCATCAGATAAGCTCTCTCAGCTGCCCTGCGGCTTTTAACGTCTCCGAGCATCGGAACGCGACGCCGACCGCTGCTGTGAAGGATTTGGAGAAGAATTGTAAGAACTCGTCTTACGCCGGGTGCACTCGGTGCTTGGAATCGCTCCAGAAGGTCAGTTTCTCACAACCGAGTTGCAAAAGTATTATTATTCATTTTCCAATTTCATTTCCTCGTTTCTTGATTTTTTTCCTGTTTGGTTCGTTTTCTGCTTTTTGATTGATAGTTTCTCGTTCCTCGTTTCTATGCATTAGACCGTACACGTGGCCCAAGTCTCTCAACCTTTTAATCACAGCTCTTAAATCTGAAGAGGGAGATAATAAACGGCCATGTTTTCCTTATCATCTAGCGATACTGTAGGCTCGTGAGGCCATGTTCTGCTGCGAGGGTCTTTTTGGTCATTTTGGTAATGCTGGTTTGGTAGAACAGTAATTCCGCAACTTTCTTGAATTACTTGTAAAGTTTCGTGATTTTGAGAAAAAAGCTTTCTTAAGTGGATAGTGGGGTTTTGAGGAATTTTGCTGCCTAAACAGAGGGGTATAGTGGCATTTTCGTTAAATAGTAGTAGAGTAGGGGGTGAGGAGACAAAAGAAGAAAATGTGTGTCGTCTCTCTCATTTTAGTGGGCTGTTTTTCTCACCGTATTGAAAAAAATGGGAAAGCGTTTGGTAATCGTGGAAAATGATGGAGAAAGCTATCTCTGATGCTTTGGCAAAGCGCAAGATATTGGGACCAGGCGAAGTATTCCACTATTTCTATCGTTTACTTTTTCTTCTTTTCGTGGTTTCTGCTAGACTGCGCCGTTTCAGTGCTACATAGCGTGTATTGCTCATTGTTGGCGAAAGAGCCCACAAAGAGAGAGAAAAAAAGCTTTTCTGAAGAAAGCTGAGTAGTTTAAGAAAGACGCAAATCACGTAAAAGAGATGGTTTTTTTCTGTTTTCTAGGAAAACTATATTAAGTAAAAACTTTGATCCGAAACTATACCGTATCCGGTTTCTGTCCACAGTCGATTGGAAATTGTTGACCGTTGATCATTAGCTTACGTCTTATTTACGAAAAGGTCGTGTCATCAAAGGAAAGGTGAGAAAATAGGAACTGTTTAGACTTGTGTGGATTATTATCGAGTGATTTTTGGTCGATGACAAGGAGAACCCATCGACTTTACCAATGTCTGGAGGGGCCAGCCGGCTCCCACAATGCCGCGTGTCCAACAAGTTCATTCAGACCGGTAGCGAAGCCTCACTGGACTGCTATTTGATAGGGTACTGGTGTTATATATAGTTTTTTTTTTTTTCTCGAAAACATGAATGAAGATACAAATTAAAAACTACAATGAAGTATTCAAATGTAATCTTTAATTTATGAGTTAAGAAAACCCATTTCTTAGTGCTAGAAAATGAAGATTTTCATGTCACCCACTATTGATGGACTCCAACCCTGAAGTACCCCTTCTATAAATTGACACCAACTTTAATTTAGCAACTATTAGACTTACATAAAAAATTGAAATAAAAAAAAAAAACCTCTATCCAAGAGCTTAGAGTTGGAAAAAATTTCATGATAAAGTTTTTGTGTAGGTTTACTCACCCCTCTTTTAGTTCACATTTAGCAATTGAATCCTCAAGCATTCATTCCTTATTGTTTTTCAGATCATGGAAAACCCATGTTTGGCAAGTATAATTGTATGAGAATTTGGGGCACTTGGAAATCCTCATTTTTTAAGTCTTTCATGTCCGAGCCTTGTCAAGGAATTTGAAAATCTACATTTTTATAGATTTTCCTATTGATATCAGCTTTTTCTTGTCTATATGTGAAGAAGATACGCACTAATATTAACGTAAAATCATGAATTGTACAAATTCTCTCCCATTACCATACATGTCATTAGTGATTAGCATTGGTCATGCTAGCCTAGAAAAACTTGTATAGAAAAAGTAAAATAGATATTCTTGTAGCCCTTCTCATCCTATCTCATCATCTTATATTAACATTTTTTTTTTTTTTTTTGGTAGAAGTCATATTCATTTAAGTTATTTTGTGTTTGGCTGAATTTTCTCATAAAATCTCAAGAGAACCCCTAAAAATCTAAAAATCTCCAGATTATCCCAAGATACCATAAAAATAAAATTCCTGAAATCAGATTTATTAGATTGCAATGTCCTGAATCAACCTCAAATTTTACTTTTCACATCTAACACTCCTTTTCTTGGATTAAACTTGTGGTGCCTCAGATTAAAGGGGTGAACGGGTCGAAAGAAGGAGACGACAGGGCGAGCAAAATGTTCAACAGGGACTGCCAGCTCATGGGACTGACATGGCTGCTAGCCAAGAACAAGACGGCCTATATTCCCACAGTGTCCGCTGTCCTGCGAGCCATCATGTACAGTGTGCACCCACCGCACGAGTCCAAGTGCAGCCCCGATCAAGAGAACATGCCTCTGGCCGTTGATTCCCTCCAGTTCCAGAGGGTGACTTCCTCCTCTACTCCACATGTACTGTCTCCTTATCTTCCTCTTTTGCCCCTGACCACCTTCGTCTTTTTCTACCGCCACTCGTTCACGTGAAAGAGCTTAAAAAAGACTGAGAGCGGGGGGTCCCGTTTTGTCCACTGTAAAGTTTCGGCTCGTGGAATTTTGACAATTTGCTCGTCCTGATTCTTTTCTTTTTTTTCTTCTCTAGTGCTTGGTGATTAGGTCTTTAGGGGGCATATCTGTCATTTTCTTGTTGGTTGTGTAAATTTGAGGATGGGGGAGAGAAAATGACTTGTGAAATTATATTTTTATTATGGCACTTTAATCTTTTGACTAACACCAAGATCAACCAAGGTTTTACATTGTTTTATTTTTTTATGGGTTTTGTATTGCTGCGGTCCCCTCCTATGATCAACACAACTGTTTAATGTATGCGCTGATCAAACTTCAAGCAGTCCAATCTTATTGGATAGGATTTGAAAATCCTCACTGATGAAGATTTACATATCAATTTCAATTTTACTCAGTTATACACAATGATATGGACCAATATCAACCTGATTCTTGGCTATACAAATTCTCCGTGAAAGATCCGGACTCTAGGGCTAGAGTGAGGAATCAATAAATTTGCGAATCTCTCATGGATTTTCCACCCATTGTAAATTGTGCTCTAAATATTTATTATTTGGTACTCAAATCAATTTAATGTCGAATCTTGGTGGATTGGAATTAAAAAAAATAAAAATACATGGTTAAGATATGGTTGAACTTGAGGCCATGGAAGATCAAGGGTTTCGTGGCATGATCAGTATCAACTCTAAAACACATTATTAGGATTGTTGCCTAACAAGGATGTGACCCATTTATACTGATATGATGAAAATGCCTAAGAAAATACCATGAGTTCACTTCAATAAATCATCTCTGGGGTCATCCAAACACCTTAAAATCACTATATATTTAGATTTAATTTGCACACACCATTAGTATTCTTTTACAAATGATCATATGACTAATTCAGAGATTGGACCGAGAGCCACTACAAAATGCCTCTGAAGCTGGGATTGCTCATGAAGTTTTATAAGACATCCTTCAGATTTCCCCTACTACAGGGTCACCTCTCAATGAATATGCACGCATGTAACAGTGCCACCTGCATCTGCATGGGATAGTCTGTCCAATATCTCAAGAGTTAAGAAAGAAAAGGTGGCCCAGCTAGGATCACATGAAAAAATCAGCAAAGGTGCCCCCCGAGGGAATCTTTACTATCTTTTTTGTTTTCCTGTGTGGAAACTTGAAGGTAGCCTTTCTGAAGGTCTCGGTAAATACAATCTTTACAGGAGAAAAAGTGAGAAATACTAGCATTAAAAAGGATGTTGGTCGTCTATGCTGAAGATGTGAGTAGTATAATGAATAAACTTAAAAGTGAAATTAGTGGGAAATGTTGCCATCACATGTTGGCGAGAGAATACCGGTTGAATGTTTGTCGTCACTCACATTGATTCTTCTGCCATATGATTTTTCTATCATATGGGGTTCCATAGCACACTTCTTAATTATATATATATATATATTAATTTGAAGTTGAATGGCAATAGGGTTTGGTGTGGGATAATTAAGCAGGCATGACAAGGATTCAGACCGTTTGTAATTTTGTTTAGGCTTGTTATCAAGGTCCAGAACCCAATCCGGTAGTCATTATCATGCCTCCACTCATACGAGATCTCATTTTTGTTCATGGTTATACACGTTTATGCAGACTATGCACTGCCATTGAAAACTGGTTCCACGAATATTTTTTTCCGCATTCCATAGAAAATTGATTCCAAATGGGGGTGTTGATGGGTCGGGCCAGTCTGGGCCCACCCCAAGTTGGGCCGGGCTTGGACATATAATCTAGGCCAGTTTAGTATTTGGGCCGGGCCTAAATTAGGTTATAAAAAACCCACAGACTGGTCCGGCCCGGCTCGACTGAGGAGCACCTGAAATTTGTGCAGCACTACGGAAAACTAATTTCACAAACAACCTTTTTCCGTGTTTAGTAGAAAACCAATTTCAATTCCTCTAATCGGAAATACTTTTTTGTGGACAAATGACTGCACCAAATGTGGAGTTTTTTCTCTACTAAAAAGTATTTTCATTTTTCATGTTTTCCCATAGAAAAGTAGCTACACAAATATTCTTTATATGTTAGTTCCATCATTGTAATGTTTGGTCCTTCCGATGCAGCTAGGGTGTAAAACTTGAACCCAAATCAGGAACCTCTTTTTTTTTAGGGTTGGCAACCCCGCATGTGAGCGGGCTGGCTGCCTAGGGATCGATCAATCAGTATGCCACTCTTCATATATGTGTGAGCTTTTTTTACCACATTGTGGGCTCTTCTTCGCACGTTGTAGGTTTCTTCTTTTTGCTTGTGTGGGCTCTTTTAGATATCCAGCCCTAGACTAGGGTAAAATAAATAAATAAAATCTTTTTGGATCTAGTTTTGTTGGCGGTTTCCTTCAATTCTATTCCCTTCCCCATTCCTCCCTACTTCTTGGCCCCCTCTCACTCATACTTCTAAATTAAAAAAAACACAAAGGTTTGCTCTAAATCTTTTCCTCTGCACCTGACTTCAAATAAGCACACTTCCAGAGAAAACTTCAATTTTTCCGACGAGTATGACCTAACAAATGTGTCTTAAACCTATTACTTGAGTCATGAAGGAGAGACCAAACGCACATGTTAGAAAGCTTTTTCTTAGTTTTTTTGATAACGGAGGGTATCACAGTCCTATGGGCTGGGCTAATCCCTATGGGTCCAGGGGTAGCCAAGTAAATCTCCTGTGGCTCCAATATGATAGTGCAGCTTCGAACCCTCGACTTCCAGGAGTAAACTGAGGTATGAAGCCAACTGCGCTACCTCTCGGAGTTGAGTCAAATGCAACTTCGCAAAGAGAGAGGAGTCAATATTTTAAAATCATCAACAATCTAGAGTTGATACTATATATATCAAGTTTGATGGTTCGTGGTTACGTCGGTTAGCTAGGCCTATCAATGGGCCGGGCCGGGCTTGGGCTTAGGTTGTCCAATCCTGTCCTGGATATTGGGTGGACTTGCTGGGGGTTATCCAATTCCGACCCTAAATTAAACAAGCCTACGTCAAATCTCATCCCGTACGAGCCGGGGCCTAGCACAACGTTGAGTATAAGCTAAAAATATTCTCTAGTTATTCATATACTGCTACCGGACACCGGGTGTGAACTGGACTTTAAAACCCTCATCCTCATCCTCGCGTGCACTATAAATATACACATGCATGTACTCAACAAATTCCAAACAATGGAGGAAATACAAAATGCAATGTATGAGAATTCTTTCACCTTGAGATCAAATTGAAACAACAGTCAGCCTCCATCATCTGTAGGTGACTCCAAGACCCTATGTCAACATGATTGGGACCTGGCCTATTTACACCTTAATCCTAATCCACCTATGACCTATCTTTCATGTGGCCCCAACAACTCTACCCGTCCTCCCTCCCTGTTCTACCATCCAAACAAGTCCCATACCACCATCATCTTCATCATTCCACACTCAACACATCACCTACATCAAGCACCCATATCCAATGCCATTCAAAATCAGCCCATTCAAACTGAGGCAAAACCCATTTCTCCATCATGGACCAAACTCACTCACACTAACACCCACTGCTAAACAACTAGCACCCAACTTGCACCCACCGAAAAAAAAGAAAAGAAAAAGAAACTCACTTCTTTTTCCATCACAACTAGCCAAAGTGTACTCTCCAAAATGGATCTATCATCATTTGCAACTAGGTGAAGAGTTAGGACTTAGATTGTTGAAGAAAAAGATGCTTCAATATTAAAGAAATTAATTATTTTCCCACTTTGGTGCATACAATGGTACCCAATAACCTTGTCAGAGAAATCATGTATTAGCATAGTTGCACAAACATTTCTCGAACCAGATGGTAAATTTATTAAAAAACAGTGGAATTTGCTTACGGGCGGGCGGGGCTTGTTCTGTCTATTTCCAGTCTCATTTTGGTCATGCTTTAAAACTATTGTCTAAGTCCAGCCCGCTGGGCTTAAAATTTTTTAAAAGCCTTATATTTTCGAGCTTCGACTAGGCCGAGTACCCATTTTAACGGGCTCAGGCTTACTGTTAGCATTTGTTACTGGATCTACGTGTGATTGCACATGGGTGGGCTCTAATCACATATTTATAAGCCCCTCATTTGTCTTATATGAGTTAGAGAATGATTGGGATTGGGTTTTCTAAAAGGCAACTCCCCTATTTTCTCTCTTTAATTAAGAGGTAAGGAGAAAAGCTTTTCTAACGAAACGAAAAGCACAAGAGGTTTCTCTTCATTTTATACGAGAAACCTCACGACCTATATGTGCGTTCTCTAGTAGCCTTCTCATTCATAATTGTCCAACAGAAAGAAATATAAAGAAAAGTGGAAAGTTTTTCATTTTGGAAACCTAACTTGTTGCTCGATAGAAATAGATCTTTATCATGTTAGAATCTGGGCCGTGACATCTTTTTTAGAAACCCATTCAAGTTACTAATCATGAAGAAGCAAAAGTGAGTTGTAGGACCCACGCGCAGATCCTCTCAAGTCTCTATCACACGCCCAAGCATGGATCCGGGAACACATGTGTCATAACCCGGGCCTGAGATCCGTTAAACCCCCGGATCGCGATCCCATACTTACTCCCGTAGATCCCGAATTAACCAAAATTAAAACGAGATCCACAAGGGATAATCATACAATATCCTGTCAAATATACAAATTGCCGAATATATATATATTTAACATCAACCATTATCAATGTATAAACCCAATCAAAAGTGAGGTTCTTATACACAAATTATTTTGTCAACCATTGTATATTCACATACAATACAAGGTGACCAAAAATTGAATTTCCAAACAGTTCTCCCAAAAGAATCTAAACATTCCCAAAAGAAAACCCCAAAATGAATCTCCATGTCATGACGCACTCGGATACTCGTATCAATTAGTATCCCGTCTATGCCATTCTATCAATCCTCCTGGAGGAACCGGAGCGGTCTCCTCCGCTGGCGCTGGGGCCGCTGCAGGGTCGGCATGGGCAAGTGTGCTTGTAATGCCATCAATAACACTAATGAACACGACGGTTCAACAATGCATACATAATTATGTGATATAACATGTTAATACCTACATAATTTCATTCAACTGTAATTCTATCAATCCTAACAATTCATTGCATAGATAATATCATTAGTCAATTAATGGACACAAACAATTTGGCAACAACAATAGCATTCATTTCATTACTTTTCATTCTTTTACCATTTTCCCTCAAAGCAAGGATTCATCTTCCAAGCGGAAGGAATAGTATAGTTATAATCTTTCAATGACAGTCATTTAATATTGTGGGACTTACTAGTGCTTGGGCCAGGGGCAACTAGCATCACCACGGAGCTCCGGAACGCCCCTAAATCCATCTACTGCAGTAGGAATAATCATTTATCATAATTCATTTGATGAAATAGCTATGTAGTGCCAATCTTACGAGTTATCATTTAAATCTATTTATAGATTCAATTCAAGACATACAAGTCTAGTAAAGCAATTAAATTGAACTAAACATTGCTCTTGACACCCTAGATATGAACTAGAGTTCAACAGTATTAATTACGGTACAATACAAACACATGCCAATGAGGGAATTCGGATAATTAGGAATTCCACTCATTTCTTTCATGAATCCAACCAACCATTCGAGTGTAACCATTGGTTATCTAATGTACGTGCTATTCTTGATGGGCATCATTTTTAATTAATGTGTACAATAGAGTCCCCGTAATTATCACTCATGGGGGTCTAGTCTTTAATCCATTGAACATTCGTTATGTTATTAAACTTAGGATTCAATCACTTGAAATCTCCTTTTATTTTTCATTAATTCGATTGATCTCTAATCTCATAATAATTAGCTTTAAAACTAGTTTAGAGAGTCATTAAGTTCATAGGAAACATCCATGATCGAACGAACCTCGAAATCCAACTGACTCAAACTGAGTCCACCGATCGATCGGATCTGAAGGTCCGATCGATCGGACGAAAACAGGTCCCAGTTAAGGGACAGTCCGATCGATCGACGCACATGTCCGATCAATCGGACAGAAACAAGTCCCAGTTAAGGGACAGTCCGATCGATCGACGCACAGGTCCGATCGATCGGACAGAAATATGTCTCAGTTAAGACACAGTCCGATCGATCGGACCTGATGGCTGATCGATCGGACAGATCCGGGACTGGTTCCCAAACCTCCGATTTCTGCCATTCTTCTTCTATTTTTCCTACATTTCCACTTCATACATGCATATAATTAGGGTATCTTGTCCTTCCTCATTTACCCACTCATATACATTCCAAAACCCACATCTAATCCATCATTCATTCACAATAAATCTCATTCCAATCTACAATGGAAATTTCACAAATGATTCTAATCAAGGTAGTGCATAGACATTAACATAAACACATATAAAATGTATACACTTGCCTCTCTTGAAGCTTCTTGAGTAAAACCCATCTTTCTAAGCTTGTTTCGGGGTAAAACCCTTTTTAATCAAACCCTAATTTCATAAAAACAAGAAAAATGGACATTTATGAGCCATTAATGCTAGTAACCACCTCTACACACTTAATGGAACTTGGAAACCCTATAAAAAGTCCAAGACACTTACTTGTAGCTCAAATGAAGAATATTGAGTTCTTTCCAAAGCTTTAAATGTTCTAAAAATGGAGAATGAGGTGAGGAAGAAGATGAAGAAGATGAAGTTCTTCTCCAAAATCACTTGCAAGCTCTCAAATCTTCACACTTGATGGAGGAAATGAAAGGAATAGAGAAAGGGATGGAAAAGTTGCCTAGGGTTTACTATTGAAATGAAATGAACCCATCTCTTAGCTTATATAAGCTACTATTTTTCATTTAAACCCATTTTCTCATTCTCATTTACACTTTAAGTCAAATGAGGGCTCTTTTGACTAATCTTAAGTCAAAACTAATTGCGTACGTTATGAAAGTTAATGTATTAATTGAGATATACGCGATGGTACCCAGTTTTACCGTATTCGACGAAATACGCGAAAATCCGTATTTACGAAAAAGTCCTTATCTCTACTCATTTAAATCAAATCTCTATTCAATGATCTTAATTCCATTCAATCTCACTTCATTATGCTCAATTCAATCATTAGAGACTTGTTTATCTCTTTTTGGTCATTAACCAACATTAATTCAATTAATTATGCTTAATTAGCATAAATCTCAATTAATTAGCCTTAATCATCATTAATTCGGGACGGGGTGTAACATCATGTTATTGTGATTTGCATATTGTGTTATTAGTGTGATTTGTATATTATGTTATTCAGATCGGATCCGATTAAGGTTGATCCTCTATTGCATAATGGGTTGCATCAAATCTAATAGTTGGCATGAGAGCCAGGTTCGAGGATCTCAGGTTTTTGATTAATCAGTTATGGTTGATCGCATGATGAAATTTATATTTAAGTTGATGGGTGATGTTTCCATAGAAATATCTCTTACCTTATATGAGAGATAGGATGGGTGCCCTCACATCCATTGGAGCATCTCCCTAATTCGATTATTGTAGGCGTATATTTAATTTATAGGGAATTTGATATATTAATTCCCCTTAAACCTTATTCCCTCAATTTCATGACTGCAAATGTTAAAAGTTGAAAAACCCGTACATTAAAAAGCCTATACTGTCTTTTTATCTGGACCTGGATCCCATGATATCATGGGTTTTTAAACTCCCATGATATCATGGAATCAAGGATAGAAAAAAAATATAGAAAAGGTGTACCAGAGTCAAAGTCGTGACATTATTAGATTTTCAATCATAAAATTGGGGATGCAGAGATTAAGGGGGATTGATATATCAAATCTCCTAATTTATATTATATGCAATGTGCTTGAATTGAGATTTTCACATTATATATATTAAAGCAAAGGGGGAGGTGGGCTGTGAGGGGTGCCACCTCATCCCTAAAAATTCTCTCCTTTCAGAGAAATATGTACAAAAATCTCACATTATTTTAAGGTGCCACCCCACTTTGAGCTACTCTTTCTCTCCTAAAACCTCTCTCATGAGAGATTTTTATAAACGTTTGAATTTGAGTCCTATTTCTTGCCATTATCCAAAATTATAAGCAAATCTTTACAGTCGGTTCCCTAAAAATTCTCTCCTTTCAGAGAAATATGCTAAAAAAATCCACATTGTTTTAAGGTGTCACCTCACTTTCGGGTACCATTTCTCTCCTAAAACCTCTCTCATAAGAGATTTTTATGAACTTTTGAATTTGGGTCCTATTTCTTGCCATTATCCAAATTATAAGCAAATCTTTACAACCGGTTTGTTTTCTTTTCCTTAGATCTTCAATCATTAATGGGTCCCACGTTAAATATGTTTTGTGGGCCCTATCGATGAATGAAATCCAAGCTGTTGTTCCTTTACTTTTCTTTCGTATTAAATATAATTCAAGATTGGATTCCAGTATTGGATGAAATCCCAATGACCTTCTCTTAACCCCTTTTTTCTAAGAGTGGGCCCCACTGATAGAGGGAGGCAAGCCCATTGGCCGTTGTCTGGTTTCTTTGTGGATGCAAATCAATTAATGGGCCCAGCACATTTAACTTATTTCTGCAATGGGACCCTCTCATGGATTAATATAGCTCCTTTACATGTGGGACTGGTAACCTAAGACAATATCTACAGGATCCTACGGTCCCTACTAAAATTATCGAGATATTTGTTCAAGACTTTGTATATGGATTATGGACCCATATCTTTCAATTTCCATATAATATTAAGCAGTAATCATGAAGGACTCGTATCCCATTATAAATGTCTCGATACAATACAAAGATTAATATGGTAAATGATTTATTATTATTATTAACCATCTGATTTCATGGGCATGCTTGGCCCACCGCTACAGTCAAACTACACAGCTTCTCTAATGTCCCACACACGGCATACATGTATGTACGTGAACAATGAGATGGGGTGGTCTGTGCAGTGCCATCAACAAAGCCTCTGGTGAGGTGGCTAGGAAGAACAATGCCCAAACTACTGGGTCCCACGTATACAAGATTTGATCATGTGGTCTCTGATTAAATTATGCCTTTTATCAGATCAATCGCCATGATCAAATTGCAGCCGTTGAAAAATAAAATCGTCGATATCATTCAAGAAGATTTGGAACACGTCTCACAATACAATGATTGTAGTGTGCGGTGGGTGAGATCTAACCGAGTGATCGCAATTAGATGGCAATAGAGTAAATATTTATTTTCCTTGAAAACTTGGCCCACCCATCATGTGTCTTAGAGAAACTATTTTTGAAACTCACAAGAATGCTCCATCCACCTCAAAATTTATCTAAATTATTATATTTAAATTATTATGCCCATCTTCAAATTTTCTATTTTAATATTATAAATAATTTTGTAATTTAAAAGACACGACAACAACTAGCTTATAGCATATTTCTTTTTCTTCTCTCTAAAAATCACAAGAAAAGAAAAAATGGGTGGAGATTTATAATTTTGAATTTGGTTTGTAGGTTTTGTAAGTTTATTTAAATTTTTTTTTTATGAAGAATCTTGATGCATCGAATATCAATGATGATAGATAAATAGATTTGTTTCTCTTAAAGAATTTTATTTGTTTCTCCTTTCTCTTTTTTATTTTAAAATATTTTCAGAAAAAATTTAAATTTTAATAATACTTTTCTTTCTGGGACCGGGCTTAGCACGGGCCTTTTTCTCCAAAAAAAATCTCTTTATCCCTATCCTCTATCTCATAAAGTCTCTCAATCAATATCCCATAAAATATCTCTATTTTGCTACAATTATTCTCTCTCTTAACACCATCTATCTTTCATCCTCTCAAGATTTTCATCTTTTTATTTTAATATTTCGGGCCCACCTTTCTACAATTCATACTGATAGATTTTTCATTAAAAATATCATTTTCTTTTAGTTTCCAAATACAGCTCTACTCTATTCAAAGATTGTCACATGTGAACAAAAATCAGACCCGACCTTCTGGTAGACCACCTCATGGATGTGATAAAAATATTTTGATGTTGGAGTTTTTTGGTTGAATCTTATAGGCATCATTTTCTGATCTAACTATATAGACATATGACCCTAGGTTTGGCCCGCATGGACTCATAATTAAGAGATATATATATTGATCCAAGGTGTGCCAATTATTATTAGGATCAAATAACACTAGCATGTGGTTTTAAAGTCTCACAATTTATGGCTTTTAAAGTTAAGATGTATATACATTTTTAAATAAATCTAGAGCTAAAAAATGGTTTGATCAGTTTTAAAATGGTATTGGTGCTACTTCAAAAGGGTAGAGAAGAAGTTTATGTGGAGGGATTGAAATGACCATTGGCCTATGTGATTTGTGCAACGAGAGGATTGCACATTTTTTATGATTTTCTTTGTTAACAATATTATGTTGTTTGGTGCGATGTATTTACCTTGCATAGAAGAAAAAAATGAATCATTTTTCCTTAATAGAGTGGACTTTGATTTTCTACGAAAATACAAAATTTCATTCTTATGAGGAAATAAAAATCTGCAGAAACTAGAATGCTCTTGTTGCACAAACAAGTCCAAATGGGGTAGCTTTGTTTTATTGGGCTATGAAATTATCAATGGGTAACAAAAAATTGAATGCATTTCTTATTACTAATATTATATATATTAATAAAATTTGCTTTTCTATATCTTTTTCAGTATTTATTGCTGCTATTATTATTTTTATGTTGTTGTTGAATGAATTTTTTTTAGCTTTATTTTTGTAATAATTTATTATTGATGTTGACCACTTGTATTTGTGATTGAAGATATGTTGACTGTTTTTATATATATATGCATGAATATATGCTTATATGTTTATAATTAATTTTGATATCTCATAAATTTAAAATGTAATATCTTACTTTTTGCCCCGTGCTAATGTTGACACCAAAAATGTCACTTTGCCTCTTCAAGATCCAAAGAGCTACATGAAGTCGCAACCTGCCATAAATAGGCAATGCTACTTCCAAAAAATCAAATCTTGTCAGAATCAAACAAAAACTGCAAGATCCTTCAAGACAGCCAAAAGAGGAGTACACAAGAAGTTTCGGGCCATTTCAAAATCATTTGGCCTAACTTCGCTTCTCCGGCAGCTGAAAAGGAGCTCTCGGCGGCGAAAGCATCGGAGACACTAACTCTTCGATCAGAGCCGATGGATGGTCTCAAAATACATCCAAAAGGCTCCACGTCAAGTTTCGAGTCAAACCAACAACTTTGACCCTACATCAACCCTCGAATAGCTAAATCAAGCCTCTCTGCGGAGAGAACCACCGAGGCCATCACTCATCAGATAGAGCACATGGACGGCTTCAAAATGCGTACAAAGGGCTACACGTCAAATTTCAGGTCATTTCGACAACATTTGACCATACTTTGATGCTCAGAAGCCAAATCAGGCCTCTCGGCGGCAAAGCTCTCAGGGACCATGGTTTCCAAGACAGAGCCTATGGATCATCTTAAAATGACTCCAATAGGTTCCCTGTCAAATTTCAAGTCAATCGGACATCGGTTGTCCGCACATCAAACCGCGACATCTTCATCACGACAAAAGCAAGTCTACTGGTGATAGGACCCCAACGGCTTCAAACTCAAACAGAAGCCTATGGTTGGTCTTATTTATTGCTCAGAAGGCTTCACCTCAAATTTCAGGTCATTCCGACATCGTTTGGCCCAGTTTCAGCTTCTGACGGAAAATCGGCAGCCCTCAAATTTCAGGTCATTCCGACATCGTTTGGCCCAGTTTCAGCTTCTGACGGAAAATCGGCAGCTCTGCGCGACAAAGTCTTCGGCTTTCTCGGAAAATTGGAAACTTTGCAAAATAAAATGTAAGGATTCTCATCAGGTTTTCTACAAGGAAATCAGGCCAATAAATGATAAAAAATGTCAAGAAAAAATACAGAAGAAAAAAGAATAATAAAACAGCAAAAACGGACACAAAACGGGACAAAAGGGGGAAAAACCCCCCAGGGTCGCAGGCCCCTGTGACCCTGGCCCAAGGTCGCAGGCCCCAGCGACCCTGGGGCCCGGGATCGCCCGGTGGGCCCCGGAAACCCCGTTTTTCGCCGTTTTTTTGCAATTCGAAGCGTCCGGCCTCTGGTATTTTCTAAAATTCATACTTTTGAGGCACCAAATCCTCTGACATCCGTCAAAAGCATGGGTTAATCATCAAGAGTATCGAGAACAACAGTGATCGCCACACGGTCAACCAAAAAAAAGTGTGGTTTCTACCCGACCGATCGAGAAATCGACAGAACAGATGGTACCGACCCGCTGTTGGCAACCAACACCTGAAGTTACATGGTCATCCGATGTCGATCTACATGAAGATCCATCGATGATCATCGCCAGAAGAATACCAAAAGACGCGGCACGGCCCGCGACTCTTCAACTGCTCGGCGACCACTTAATGCGATTAATTGACTAGCTTTATTACAGTCATTAATCCATTTGTTTGGACGGACCATCAGAAGCAAGCATCCGGGAGTTACAAGTCAAGAGATTCATTGCATTTAACCCATGAAACTCCTCCCATCATGGCGATTAAAGGCGATTAAATGCCCTCAATCTCCTCCGGCCAATCAGAAGCCAAGAAAAAGGAGTTACAAAATAAAGAATTCAATCTTGTAACTCCTCCCTTTATGTAGCTTTATGACAGTTAAGGCTCATAAACCCTCCTAAATGGCTACCTAAAAGCCTGTAAATAGGAGAGCATTCCAAAGAAATCCAGATCGGAAAAACGAGACAGATCCCAGATCCGAAAAAAGCACAGAAATTCAGAGAAAGAAAGAGAGAAAACTCTGCGGAAGTTCTACACCGACCACCGCTACAAGGTGACAAAAGTCCCTTCGGGGGTACCCCCCCTAAGGTCCTTGCCTTCTCCTTCTGCCTCCAAATGGCTTAGACGTGGCTTTTCAGCCCGTCTACTCGGCTTTTTATTGGACATAGGACCTCCTTTTGGTCTTTGTTCTCTAAAAACCTGAGGTTATAGCCAAGCCAAGCGAATCAATAGCATCCTCTGTTCTCATCTGCATGGATGATGGCGAAGTCCACATATGACTTGCGACCGTCAATCTGAACGGGTCCCCCATAATCTCCAGAGAAGTTAGATCCTCCTTTTCTTGCTTTTCATTGTAGCTTGTATTTTTTCAAAAGAGACAAAAATCACAATTCTTGTCTTTCATTATTGATAAGGATTGTAAATCGGCTATAATCGCCAGGATCGGCTATAAACGCCAAAAATCGGCTATAAATGCCAAAAAAATCGCCTTTCACGGCAAATCAAGAAAATGTCTCTTTTCTTAAATATATGTGCAATGGAAAACTTGAAAGAAGTTGATTTCTTTTTTACTTGCGATGGTTGATCTCCGGATCACCACTTGCAATTCCAAGTAAAAATAGAAAATCTGGCACACCCACACAAAAGAAATTTTGACCCACGCCCCTTGCCCCCCGGTTACGAAAGGGTCGGACCCAACGGACTCCCACGTCCGCCGACCTTGGTAGGACTAGAGGCGCCAGGAGCGCGGTCCATCAAGCTGGCACACCCGGTGGGACCCGTTCATTTGAGAACACGATGCTAGAAATGAAATATTTGCATATCATATCTATTGCTCTATGCTTATACTTCTTTTCTTGATTCTTTGGTTACTTTTTGATTGGTGGCCATGTTGGATTCCGCATCTTAAAAAAATGAGATGAGATTTTTTGGAAATTTCTAATTCTTTGAATTCATTTCCACCTTTTCTCTTTAAAAAAAAAAAACAAAAAAATCAGATTTTTCATTTTGGATCCAAAATTGAGAAACCTTGATCCGTTCCTATCGTTCATCGCGCTTGCAGAAATGTTGAGCCTATTCGACTAAGGTTTTGGGCCATCGTTTCTCTTCGATGAGTTCATTAAAGATAAAAAATATATATATATAAAAAAAAAAATCAGATTTCTCTTTTTGGATTCAAAATTGAGAAACCTTGATCCGTTCCTATCGTTCATCGCGCTTGCAGAAATGTTGAGCCTGTTCGACTAAGGTTTTGGGCCATCGTTTCTCTTCGATGAATTCATTGAAGATCTAAAAAAAATATATATATAAATAAAAAAAAAGAAAAAGATTTTTCATTTTGGATTCAAAATTGAGAAACCTTGATCTGTTCCTATCGTTCATCGCGCTTGCAGAAATGTTGAGCCTGTTCGACTAAGGTTTTGGGCCATCGTTTCTCTTCGATGAATTCATTAAAGATCTAAAAATATATATATATATAAAAGGAAAACGGATTTTTCTTTTTGGATTCAAAATTGAGAAACCTTGATCCGTTCCTATCGTTCATCGCGCTTGCAGAAATGTTGAGCCTGTTCGACTAAGGTTTTGGGCCATCGTTTCTCTTCGATGAATTCATTAAAGATCTAAAATATATATATATATAAAATCAGATTTCTCATTTTGGATTCAAAATTGAGAAACCTTGATCCGTTCCTATCGTTCATCGCGCTTGCAGAAATGTTGAGCCTGTTCGACTAAGGTTTTGGGCCATCGTTTCTCTTCGATGAGTTTATTAAAGATAAAAAAAATAAATATAAAAAAAATAAAAAAAGACATAGACCACCAAGGTTAAACCAACTGTGTTCTTTTATCATGGTTGATTTAAGAAAAGCCTTGTCCAGAGTGTGGAGACAGCTTGACTGTTCTAGGCAAGGGTCCTCCAAACGGGTTCATTAAGTAATCCTACCCTTACCTGGGGGCAATTCTATCAATCAAGATTTCATAAGACCGGGTTAGGAAGCCTATGTGTACTCTCTCGTCTTTTAAATAAAACTTTTTTTTAAAAAAAATAAAATTTTTAAAAATAAAAATTTTAAAATAAAAAATAAAAAAAATTTTAAAAAAAAATCAAAGAAAAAAATTAAAAAATAAATAAAAAAAAAGATTTTAAAAAAAAATCTTCAAAAAAAAAACCTCCGTCATTTTGGGTTTAGATTGGAGAAATCTTGGTCTTCTCCTTTTTGAGCAATGGCGCTCGCGGAAATCGCTGAGCCCATGTTCAGATTGGAGTGCCTTTTGCTCTCTTTGATGAACCCGATATTGGCCTTTAAAAAAAAACTCGTCATTTTTGGATTTAGATCCGAGAAATTATGGTTCATTTCTTTCTGAGCATTGGCGCTCGCGGAAATCACTGAGCCCGTGTTCAGATCGGAATACCATCTGCTCTCTTTGATGAATCCAATCTTGACCTTTCAAAACAGAGAATCTCATCTCATGGATGCGGTCTCAAAACATTTGTGTCTAGCGGTACTAGTACGCCCTTTCAGGGTCTACTATATTGCGACCGGCACATCTGTAACTCCAACTTTATATTCTTCTTACCTCGAGCAAGCTCTGCTTCTCGATAAGTCGAATTTAAGTTCACAATTGCTTCTAGCAGTCACTGGGACGCTCATTCTGGGCTTACCATACATGCGATCAGAACAATTGTACCCTCTATGGCATTTTGATTTCTTCATATTGCTTGGGTCATCTCCCTCGAGCAATTTGAAAAGACGAAACCATAGAACTTCCCATTTATGATCATTGTTCTTTTGATTACTAATGGATGTGGCCTTGTTTCAGAAACTTTTCGAAAACTAACAATGGCAGCTTCACTAACCATTACTTTCGATGAAAGCAAGCACCAAGTCATGCTTCAACAGAAACAAACTACGCGCACCTATAAGCGCCCCATCAGCTGCCGAAGCGTCAACTCCCTCGGCAACTCTCTAAGCGCCGGGTCGACCTCGACTCCCCGGACTATCGTCTTTGGGACGATGGGACCATTCCCACTTCCCGAGGAACAAACTGCTCCCTCCAAGAAGCAGAAACTCGCCTCTCAACGTGTCACCACCGTGACACCAAAGGCGACCACCAGAAGGCTCGAAGCCCGTGGCAGCCCCATGAAGCCTCGACCAGCAAACGACCAGGTCTATCCCAAGACTTGGTCCCCAAGACCTTCACCAAAACAGAGAAGGTCCCAAACATCTACCAAGCCAGCATTCCTAGCCCCACTCAAGGAGAACCAGTTATACCCTCTTGCTTACATGAAAGAGGAGAGACCCATCCCCAACCTGACTCCCAAGTCAAACCAGCATGAGCCGGCTTGTTCCTACAAGCCCAAAATCAGATCATGCATCACAAGGCCTCTGCAAGTACCTGCTAAGGCCTATAAACCTGCAGTTCGACCCTTCATCTCTACAGGGGCCGAACTCCAAAAATTCAAAGCTTCGCTGACAAGGGCGAAGGACAGGGTTCGCATCCTGTCCTTGCCCAGCTACAAAGAAGACAGGCACGGCTGCTGTGCCCGAGGGAGCACATCCTTCGTTGTTAAAGCCCAGCCAGAGCTGACCGAAGCTCAAATTGCTCGTCGTATATGCCGCCGCGCGTCGTATCGGCAAAAGAGACTGGAGAAGCAAAGGACCCAGCCTCCTACACTTCAAGTCTCTCCCAAATGGGCCGAAAAAGATAGACCCAACCAAGTTTATGCCGTCCATATGGTTGGAAAAACCAGAAGGCGCCAAAAGTCAGCATCCAAAATCCATGTCCGACGTCCGATGACCCGCAACGTCTCCAGGACAAGAAGACATTCAGAAGAATCCCCTGCTCCTTCAAGCAAAGGACGACAGAGTGATCCTTCCTCAAGCTCTTCATCAAAAAGAATGAGCCCTAGCTCAGCCACCAGGACAGTTTCTTCGTTCGAATCACAAAGGATGAACGTCTTGGCTACAAATTCTGAGCCACCACCCCGCAATCCACCTTAAGATGATGCGATCACCCGCATCCAGCAGTTGGAACAAGGCCAGCAGAGGATTGAAACTCTGATGGAAAACCTTCTCCTCGCCTTCCAAAATCAGGCGAACAATTAACCTCCTCCGAATCATCAAGACGATGAGGTAAATGGAGAAGAAAATGAGTCACACGCCCTTACCAAGAAGGACGTAGACAGTATCCTCGCCAAAGCAAAAGAAGAGGATATACTCAAGGAGCATGGGATCAAGCCACCATATCCTTTATGGATGGACTCGGTCCCGTTCCCCACCAAATTCAAGCATCATACTCTCCAAACATATACGGGGAAAGGATCAGCCAGACAGCAGGTCATCCACTTCAAGATCCTGACGGGAGCTATCGCGGATCAAGATGCACTCAAGATCCGCCTCTTTGCAAGTACCCTAAAAGGTACGGCCTTCGATTGGTACTCCACTCTGCCGGAGGACTCCATCCAAAACTGGGCCATGCTAGAGACACGCTTCCTGACTCACTTCAAAGGTGAGGATCACCTCGCTACTATGGCTCAGCTGTGCAGCCTAAAACAGGGGGAGAATGAGTCAACATATGACTTCATTCACAAGTGGAAAGCAATGGCATACAAATGCTCTGTTGTATTGCCACAAGCTTCGCTAGTCGACATCTGCCGAAACAACATGAGAGCCAGAATCAGCTCCATGATCATCAGCAACAAATCAAAAAACCTGGGAGAACTCCTAGAAGTTTCCATGGAAGCTGAAACGGTGATTAAAGACCTCAACAGTCAGAAATCATCAAGAAAAAAGACAACCGCCATTGCAACCTCTAAACTAAAGAAGAAAGAGGTCCTCAATGTGCAGACCAAGTCAGCTCCTCAGCCACCAAAGAAAGCTGAAAACAAAGCTGCGGGTAAGAGACCTGAACTCTCAGATGCCTTCAAAGAACGAGTAGAGAAGAAATACCCATTTGATGAAGATGTTGATGAAATCTTCGGGGCTCTTGTGGCAAACGGCAAGCTCACCTTGCCGGAACCAAAAAGACCGGGTGATGTTGGCAAAACCAACGATCCTCGGTACTGTCCATACCACCAGATGATCTCGCATCCTCTCAATCAATGCTTTGTTGTGAGGGAGAAAATAAACGAGATGTGGAAAAATGGAGTCATCACTTTTGACAAAAACTATGGGCTTGCCTCCGTCAACATGGTGACATGTGGACAAACATCAAAATCACCGAAGAAGAAGATCACTACTTCCTTCAAGGTGATAAACTCAATCCAAGCGTCCGAGGAACTGGTTCCTTACCCGACACCAGACGGACAACCCATATGGGTACATCCCGATCTCCTGGAAGATGAAAATTGGGAGGTCGTGAAAACAAAGCCTACAGCTCAGCAGCGAAGGTAGGCTAGGAAACATCTCCTCAAGTTCAAACGGCAAGAGAAGACCCAGCCAAAACAAGAAGTCAAAGAAAAGGCGGAGGCTTCCTCTACCGCTTCACTGGAGGCAACAAAAACATCCCTTCCAGAGACTTCAAATGGGGTAAGAAAATTCACTCTCACTGATTTCATCCCACCTCAATTCAAAGAAGCCACGCAGGAGGCATCATACTCTTGCAATTCGGTAGTTGGATTCTCCATTGATGGATACGAGTCCAGCGACACCGATGATGGATTCGAATCCAACTACACAGACGAATGGGAGGAATCCCTTGAAATAGGAGAATATCTCTCCGATGAAGAATGGGTTCCTGAGTCTCATCTTATGCCAGTAATCTGGTATAACCCTCTACAGCCATAAGGATCCTGGTCTGATGATGAAGAAGACCAAGAGGCTGTACAAGAAGATGCTGCTGACCCAGCACCTCTCATTACTCCAGTGGAAATCAATCATGTTGAGCCACAAAGAGATGATGAAGAAGAAGATTTGGCTCCCATGCCTGATCTTGAAGAATATGCAAGGATCTTGCAGTGTCTCGCTCTAGAACAAGAGCAAGACCGCGTCAACGAGCCTCCTCGCAATCCAGAGCCTGAAGTCCCTGAAGACCATCAGGTACATCCTCCCTTAACTCCTGAAAATGGAGAAAATTGCTGGATAGATGATCCTCTTACATCCGAGGATGAGCCTGTCTCTGATCAGGCAATGTCTCCCATCAGAGCTTCCTGTAATGTGATAATTCGGGATTATAGCTCTTCCGAAGCAACGTCTGATGAGAGCACTTACACTCCGGCGACGCCTAGCAATGTATCTTCTGGAGCCACCTCATCTCACGTGACTTTCACTGAGATGACACCCTCTCAGGTTTCTTCTCCTGAGACTGTGACTTCAAAGTTCACACCCTTCCTGACTGAAGAATTCCCAGCTATTGATGCTTGGGACGATGAATTGGTCAACGAAGAAGAAAGGTTGCTGGATGCTGTTCAGGACTTGTTTCCGGAAAATGCTCCGTGCAACACAATCACTGAGGATGGCAACTCCGCTGCTGGTACATCCTCAGCAAATGAAAAACGACAGCCTCTTGATCCTGAAGACAATCTTCCAAACGAAGACCCTTCTCAAGAAGCTCTCGAAGTTGGTAGAGGCACCCGCTCTGGCCGGGACTACCACAAAAATTACAACCAATCTTCCTTTACATATGTAAATCCTTCGGGAAAAGATGTTGTAAGCGCCCCTAGTGGCAACAATGATGAACATGTAGGCCCTAAGGAGGCTTTCAAGTATGACTTCATTGAACACTTCAAGCACATACCGGCACATCTGCACATCCTGGATTTATTACGAATGTCTCCGCACACTCGTGATAATCTCATCTCAAAATTACAAAAGCTGAATGAGGATGTCGACAAACATGCCCCGCAAGTCCTCCAAATTGAAATGGATTACTGGGTCAAAAACTCAAAAGCCATCCTCAAAGGGAGAAAAGAAGAAAACTGAGGGATCATGCATTGAATGCCTCTCGGTTAAAAAAGCAGCTAGTGCAACCATCGCCTTCACAACGGACGACCTCCTACTTGGCAAAACGAGGCACAACCGACCCCTGTACTTCACAAGGTACATCAAGGAAATGCCTATGCACAGAGTTCAGATCGACCCAGGTTCTGCACTCAAGCTTATCTCCACATCGGCTCTCAAAGAGTTGGGCATCCCACCCAGCAAACTGAGCCACACATCTGTATCTATCTTTGGATATGATGGGAGTACTCAAAGGCCTATCGGCAAAATCAGGTTCAAGTTGCAGATCGGTGATCTTATTTCTGAGGTCACTGTGTATGTAATAAAAACACTTTCATGCTACAACATCCTTCTCGGACGCCCTTGGATCCACGAGAATGGTGTTGTCCCTTCAACTCTACATCAATGCATCAAGTTTGCTGGCGACGACGGCATGATACATCGAGTCTTTGAGGACAAAAACCTCTTCAAAGGTAAAGAAGTCCACTTTGCAGACTCACAGATGTATGAAGGTGGAAAAGAAGAAGAGGAGAAGCACATAGCACCCTTTGCCGAAAATCCCCGGAAAGATAAATGCAAGGCTCCTCAACAATCGTCGGAAGAAAACAAATCATCCGGTAAATCCAAAGAGAGCATTCAAACTCCCTTCATCATCTCCCTCAAACCTTCAAAGCCTTTGGTCATCACAACTAAAGTGAAGAAGGCAAAGCAAAAGCCTGGGGGAAAATTTGTTGCCTCTTTCGTGTCTATCATGCAAAACACGGATTCGGATTCAGAGCCAGAAGACGACACATCGTCAAGCCAAGCTGACACTCAGCAAGTTCAGCCTGCTCTTACTCTAGTGGAGACAACTTCTGACATAGAAGATCCTACGTTAACTTCCTTCGTTGTTCCAGCAACTTCAGCAAAGGAAAAGCCGATCTTCTTCTATAGATCGGATGCTTCTTCATCAAACTCCATGCTTGAACCTTTCCAAAATAAAGGTATGCCTCAACTATCCTTATATAGTTCTGTGGCACAAGCTATTATGAAGAAAATGGGCTATGATGCTCAAAACCCAGTCTGTTTGGGAGAAGGACGCGGTATTCTCACGCCGTTAGGGCCCGTCTTGACCAAAAGCCAGCTGGAAGATTGGAGACTCTATGGCTATGTAGAAAAGTCTTCACACAGGTTAGGGTATGATCCCGACACTCCCCTGAGACAGTTGACACAAAGGCTTAAAAGTCAATATACTGACCAAGCCTCAACATCTCAAGTCCATGAAGACATCGATCTCCCTGGATATCTCTTTGATGAGTCACCTGACAAAGATCCAGGAAGCTCATCCAATTGGCACCATTTCTCCAAAAATGAAGAGGAGTTGTCCGATGGCACAGACGTGTGGTCTTCTGACCCAGAAGAACCCTCATCTCCAAAAGAAGTAGTCTACTTCGACCCGGTTTCAACAGGCGATTGGGATCATCTCATAGGAAGCCTTGGGAAAATTACCGATCAAGAAGACCCGTGGAAAGGAACAAAACCATTGTCTGGAAATGCCTTTGAAACCCAGAAGGTTTCGTTGAGCTGGAAGCCTCCGAAAATATTGTGGAGGAACCACCTTCGAACCTTCCAACAGAAGATCCTGTTCAAAAGATAGACTTGGGAACACCAGATAACCCACATCCTGTATTCATAAGCAAGAATATAAAGGATGATGAGTTACCTGAGTATATCGCCTTTCTTCGTGAGTTCGTTGATTGCTTTGCATGGTCTTAAGCTTAAATGCCTGGCTTAGACCCCAAAATAGCGGTTCACAAACTCAATCTTCAAGAAGACATCAAGCCTGTCAAGCAAGGCCAAAGAAGATTTCGTCCAGATGTGATGGATAAAATTGAACAAGAAGTTCAAAAACTCAAAAGCGTCGGCTTCATCCGTGAGGAACAACATCTTGAATGGTTGGCCAACATTGTCCCCGTGACAAAGAAAAACGGGCAGATCAGGGTCTGTATTGACTATAGAGACCTGAATGGCGCATGCCCAAAAGATGAATTTCCGCTCCCCATACCAGAGGTAATGATTGATAATACCCGTGGATTCGAGCGAATGACATTCATGGATGGTTTCTCTGGCTACAATCAGATAAATATGCATCCTGAAGATGAAAAACATACATCTTTTCAGACCCCATTTGGCTTGTATTGCTACACTGTCATGCCATTTGGTCTGAAAAATGCTGGTGCCACATATCAGAGGGCTATGATGAAAATATTCCAAGATATGCAGCACAAGACGGTTGAATGTTACGTTGACGACCTCGCTGTCAAAAACAAAAGAAAAAAAAATCATCTCGAAGACCTTCGAGAAGTCTTCCTCCGGCTTCGCAAACACAAACTGCGGATTAATCCTTTGAAATGCTTTTTCGGCGTCTCCTCGGGTAAGTTCCTCGGATTCTTAGTTCGGAAAGCTGGAATAGAGCTTGACCCTATAAAAGTCAAAGCCATTCTAGAAATGCCCTCTCTAAGAACCTTGAGAGAACTCAAAGGGCTTCAAGGGAGATTGGCCTACATCAGACGGTTCATCTCCAATCTATCGGGGAAATGCCGTCCATTCTCCCGGTTGATGAAAAAAGGTGTAAACTTTGTCTATGATGCTGACTGTGAAGCTGCTTTCCAAGACATCAAGTCATACCTAACAAAACCTCCAGTGTTAGCTGCTCCTACCACTGGAAAACCATTCATCTTGTACACAAGAGACCTTGATCACTCTTTAGGAGCTCTGCTTGCGCAAGAAAATGATCAAAGCAAAAGAAGCTGCTCTATATTACCTCAGCCGCATGCTGGTAGGTGCAGAGCATCGCTACTCTCTAGTTTAAAAAGAATGTCTTGCAGTGATGTTTGCCATACAAAAGCTGCGCCACTACTTGCTTTCCAACACAGTATACCTGGTCTCGAGGGTCAACCTCTTGAAGGTCCTTGTCATTAAGGCAGGTTCTCTCAATGCTCGACTGGCAAAATGGTCCATCTTTCTGTCATAATTTGATATTAGGTATGTACCACAAAAGGCAATCAAAAGGCAAGCTCTAGCGGACTTCCTCGCAGAGCATCCATTGCCTAAAGATTCTCCGCTCAGAGATGATCTCCCAGACGAACCAGTCTACAATGTGGAGACTTTCTCGCAGAGTGCTTCCTGGGACATGTACTTTGATGGTGCAACTAGGACAAATGAAAAAAGACAGCTAATCTCGGGAGTTGGCATCCTCTTTGTTAGCTCCGACAAATACATGATTCCACACGCTTTCTCGCTACTGGAACCATGCACAAACAATGCAGCTGAATATCAAGCTCTGATCCTAGGATTGGAACTCGCCATCGAATCCGGTATCACCATGCTGGAAGTCTTTGGAGACTCTCAACTGATCGTCAACCAGATGAATCAGAAATTTGAAGTCAGGAAGCCAGATTTACTGCCTTACTACAACAAGGCACAATCACTTCTGCGAAAGTTTGACATCTGTCACCATCACCCACATTCGTAGAGGTGAAAACATACGTGCAGATGCCGTAGCTGGACTTGCCGCATCCATGGCAATCCAGGAAGGGGAAAACATGCAAATCACAGTGTGCGAAAGAAGAATCCTTCCTCCTCTTAACACAGACCAAGCTATTGCTGAATGCCACCAAGTGGTTGGAAGTCGGATTTCAATCCTTCAAACTTCAATCGGCGACTTGAGGGATCCGTTCATTGATTACATTATATTCGGAATCCTACCTGAAGATCCAAAAGAACGGGTAAGCATCCAAAGGCGAACCCCAAGCTTTCATTTGGATATTCCTTCAAAATCCTTTACAGGAAATCCTTCAACGGAGTACTTCTACGCTGCTTGTCAGAACAAGAGGCTGAAGAAACACTCAAAGAAGTTCATGCTGGTCTTTGCGGAGCTCATCAGGCTGGTCCCAAGCTCTATGATCAGATAAAAAGGTTAGGATATTACCGGCCTACCATGGTAGCTGACGCAATACAATTTGCTAAGCGCTGCAAACAATGCCAAGTTCATGGAGATTACATTCACATGCCTCCAGAATGGCTGCATCCTACAGCGATCTCATGGCCTTTCGAAGCCTGGGGTATGGACATCATAGGTCCTATTTCTCCCCCTTTGAGCAAAGGTCATTACTTCATCTTCGCCGCTACGGATTATTTCTCCAAGTGGTCAGAAGCATTTGCGTTCAACGAAATGAAGACCTCATCAGTCCTTCAGTTCCTGCACACCAACATCATTTGTCATTTTGGCATACCCAAAAGATTCGTCCATGATAACGGACCACAATTCCGGGATCATCGATTCTACAGGTTCTGCGACAAATACAAAATCCAAAGCTGTCCTTCGACTCCATACAATCCGACAGCAAACGGGTTGGCAGAAGCTTTCAAAAAAACACTCTGCAAAATCCTCAAAAAAATGGTCTCTAGTCATAAAAGAGACTGGAGCGACAAAATGTCTGAAGCTTTGTGGGCCTATCGAACCACCGTTCGAGGACCAACACATAGCACACCATTCTCCTTGGTGTATGGATGCGAAGCTGTCGTGCCCTTGGAAGTACAAATTCCTTCCTTGAGGGTATCCTTGCAAAATGGCATGACTCAAGAAAGCACTGTCAAATTGCGACTCCATGAGCTGGACAATCTTGATGAGAGACGGCTCGATGCTCAACAAAGCATTGAACTTTACCAAGCACGCATGGCAGGATCTTTCGACAAAAGGGTCAGGCAACGCGCCTACAAAAAGGGTGACTTGGTCCTTGCGGTAAAAAGACCAATGGTCTTCGCTCACAAGTCCAAAGGCAAATTTGAGCCAAAATGGGAGGGACCCTACGTCATTGACAAGGTTTTCTCCAACGGCGCATATGCACTCCTAAACATGGAAGGTGACAGATGTATGCTGCCCATCAACGACAAGTTCTTAAAGCGGTACTACCCTTGAAGACTTACCCAACTGGGTAAAAGCAATGCCTGTACGGCAAAAACCGGTTTCCAGGTACACGCTCGCTAAACCCACCTCTTTTTAGAATTTTCATATCAAATGTTGAAATTTCTAGAAATTTAAACAATGCTTACTTTCATCGTTTCATTGTTCAAAAAAAAAAATTCCAAGTTTAGGAACCTTTATCTAAACTTGACCAAAATTTTCAACCCTTGAACCCAAAATTCATGGTTTGAAACAAAATCCGGATACAGGGATTTCCACCCTAGTCCACCTGCCTTTTACCGCAAAAATGGTTTTAGGTCAAAACTTATGACCCTCGTGTCTTTAAACAAAAAAAAAATGTTTTTTCAAAAAGCTGCGGGGAAGCAACGTTTAGTCGATACTCGCAAAAATCGGAAGCATACGAACCACGTTCGACACTTCCAAAATTGCAGGGAAGCGACATTTCGTCGATACTTGCAAAATCCAAAACCGTGGAGATGCAACATTTCAGTTGATATCCACAACCCAAATTTCAAAGGTTCGAAAAAACCTAAAAAACCATGGAGACGCAACATTTCAGTTGATATCCATAACCCAATGGTTCGAGAAAACCATAAATTTCAAAAATCGTATGGAAATGACATCAAGTCAGTACCCGCAAAACCAAAATTTTTGAAAAGCAAGGATGCGACATTCCATCGATACTTACACCCAAATCCGCGAGGATGCAACATTCCACCGATACTCACAACCGATTGAGCAAGGATGCGACATTCCATCGATACTTGCAAGAACATTCAGCAGGGAGGCGACTTTTAGTCGATACTTGCATTTTTGAAAACCAAACCGGCTAAAAATTCCACAAACCGGCTATAATTGCCACCAAAATAGGCTATAAATGCCACAAACTGGCTATCAATGCCACAAAACAAAATCGGCTATCAATGCCACAAAACAAAATCGTTTATCAATGCCACAAACTCAGCTATCAATGCCACCAAAAACCGGCTATAGATGCCACAAAAAAAAAACTCGGCTATCAATGCCTCCAAAAGCTGGCTCTCATGCCAAAATCGGCTTCCATGCCACAAGCAAAAATCTGGCTTCCATGCCAAAACAATCATTTGACAAAAGATTTTCACAAAATGACAAGCTTTTGATCAAATCCCATTTAGCAATTACTTTTATCACAAAAAGATTCAAGTGAGCGTAGTGATAACAAAAAAAAGAGTACCAAAAAAAAATATACATGTGGTACCAAAAAAAAGAAAGTGTTCACAAGCACTACAAAAAAAGAAAAGTACTAAAAAAATACAAGTGGTACTAAAAAAAAAAGGAAGGATGGTTTCTGTTAAAAAAAAAAAAACAGGAGCTCAATTAAAAATGGTCTCCAGCCAAGAGTTCAGCTCCTTAAGCAAACTTTTGGCCTCAGCCGTCAGGGATTCCGAGGCACGCTTCTCCAGGAACTTGCCATGAGATGCTGGGGTGCGCTGTAACCCTTATTTCGCACCGGGAAGCTTATCTCGAGCAGTTCGCCATTGTTTGTTCTCTTCAGACTTCCTTTTAAGAACTCGATTGGCATCTGCAACCCTGCGAATCAGAGCACTCTCCCTGTCACGAGCCTCTGTTATTGCAGTCCACTTGGCAGGGACTTGTGCCTGCAGATGCTCAAGACGTTTCCTGGCCTCATCGACCTCCCTATCAAGGATGTTAAGGTCATGTGTCAGCCCAATGATGTTTAGCTCTTCTAAGTTCTTCTCTCGGACTACCTGCTTCCTGCTTTCTGTAGCCTCATCCAGGTTAGACTGAGCCTTATCCGCAGGGTCCAAGAACATCTCCTTGAAGAACTGGTCGTCAGGAAAACCCATGGTCTCAAACCACTTGTCACCCAGCTCAATGATCCTATCAACGATCGCCCTGGCACTTGTGACATCCAGACCAGCCTCTTCGGCATCACCGAGAATCTCACGCACGTGCTGGATCATCCCATATCCGGCATCTAAGTGCCCAGAAAGTAGAGTCTCAATCCAAGAGCTCAGAACTTACACCACCACCTTCTTCGCAAAAAGAAGAGATGGCCCCGCTGAAGATTCGCCCAACTCTGTTGGTCGGCTGCTCATGTCATCACCTGTTGGAAGAGTAACAAAAGAACTCTTTCCAGTTGAAGCTGCTCCTGCTCGGGAAGGAATCTCAGCACGAGGTATCTCCTCAACATTGTCAGAACTGGTCCCAGGAGTCTCTACCTCTGGATCAACCTCTGGCATCCCTTGCTCTGGAAGCGACGGATTCTGCTCTGTCACTTCAAAACCTGCCAAAGAAACACAAAAAGGTATGAGCATGATCCTGTTTGAAAATCATTATCAGGGTTATTACTACAAAATACCTTCTTCGACGACTGGCGGAACACTTTCTTCCTCCATGAACTCATCGGAAGCATCATCAACAGTTGCGTCCATCGATGGTTCAAAGTCATCAGAATCCTGTGGCAAGTCAGCTGGCGAAAAAAATGTTAGCAAACCAAGTCACAGACAAAAAAAAAAAAGAAAGCAAAAGAAGTCATACCAATTGGAGATTCTGGATTCACTCCAGAGTCCCTCGGTTCTTCTTCAGGTGCCCCGACAGGATCCGTCACCACCTCATCCGTTGGAACCTCAGGCATCACCAAGTCTTCCTCTGCTAAAAAAAAAGCAGAAACAAGAAGCAAATCTGAACATGGAAAAATCCCATGAAAAGAAATGGAAATAGAAAAAGGAAGAATCATACCCTCACCGACGGTCTCTTCTTCTCGGCTTCTCTTCTCTGGAGGCTCGTCAACATCCACTGGCACATCCTCATTGATAGTAAGAGGAACTTCCAAGTCAGGAGAGTCTTCATGCTGCCCCTTGCTGCGATGATGACTCCTCCTCCTCTTACTCCTGCGGGCACGCTTCTTAGAGGAACCTGCCCCGCTGTCAGAGTCAGGTTTCCCACTTGACTCCTCACTGGATAGTCTACCCTTATCAGTAGACTCCACGGAAGCTTGCCTCTGTGCCGCTTGCATCCAAGCACCAAGTTCGGCTTCCTCCTGTTCTAGCTGCTCTAAAGCCCCATCAGGTATTTCTCGAACAGCTTCAGAACCAATGACGCCCTGGTCACCGAGAAATCCTATCTTGTGCTTCTCTCTAGAAAGGAAGGCCCAAACTTCCTCTCGCCGGATGCCATCCGACTTTCCAAGGCCTTTCCAGATGCCAGCTTCACATCAAGCTCCTTCTTGGAAAGCCCCCGATATGCAGAAAAGCTCTCCGCGAACCACTTTGCAAAGCCGGCAGTCCGGGAAGTCAGCAACACAGGATAAGAGATCATGGCTGTAGTGTCTTCAGCACTATAGAAAGCCCATGCATTTCTCCCATCCTGTAAACCTCCAAAGCGCTTCACCATACTTGAAGGCGCTCCAACAACGCCTTGAGAAAAACCCAACTGCAAAGCAAAGCGAGAGGGTACATACGGCTGGATGTCGACGAAAAGATGTCTGCGGTACACCATCGTGCCGACACGTATGCTCAAAAGCCACTCCTTCTCTGCATTCGTCAAGGAGTAATGCCTTCCCGACCCCGCCCTGGTAGAGTCTCGGGAAGCACCAAAATCAAAAGCCTTCTTCCGCAACTCCGGAGAAAGCTTCACTGAAGACTGACCCATCTCGACGTCCCTGAATCGTCGGATCCTCATGCGGGCAAACAAAAGTGATTCGGACACGGCTTTGCCCTTAGCCAGTCGAATCATCAGAGGATCATCATCCTGTGCAGCACCCAGCCGGTGGAAGCCAGGACAATGGTACACGTACCACAAATAAAAAATTTGTGGGCTGAAAATACCCTATTCATGGGAAGCCCAAGCCGAACCAAAAAAGCAGTAGCCTGCAGTTCGGTACACAGGTAGGAGTAAAGAGCTGGCACCAAAGCAAGCTGCTCCCCAAACGCCATCTGACAAGCCGGAAAAATACAATGCGGCCTGATGTGCGTTCCATCTCCTCCAGCAAAAATAGCCTCACCAAGCCAATAAGTGAGGTAAACAGCGAAATCTCTCCGCAGTGCAATGTCAGGACATATGGCGTTTGTACTCGCACAGAAATCTCTCAACTCTTCTTGCATGGCTAAGATCTTCTTCGAACTTGGATCCTGGGCCCTGGCTTCTTGGGTCACACTATCAGAAGACTCCCTGCTGTCAAAAAAGTTGGGGAACGAAGAGCTAGAACTCTTCCAACTGCTGGATCTAACTTTCAAACCCTCCTTCTCCTTCAAAAAATCATAGAAGGCGACGAGCTGAAAGTACGGAAGCCTGAACTCCTCAGACTGCCCCTCAAGGACGCTGTCAATCGGCATAAACTCCTCATAGAGTTTGCCAAGGATGGGCAATCCAGTAATGGCGCTCAGCTCCTTCAAAGAGAAACCAATCTCACCATTCGTCACAACGAAGGTATTGGTTTGTGGGAGGAATGACTACAGCATAGCCATGAAGGCCTCGTCGGAAAAGATCACGGTCTCCCTAAAGGCACGGACCGCATCAAAAATCCCGGCTTCCTTCAAAGCGGCGCCACCAATCAGCAGGACACGATCAGTCCCCGACTTCCACTCTGAGTCAGCATTGAAACGGCCACGAAGTCGAAAAGGCTTTATCCAATTACTGCCTTCACCGCTGAAAATACCAAGGCCCACCGGTCTCAAATCGACCGACGGATAATCAGAACCCTGGTAGCCGCTGGATGGCATCAACAGGTCCATGTCAACAGGCGACCTCTCCGTATATCCAGGAGAACCGCCAACAAAAACCCCGGTCTTGATTACATTTGTCCTTCTCACCCAGCTTGGAGGATCTTCCCTCTTAGAGCACGTGGGGGCAAGGCTCATGATCGAGACGGTGCGATCAAACGTCGACCGGGTAACAACAGTCTTCTTTTCACCATCTGTTGTGAAAGAGAACCGAAAACATCTCCTCTGGTATGTCATGTCATCAGGGACGGCATCACCAAAGAAGAAGGTAGGCTTGGGCAAAACACTATGATCTTCCATCACCCATGGATGACTACTTACCATGATCTTATAGAATTCCTCTCCCTTGAGAGCGATCAGTCGCTGCCTCATCTCATCTCTGTTGAGGGAGTCGCATTCTTCCAAATTTCTCTCAACATACTGGACCTTCTCAAAGGCTTGCTGAACGGCCGGATTAGAAGATCTAGCAGATCGACGACGTATGCTTGTAGCAGGCTCTTTACCCTTGTTCGTTCTGGAGGAACCACCTGAAAAGGATGAAAAAGAAAAAAGATCAAACATCAAAATGACAGAATCTCGTTAAAAAAAATCTGGCGAAATTTTGACATGATGACGGGGCAATTCCGAAGAAAAGGAATTATCCCGAAAGAAATAGAAAGCTTGAAGATGGGCTCAACATTGCTGCGAGCTCCGAAACTCCAAACTTTCGAAACCTCAAAGTCTCCGCAAAATCAGGAAGGGCTCAACATCGCTACGAGCTCCAAATTCCCAAATTTGCGAAAACTTTCAGGTATGCTATCACATCATGCTACAATTCAATTTACAAAAATATACATGCATGAACATCTTGGTAAAAAAAATGCATTATCAATGATGAGCAAAAAAGAAGAAAAAGAAAACTTTCTCAAAAAAAAAAGAAGGGGGAAAGAAAAAAAAAAGAAGATGGCCCACAGGCCGTGGCCGTACGGCCAGATTTGTACGGATCTGTCCGTACGGCCCCCCAAAAAAAAAAGAAGTGGAAAAAAAGAGGGAAAACACGTGTAAAAGAAAAAAGAAAAAAAAACACGTGGAGAAAAAAAAAGAAGAAAAGAAAGAAACAAAAAAAGGAAAGAACTTTTTATTTTTCCTACAATGGAGTTTTTTTGAAAAAAGGAACTTACTTGAAGCCATTGATGGAGAAGAAGAAGAAAAGTCTTGAAGATCTTGAAGAAGAAGAACTCTTGATCTTGAAGCCCTCTTGGGATTGTTGCAAAAGAAAGCAATAAGAGCAAGAGATCCAACCTCCTCCTTGCATTTATAGAAGAGAGCAAACCAAAGAAGGAAAGAAGAAAGAGGTAAGTGTTACTAATTAGTAACCTTACCAAAAGAAAGAGATTAGAAGGATTCTTTCCCAAAAGAAAGATATCTTGAGGGATTCTCTCCCAAAAAGAAATCAATGAGAGATTTTCTCCCAAAAGATAGGATCAATGAAGGATTCTTTCCCAAAAGAAAGATATCTTGAGATATTCTCTCCAAAATAAAGGGGACATGAGAGATTCTCTCCAAGTAAAGATGTTCTTAGATATTCTCTATCCAAATGAGATATTTTTGGATATTCTTTACAAAAATGACACCATAGGAGATCTAAGTCATTTCAAAAGTTTAAGGTCCCATCGGTTAGCCCATATGAGCCAGGTTTGACCACCTAGGCACACAAAAAAAAAATAAATTTTTTGGGCTTTTAGTCAAAGAGAAATCCCTCTTACCAAGAGTATACAAAAATGGTTCTATGCCTCTTTTGAGTTGATTCGACCATACAAAAGAGAATTCCAAGCCCCATGAGCTTCCAAAAATCAAACCATCCAGCCTCATATACCAAATTGAGCCAAAATCTTGAAATTGACATTCCACAAAAATCAAACCAAATCCTGGTCCCCTAACTTGCCACATACAGCCTGTTAGGTCACAAGATCAAAACCGAAATTGATCCCCCAACATTCCACATACAGCTTGTTGGGTCACACGGTCAAAACCAAACCCGACCCCCTAACCTGCCACATACAGCCTGTTAGGTCATAAGGTCAAAACCCAAATCCACATCCCTGATGTCATCTTCAAAACTTTGGCTCGAGATGGTATGTGATCCCTTTTACTACCATAAAATTCCCCTGGAAGCTCAAAAGGCTACAAATACCAAAAAGAAAGACCGCTCAAAGACTCTTGGTCCAGTCACAGGCTCTCCTTCAAAATTCTCTTCAAGGCACATCGACTACAAATGATAAGCAACTCGTCGCTGTACCTCGAGGGGGCATTTGTTGACACCAAAAATGTCACTTTGCCTCTTCAAGATCCAAAGAGCTACATGAAGTCGCAACCTGCCATAAATAGGCAATGCTACTTCCAAAAAATCAAATCTTGTCAGAATCAAACAAAAACTGCAAGATCCTTTAAGACAGCCAAAAGAGGAGTACACAAGAAGTTTCGGGCCATTTTAAAATCATTTGGCCTAACTTCGCTTCTTCGGCAGCTGAAAATGAGCTCCCGGCGGCGAAAGCATCGGAAACACTAAATCTTCGATCATAGCCGATGGATGGTCTCAAAAAACATCCAAAAGGCTCCACGTCAAGTTTCGAGTCAAACCGACGACGTTTGACCCTACATCAACCCTCGAACAGCAAAATCAAGCCTCTCGGCGGCGAGAACCACCGAGGCCATCACTCATTAGATGGAGCACATGGGCGGCTTCAAAACGCTTACAAAGGGCTGGCTACACGTCAAATTTCAGGTCATTTCGACAACATTTGACCATACTTTGATGCTCGGAAGCCAAATCAGGCCTCTCGGTGGCAAAGCTCCCCGGGACCATGGTTTCCAAGAAAGAGCCTATGGATCATCTTAAAATGACTCCAATAGGTTCCCTGTCAAATTTCAAGTCAATCGAACATCGGTTGACCGCACATCAAACCGCGACATCTTCATCGCGACAAAAGCAAGTCTACTGGTGATAGGACCCCAAATGGCTTCAAAACTCAAACAGAAGCCTATAGTTGGTCTTATTTATTGCTCAGGAGGCTTGACATCAAATTTCAGGTCATTCCGACATCGTTTGACCCAGTTTCAGCTTCTGATGAAAAATCGGCAACTTTGCGCGACAAAGTCTTCGGTTTTTTCGAAAAATTGGAAACTTTGCAAAATAAAATGCAAGGATTCTCATCAGGTTTTCTACAGGGAAATCAGGCCAATAAATGATCAAAAATGTCAAGGAAAAATGCAGAAGAAAAAAGAATAAAAAAACAACAAAAACGGACACAAAACGGGACAAAAGGGGGAAAAACCCCCCAGGGTCGCCGGCGACCCTGGAATCAGGGATCGCCCGGTGGGCCCCGGAAACCCCGTTTTACGCCATTTTTTTTGTGATTCGAAGCATCCGGCCTCTGGTATTTTCCAAAATTCATACTTTTGAGATGCGAAATCCTCTAACATCCGTCAAAAGCATGGGTTAATCATCAAGAGTATCGAGAACAACATTGATTGCCACACGGTCAACCAAAAAAAAGTGTGCTTTCTACCCGACCGATCGAGAAATCGACAGGACAGATGGTACCGACCCGCTGTTGGCAACCAACACCTGAAGTTACATGGTCATCCGATGTCGATCTATATGAAGATCCATCGATGATCATCGCCAGAAGAATCCCAAAAGACGCGGCACGGCCCGCGACTCTTCAACTGCTCGGCGACCACTTAATGCGATTAATTGACTAGCTTTATTACAGTCATTAATCCATTTCTTTGGATGGACCAATCAGAAGAAAGCATCCGGGAGTTACAAGTCAAGAGATTCATGGCATTTAACCCATGAAACTCCTCCCATCATGGCGATTAAAGGCGATTAAATGCCCTCAATCTCCTCCGGCCAATCGGAAGCCAAGAAAAAGGAGTTACAAAATAAAGAATTCAATCTTGTAACTCCTCCCTTTATGTAGCTTTATGACAATTAAGGCTCATAAACCCTCCTAAATGGCTACCTAAAAGCCTATAAATAGGAGAGCATTCCAAAGAAATCTAGATCGGAAAAATGAGACAGATCCCATATCAGAAAAAAGCATAGAAATTCAGAGAAAGAAAGATAGAAAACTCTGCGGAAGTTCTACACCGACCACCGCTACAAGGTGACAAAAGTCCCTTAGGGGGTACCCCCCCCCGCCCCCCCAAGGTCCTTGCCTTCTCCTTCTGCCTTCAAATGGCTTAGACGTGGCTTTTCAGCCCGTCTACTTGGCTTTTTATTGGACATAGGACCTCCTTTTGGTCTTTGTTCTATAAAAACCTGAGGTTATAGCCAAGCCAAGCGAATCAATAGTATCCTCTGTTCTCATCTGCATGGATGATGGCAAAGTCCACATATGGCTTGCGACCGTCAATCTGAACGGGTCCCCCACAATCTCCTGAGAAGTTAGATCCTCCTTTTCTTGCTTTTCCTTGTAGTTTGTATTTTTTTCAAAAGAGACAAAAATTACAATTCTTGTCTTTCATTATTGATAAGGATTGTAAATCGGCTATAAACGCCAAAATCGGTTATAAACGCCAAAAATCGGCTATAAACGCTAAAATCGGCTATAAATGCCAAACAAATCGCCTTTCACAGCAAATCAAGAAAATGTCTCTTTTCTTAAATATATGTGCAATGGAAAACTTGAAAGAAGTTGATTTCTTTTTTACTTGCGAAGGTTGATCTCCGGATCACCACTTGCAATTCTAAGTAAAAATAGAAAATCTGGCACACCCACACAAAAGAAATGTTGACCCACGCCCCTTGCCCACCCGGTTACGAAAGGGTCGGACCCAACGGACTCCCACGTCCGCCGACCTCGGTAGGACCAGAGGCGCCAGGAGCGCGGTCCATCAAGCTGGCACACCCGGTGGGACACGTTCATTTGAGAACACGATGCTAGAAATGAAATATTTGCATATCATATCTATTGCTCTATGCTTATACTTCTTTTCTTGATTCTTTGGCTACTTTTTGATTGGTGGCCATGTTGGATTCCGCATCTAAAAAAAATGAGATGAGATTTTTTGGAAATTTCTAATTCTTTGAATTTATTTCCACCTTTTCTCTTTTCAAAAAAAAAAATAATAAAAAAATCAGATTTTTCATTTTGGATTCAAAATTGAGAAACCTTGATCCGTTCCTATCGTTCATCGCGCTTGCAGAAATGTTGAGCCTGTTCGACTAAGGTTTTGGGCCATCGTTTCTCTTCGATGAGTTCATTAAAGATAAAAATATATATATATATATAAATAAATAAAAAATCAGATTTCTCATTTTGGATTCAAAATTGAGAAACCTTGATCCGTTCCTATCGTTCATCGCGCTTGCAGAAATGTTGAGCCTGTTCGACTAAGGTTTTGGGCCATCGTTTCTCTTCGATGAATTCATTAAAGATCTAAAATATATATATATATATAAACAGATTTTTCATTTTGGATTCAAAATTGAGAAACCTTGATCCGTTCCTATCGTTCACCGTGCTTGTAGAATTGTTGAGCCTGTTCGACTAAGGTCTTGGGCTATCGTTTCTCTTCGATGAATTCATTAAAGATCTAAAGAATATATATATATATAAAACAGATTTAACATTTTGGATTCAAAATTGAGAAACCTTGATCCGTTCCTATCGTTCATCGCGCTTGCAGAAATGTTGAGCCTGTTCGACTAAGGTTTTGGGCCATCGTTTCTCTTCGATGAGTTCATTAAAGATCAAAAATATATATATATATAAAAATAAAGCTGCGGGTAAGAGACCTGAACTCTCAGATGCCTTCAAAGAACGAGTAGAGAAGAAATACCCGTTTGATGAAGATGTTGATGAAATCTTCGGGGCTCTTGTGGGAAACGGCAAGCTCACCTTGCCTGAACCAAAAAGACCGGGTGATGTTGGCAAAACCAACGATCCTCGGTACTGTCCATACCACCAGATGATCTCGCATCCTCTCAATCAATGCTTTGTTGTGAGGGAGAAAATAAACGAGATGTGGAAAAACGGAGTCATCATCTTTGACAAAAACTATGGGCCTGCCTCCGTCAACATGGTGACATGTGGACAAACATCAAAATCACCGAAGAAGAAGATCACTACTTCCTTCAAGGTAATAAACTCAATCCAAGCGTCCGAGGAACTGGTTCCTTACACAACACCAGACGGACAACCCATATGGGTACATCCCGATTTCCTGGAAGATGAAAATTGGGAGGTCGTGAAAACAAAGCCTACAACTCAGCAGCGAAGGCAGGCTAGGAAACATCTCCTCAAGTTCAAACGGCAAGAGAAGACCCAGCCAAAACAAGAAGTCAAAGAAAAGGCGGAGGCTTCCTCTACCGCTTCACTGGAGGCAACAAAAACATCCCTTCCAGAGACTTGAAATGGGGTAAGAAAATTCACTCTCACTGATTTCATGCCACCTCAATTCAAAGAAGCCACGCAGGAGGCATCATACTCTTGCAATTCTGTAGTTGGATTCTCCATTGATGGATACGAGTCCAGCGACACCGATGATGGATTCGAATCCAACTACACAGACGAATGAGAGGAATCCCTTGAAATAGGAGAATATCTCTCCGATGAAGAATGGGTTCCTGAGTCTCATCTTATGCCAGTAATCTGGTATAACCCTCTACAGCCACAAGGATCCTGGTCTGATGATGAAGAAGACCAAGAGGCTGTACAAGAAGATGCTGCTGACCCAGCCCCTAGTGGCAACAATGATGAACATGCAGGCCCTAAGGAGGCTTTCAAGTATGACTTGATTGAACACTTCAAGCACATACCTGCACGTCTGCACATCCTGGATTTATTACGAATGTCTCCGCACACTCGTGATAATCTCATCTCAAAATTACAAAAGCTGAATGAGGATGTCGACAAACATGCCCCGCAAGTCCTCCAAATTGAAATGGATTACCGTGTCAAAAACTCAAAAGCCAACCTCAAAGGGTGAAAAGAAGAAAACTGAGGGATCATGCATTGAATGCCTCTCGGTTAAAAAAACAGCTAGTGCAACCATCACCTTCACAAAGGACGACCTCCTACTTGGTGAAACTAGGCACAACCGACCCCTGTACTTCACAGGGTACATCAAGGAAATGCCTATGCACAGAGTTCAGATCGACCCAGGTTCTGCACTCAACCTCATCTCCACATCAGCTCTCGAAGAGTTGGGCATCCCACCCAGCAAACTGAGCCACACATCTGTATCTATCTTTGGATACGGTGGGAGTACTCAAAGGCCTATCGGCAAAATCAGGTTCAAGTTGCAGATCGATGATCTTATTTCTGAGGTCATTGTGTATGTAATAAAAACAACTTCATGCTACAACATCCTTCTCGGACGCCCTTGGATCCACGAGAATGGTGTTGTCCCTTCAACTCTACATCAATGCATCAAGTTTGTTGGCGACGACGGCATGATACATCGAGTCTTTGCAGACAAAAGACCCTTCAAAGGTAAAGAAGTCCACTTTGCAGACTCACAGATGTATGAAGGTGAAAAAGAAGAAGAGGAGAAGCACATAGCACCCTTTGCCGAAAATCCTCAGAAAGATAAAGGCAAGGCTCCTCAACAATCGTCGGAAGAAAACAAATCATCCGGTAAATCCGAGAGAGCATTCAAACTCCCTTCATCATCTCCCTCAAACCTTCAAAGCCTTTGGTCATCACAACTAAAGTGAAGAAGGCAAAGCAAAAGCCTGGGGGTAAATTTGTTGTCTCTTTCGCGTCTATCATGCAAGACACGGATTTGGATTCAAAGCCAGAAGACGACACATCGTCAAGCCAAGCTGACACTTAGCAAGTTCAGCCTGCTCTTACTCCAATGGAGATAACTTCTGACATAGAAGATCCTACGTCAGCTTCCTTCGTTGTTCCAGCAACTTCAGCAAAGGAAAAGCCGATCTTCTTCCATAGATCGGATGCTTCTTCATCAAACTCCATGCTTGAACCTTTCCAAAATAAAGGTATGCCTCAACTATCCTTATATAGTTTTGTGGCACAAGCTATTATGAAGAAAATGGGCTATGATGCTCAAAACCCAGTCGGTTTGGGAGAAGGACGCGGTATTCTCACGCCGTTAGGGCCCGTCTTGACCAAAAGCCAGCTGGAAGATTGGAGACTCTACGGCTATGTAGAAAAGTCTTCACACGTGTTAGGGTATGATCCCGACACTCCCCTGAGACAGTTGACACAAAGGCTTAAAAGTCAATATACTGACCAAGCCTCAACATCTCAAGTCCAAGAAGACATCGATCTCCCTGGATATCTCTTTGATGAGTCACCTGAAAAAGATCCAAGAAGCTCATCCAATTGGCACGATTTCTCCGAAAATGAAGAGGAGTTGTCCGATAGCACAGACGTGTGGTCTTCTGACCCAGAAGAACCCTCATCTCCAAAAGAAGTAGTCTACTTTGACCCGGTTTCAACAGGCGATTGGGATCATCTCATAGCAAGCCTTGGGAAAATTACCGATCAAGAAGTGATGGACCGCGCTCCTGGCGCCTGGTCCTACCGAGGTCGGCAGACGTGGGAGTCCGTTGGGTCCGACCCTTTCGTAATCCCAGGGGGGCAAGGGGCGTGCATCAACATTTCTTTTTGGGTGGGTGTGCCAGATTTTCTATTTTACTTGGAATTGCAAGTGGTGATCCGGAGATCAACCTTCGCAAGTAAAAAAGAAATCAACTTCTTTCAAGTTTTCCATTGCACAGATATTTAAGAAAAGAGACATTTTCTTGATTTGCCGTGAAAGGCGATTTTTGGCATTTATAGCCGATTTTTGGCGTTTATAGCCGATTTTGGCATTTATAGCCGTTTTACAATCCTTATCAATAATGAAAGACAAGAGTTGTGATTTTTGTCTCTTTTAAAAAAATACAAACTACAATGAAAAGCAAGAAAAGGAGGATCTAACTTCTCAGGAGATTGTGGGGGACCCGTTCAGATTGACGGTCGCAAGCCATATGTGGACTTCGCCATCATCCATGCAGATGAGAACAGAGGATGCTATTGATTCGCTTGGCTTGGCTATAACCTCAGGTTTTTAGAGAACAAAGACCAAAAGAAGGTCCTATGTCCAATAAAAAGCCGAGAAGGCAAGGACCTTGGGGGGGGGGGGGGTGGGTACCCCCCAAGGGACTTTTGTCACCTTGTAGCGGTGGTCGGTGTAGGATTTCCACAAAGTTTTCTCTTTTAGATTTCTGATGCCTTTTTCTGTCTGAGTTTCAGGATTTTCTGCAGTCTGTTGTCCGTGTGTCTGCTGTTGTTTTTTCTTCTTGGAGAGCTCTCCTATTTATAGGCTTTTAAGTAGCCATTTAGGAGGGTTTATATGCCTGAATTGTCATAAAGCTACATAAAGGGAGGAGTTACAAGATTGAATTCTTTATTTTGTAACTCCTTTTTCTTGGCTTCTGATTGGCCGGAGGAGATTGAGGGCATTTAATCGCCTTTAATCGCCATGTTGGGAGGAGTTTCATGGGTTAAATGCCATGAATCTCTTGACTTGTAACTCCCGGATGCTTGCTTCTGATTGGTCCGTCCAAAGAAATGGATTAATGACTGTAATAAAGCTAGTCAATTAATCGCATTAAGTGGTAGCCGAGCAGTTGAAGAGTCGCGGGCCGTGCCGCGTCTTTTGGGATTCTTCTGGCGATGATCATCGATGGATCTTCATATAGATCGACATCGGATGACCATGTAACTTTAGGTGTTGGTTGCCAACAGCGGGTCGGTACCATCTGTCCTGTCGATTTCTCGATCGGTCGGGTAGAAAGCACACTTTTTTTTGGTTGACCGTGTGGCGATCAATGTTGTTCTCGATACTCTTGATGATTAACCCATGCTTTTGACGGATGTCAGAGGATTTGGCCTCTCAAAAGTATGAATTTTGGAAAATACCGGAGGCCGGATGCTTTGAATCACGAAAAAACGGCGAAAAACGGGGTTTCCGGGGCCCACCGGGTGATCCCAGGTTCCAGGGTCGCCGGCGACCCTGGGGTTTTTTTCCCCCTTTTGTCCCGTTTTGTGTCCGTTTTTGCTGTTTTTTTATTCTTTTTTCTTATGCATTTTTCCTTGACATTTTTGATCATTTATTGGCCTGATTTCCCTGTAGAAAACCTTATGAGAATCCTTGCATTTTATTTTGCAAAGTTTCTAATTTTCCGAAAAAGCCGAAGACTTTGTCGCGCAGAGCTGCCGATTTTCCGTCAGAAGCTGAAACTGGGTCAAACGATGTCGGAATGACCTGAGATTTGAGGTGAAGCCTCCTGAGCAATAAATAAGACCAACCATAGGCTTCTGTTTGAGTTTTGAAGCTGTTTGGGGTCCTATCACCAGTAGACTTGCTTTTATCGCGATGAAGATGTCGCGGTTTGATGTGCGGTCAATCGATGTCCGATTGACTTGAAATTTGACAGGGAACCTATTGGAGTCATTTTAAGATGATCCATAGGCTCTGTCTTGGAAACCATGGTCCCGGGGAGCTTTGCCGCTGAGAGGCCTGATTTGGCTTCCGAGCATCAAAGTATGGTCAAATGTTGTCGAAATGACCTGAAATTTGACGTGTAGCCCTTTGTAAGCGTTTTGAATCCGTCCATGTGCTCTATCTAATGAGTGATGGCATCAGTGGTTCTCGCCGCCGAGAGGCTTGATTTAGCTGTTCGAGGGTTGATGTAGGGTCAAACGTTGTTGGTTTGACTCGGAACTTGACGTGGAGCATTTTGGAAGTATTTTGAGACCATCCATCGGCTATGATCGAAGATTTAGTGTTTCCGATGCTTTCGCCGCCGGGAGCTCATTTTCAGCTGCCGGAGAAGCGAAGTTAGGCCAAATAATTTTGAAATGGGCCGAAACTTCTTATGTACTCCTCTTTTGGCTGTCTTGAAGGATCTTGCAGTTTTTGTTTGATTCTGACAAGATTTGATTTTTTTGGAAGTAGCATTGGCTATTTATGGCAGGTTGCGACTTCATGTAGCTCTTTGGATCTTGAAGAGGCAAAGTGATATTTTTGGTGTCAACAAATGCCCCCTCGAGGTACAGCAACAAGTTGCTTATCATTTGTAGTCGATGTGCCTCGAAGAGATTTTTGAAGGAGTGCCTGTGATTGGACCAAGAGTCTTTGAACAGTCATTCTTTTTGGTATTTGTAGCCTTTTGAGCTTCCAGGGGAATTTTATGGTAGTGAAAGGGATCACATACAATCTCGAGGCAAAGTTTTGAAGATGACATCAGGGATGTGGATTTGGGTTTTGACCTTATGACCTAACAGGCTGCATGGTCGGGTTTGGTTTTGACCGTGTGACCCAACAAGCTGTATGTAGAATGTTGAGGGATCAATTTCGATTTTGATCTTGTGACCTAACAGGCTGTATGTGGCAAGTTAGGGGACCAGGATTTGGTTTGATTTTTGTGGAATGTCAATTTCAAGATTTTGGCTCAATTTGGTATATGAGGCTGGATGGTTTGATTTTTGGAAGCTCATGGGGCTTGGAATTGTCTTTTGTTTGGTCGAATCAACTCAAAAGAGGCATGTAACCATTTTTGTATACTCTTGGTAAGAGGGATTTCTGATTGACTAAAAGCCCAATTTTTTTTTTTGTGTGCCTAGGTGGTCAAACCTGGCTCATATGGGCTAACCGATGGGACCTTAAGCTTTTAAAATGGCTTAGATCTCCTATGGTGTCATTTTTGTAAAGAATATCCAAAAATATCTCATTTGGATAGAGAATATCTAAGAACATCTTTACTTGGAGAGAATCTCTCATGTCCCCTTTATTTTGGGAGAGAATATCTCAAGATATCTTTCTTTTGGGAAAGAATCCTTCATTGATCCTATCTTTTGGGAGAAAATCTCTCATTGATTTCTTTTTGGGAGAGAATCCCTCAAGATATCTTTCTTTTCGGAAAGAATCCTTCTAATCTCTTTCTTTTGGTAAGGTTACTAATTAGTAACACTTACCTCTTTCTTCTTTCCTTCTTTGGTTTGCACTCTTCTATAAAAGCAAGGAGGAGGTTGGATCTCTTGCTTTTATTGCTTTCTTTTACAACAATCTCAAGAGGGCTTCAAGACCAAGAGTTCTTCTTCTTTAAGATCTTCAAGACTTTTCTTCTTCTTCTCCATCAATGGCTTCAAGTAAGTTCCTTTTTGCAAGAAAACTCCATTGTAGGAAAAATAAAAAGTTCTTTCCTTTTTTTGTTTCTTTGTTTTCTTATTTTTTTTTCTCCACGTGTTTTTTTTTTCTTTTTTTTTACATGTGTTTTCCGTCTTTTTTTTTCACTTCTTTTTTTTTTTTGGGGGCCGTACCGCCACGTGGCATGTGGGCCATCTTTTTTTTTTGTTTTCTTTCCCCCTTCTTTTTTTTTGAGAAAGTTTTCTTTTTCTTCTTTTTTGCTCATCATTGATAATGCATTTTTTTTACCAAGATGTTCATGCATGTATATTTTTGTAAATTGAATTGTAGCATGATGTGATAGCATACCTGAATGTTTTCACAAATTTGGGAATTCGGAGCTCGTCGCGATGTTGAGCCCTTCCTGATTTTGCGAAGACTTTGAGGTTTCTAAAGTTTGGAGTTTCGGAGCTCGCAGCAATGTTGAGCCCATCTTCAAGCTTTCTATTTCTTTCGGGATAATTCCTTTTCTTCAGAATTGCCCCGTCATCATGTCAAAATTTCGCCAGGTTTTTTTTTTAGCGAGATTCTGTCATTTTGATGTTTGATCTTTTTTCTTTTTCATCCTTTTCAGGTGGTTCCTCCAGAACGAACAAGGGTCAAGAGCCTGCTACAAGCATACCTCGTCGATCTGCTAGATCTTCTAATCCGGCCGTTCAGCAGGCCTTTGAGAAGGTCCAGTATGTTGAGAGAAATTTGGAAGAATGCGACTCCCTCAACAGAGATGAGATGAGGCAGCGACTGATCGCTCTCAAGGGAGAGGAATTCTATAAGATCATGGTAAGCAGTCGTCCATGGGTGATTTAAGATCAGAGTGTTTTGCCCAAGCCTACCTTCTTCTTTGGTGATGCCGTCCCTGATGACATGACATACCAGAGGAGATGTTTTCAGTTCTCTTTCACAGCAGATGGTGAGAAGAAGACTGTTGTTACCCGGTCGACGTTTGATCGCACCGTCTCGATCATGAGCCTTGCCCCCACATGCTCTAAGAGGGAAGATCCTCCAAGCTGGGTGAGAAGGACAAATGTAATCAAGACCGGGTTTTTGTTGGCGGTTCTTCTGGATATACGGAGAGGTCGCCTGTTGACATGGACCTGTTGATGCCATCCAGCGGCTACCTGGGTTCTGATTATCCATTGGTCGATTTGAGACCGGTGGGCCTTGGTATTTTCAGCGGTGACGGCAGTAATTGGATAAAGCCTTTTCGACTTCATGGCCGTTTCAATGCTGACTCATAGTGGAAGACGTGGACTGATCGTGTCCTGCTGATTGGTGGCGCCGTTTTGAAGGAAGCCGGGATTTTTGATGCGGTCCGTGCCTTTAGGGAGACCTTGATCTTTTCCGACGAGGCCTTCATGGCTTTGCTGGAGTCATTCCTCCCACAAACCAATACCTTCGTTGTGACGAATGGTGAGATTGGTTTCTCTTTGAAGGAGCTGAGCACCATTACTGGATTGCCCATCCTTGGCAAACTCTATGAGGAGTTTATGCCGATTGACAGCGTCCTTGAGGGGCAGTCTGAGGAGTTCAGGCTTCTGTACTTTCAGCTCGTCGCCTTCTATGATTTTTTGAAGGAGAATGAGGGTTTGAAAGTTAGATCCAGCAGTTGGAAGAGTTCTAGCTCTTCGTTCCCTAACTTTTTTGACAGCATGGAGTTTTCTGATAGTGTGACCCAAGAAGCCAGGGCCCAGGATCCAAGTTCGAAGAAGATCTTAGCCATGCAAGAAGAGTTGAGAGATTTCTATGCGAGTACAAACGCCATATGTCCTGACATTGCACTACTGAGAGATCTTGCTGTTTACCTCACTTATTGGCTTGGTGAGGCTATTTTTGCTGGAGGAGATGGAACGCACATCAGGCCGCATTGTATTTTTCCGGCTTGTCAGATGGCGTTTGGGGAGCAGCTTGCTTTGGTGCCAGCTCTTTACTCCTACCTGTGTACCGAACTGCAGGCTGCTGCTTTTTTGGTTCGGCTTGGGCTTCCCTTGAATAGGGTATTTTCAGCCCACATCCTTTATTCGTGGTACGTGTACTACTGTCCTGGCTTCCACCGGCTGGGTGCTGCACAGGATGATGATCCTTTGATGATTCGACTGGCTAAGGGCAAAGCCATGTCCGAATCACTTTTGTTTGCCCGCATGAGGATCCGACGGTTCAGGGACGTCGAGATGGGTCAGTCTTCAGTGAAGCTTTCTCCGGAGTTGCGGAAGAAGGCTTTTGATTTTGGTGCCTCCCGAGACTCTACCAGGGCGGGGTCGGGAAGGCATTACTCCTTGACGAATGCAGAGAAGGAGTGGCTTTTGAGCATACGTATCGGCACGATGGTGTACCACAGACATCTTTTCATTGATTGCTTTGCATGGTCTTACGCTGAAATGCCTGGCTTAGACCCCAAAATAGCCGTTCACAAACTCAATCTTCAAGAAGACATCAAGCCTGTCAAGCAAGGCCAAAGAAGATTTCGTCCAGATGTGATGGATAAAATTAAACAAGAAGTTCAAAAACTCAAAAGCGTCGGCTTCATCCTGAGGAACAACATCCTGAATGGTTGGCCAACATTGTCCCCGTGACAAAGAAAAACGGGCAAATCTGGGTCTGTATTGACTATAGAGACCTGAATGGCGCATGCCCAAAAGACGAATTTCCGCTCCCCATACCAGAGGTAATGATTGATAATACCTGTGGATTCGAGCGAATGACATTCATGGATGGTTTCTCTGGCGACAATCAGATAAAGATGCATCCTGTAGATGAAAAACATACATCTTTTCAGACCCCATTTGGCTTGTATTGCTACACTGTCATGCCATTTGGTTTGAAAAATGCTGGTGCCACATATCAGAGGGCTATGATGAAAATATTTCAAGATATGCAGCACAAGACGGTTGAATGTTACGTTGATGACCTCGCCGTCAAAAGCAAAAGAAAAGAAGATCATCTCGAAGACCTTCGAGAAGTCTTCCTCCGGCTTCACAAACACAAACTGCGGATGAATCCTTTGAAATGCTTTTTCGGCGTCTCGTCAGGTAAGTTCCTCGGATTCTTAGTTCGGAAAGCTGGAATAGAGCTTGACCATATAAAAGTCAAAGCCATTCTAGAAATGCCCTCTCCAAGAACCTTGAGAGAACTCAAAGGGCTTCAAGGGAGATTGGCCTACATCAGACGGTTCATCTCCAATCTATCGGGGAAATGCCGTCCATTCTCCCGGTTGATGAAAAAGGTGTAAACTTTGTCTATGATACTGACTGTGAAGCTGTTTTCCAAGACATCAAGTCGTACCTGACAAAACCTCAGTGTTAGCTGCTCCTACCACTGGAAAACCATTCATCTTGTACACAAGAGCCCTTGATCACTCTTTACGAGCTCTGCTTGCGCAAGAAAATGACCAAAGAAAAGAAGCTGCTCTATATTACCTCAACCGCATGCTAGTAGGTGCAGAGCATCGCTACTCTCCGGTCGAAAAAGAATGTCTTGCAGTGACGTTCGCCATACAAAAGCTGCGCCACTACTTGCTTTCCAACACAGTATACCTGGTCTCGATGGTCAACCTCTTGAAGGTCCTTGTCACAAAGGCAGGTTCTCTCAATGCTCGACTGGCAAAATGGACCATCCTTCTGTCACAATTTGATATTAGGTATGTACCACAAAAGGCAATCAAAGGGCAAGCTCTAGCGAACTTCCTCGCAGAGCATCCATTGCCTAAAGATTCTCCGCTCAGAGATGATCTCCCAGACGAACCAGTCTACAATGTGGAGACTTTCTCGCAAAGTGCTTCCTGGGACATGTACTTTGACGGTGCAACCAGGACAAATGAAAAAAGACAGCTGATCTCGGGAGTTGGCATCCTCTTTGTTAGCCCCGACAAAAACATGATTCCACACGCTTTCTCCCTACTGGAACCATGCATAAACAATGCAGCTGAATATCAAGCTCTGATCCTAGGATTGTAACTCGCCATCGAATCCGGCATCACCATGCTGGAAGTCTTTGGAGACTCTCAACTGATCGTCAACCAGATGAATCAGAAATTTGAAGTCAGGAAACCAGATTTACTGCCTTACTACAACAAGGCACAATCACTTCTGCGAAAGTTTGACATCTGTCACATCACCCACATTCGTAGAGGTGAAAACATACGTGCAGATGCCCTAGCTGAACTTGCCGCATCCATGGTAATCCAAGAAGGGGAAAACATCCAAATCACAGTGTGCGAAAGAAGAATCATTCCTCCTCTTAACACACACCAAGCTGTTGCTGAATGCCACAAAGTGGTTGGAAGTCGGATTTCAATCATTCAAACTTCAATCGGCGACTGGAGGGATCCGTTCATTGATTACATTATGTTCGGAATCCTACCTGAAGATCCAAAAGAACGGGTAAGCATCCAAAGGCGAACCCCAAGCTTTCATTTGGATATTTCTTCAAAAATCCTTTACAGGAAATCCTTCAACGGAGTACTTCTACGCTGCTTGTCACAGCAGGAGGCTGAAGAAACACTCAAAGAAGTTCATGCTGGTCTTTGCGGAGCTCATCAGGCTGGTCCCAAGCTCTACGATCAGATAAAAAGATTAGGATATTACTGGCCTACCATGGTAGCTGATGCAATGCAATTTGCTAAGCGCTGCCAACAATGACAAGTTCATGGAGATTACATTCACATGCCTCTAGAATAGCTGCATCCTACAGCGATCTCATGGCCTTTCGAAGCCTGGGGTACGGACATCATAGGTCTTATTTCTCCCCCTTCGAGCAAAGGTCATCGCTTCATCTTCGCCGCTACGGATTATTTCTCCAAGTGGTCAGAAGCATTTGCGTTCAACGAAATGAAGACCTCATCAGTCCTTCAGTTCCTGCGCACAAACATCATTTGTCGTTTCAGCATACCCAAAAGATTTGTCCATGATAACGGACCACAATTCTGGGATCATCGATTCTACAGGTTCTGCGACAAATACAAAATCCAAAGCTGTCCTTCGACTCCATACAATCCGACAGCAAACGGGTTGGTAGAAGCTTTAAACAAGACACTCTGCAAAATCCTCAAAAAAATGGTCTCTAGTCACAAAAGAGACTGGAGCGACAAAATGTCTGAAGCTTTGTGGGCCTATCAAACCACCGTTCGAGGACCAACCCATAGCACACCATTCTCCTTGGTCTATGGATGCGAAGCTATCGTGTCCTTGGAAGTACAAATTCCTTCCTTGAGGGTATCCTTGCAAAATGACATGACTCAAGAAAGCAATGTCAAATTGCGACTCCATGAGCTGGACAATCTCGATGAGAGACGGCTCGAAGCTCAACAAAGCATTGAACTTTACCATGCACGCATGGCAGGATCTTTCGACAAAAAGGTCAGGCAACGCTCCTACAAAAAGGGTGACTTGGTCCTTGCGGTAAAAAGACCAATGGTCTTCGCTCACAAGTCCAAAGGCAAATTTGAGCCAAAATGGGAGGGACCCTACGTCATCGACAAGGTTTTCTCCAACGGCGCATACGCACTCCTAAACATGGAAGGTGACAGATGTATGCTGCCCATCAACAGCAAGTTCTTAAAGCAGTACTACCCTTGAAGACTTACCCAACTGGGTAACAGCAATGCCTGTACGGCAAAAACCGGTTTCCAGGTACACGCTCGCTAAACCCACCTCTTTTTAGAATTTTCATATCAAATGTTGAAATTTCTAGAAATTTAAACAATGCTTACTTTCATCGTTTCATTGTTAAAAAAAAAAATCCAAGTTTAGGAACCTTTCCCTAAACTTGACCAAAATTTTCAACCCTCGAACCCAAAATTCATGGTTTGAAACAAAATCCGGATTCAGGGATTTCCACCCTAGTCCACCCTTCCTTTTACCGCAAAAATGGTTTTAGGTCAAAACTTATGACCCTCGTGTCTTTAAACAAAAAAAAATATTTTTTCAAAAATCCGCGGGGAAGCGACGTTTAGTCGATACTCGCACAAATCGGAAGCATATGAACCACGTTCGACACTTCCAAAATTGCAGGGAAGCGACATTTCGTTGATACTTGCAAAATCCAAAACCTTGGAGATGCAACATTTCAGTTGATATCCACAACCCAAATTTCAAAGGTTCGAAAAAACCTAAAAAACCATGGAGACACAACATTTCAGTTGATATCCATAACCCAAAGGTTCGAGAAAACCACAAATTTCAAAAATCGTGGGAAAACGACATCAAGTCAGTACCCGCAAAACCAAAATTTTTAAAAAGCAAGGATGCGACATTCCATCGATTCTTGCACCCAAATCCGCGAGGATGCGACATTCCATCGATACTCGCAACCGAATGAGAAAGGATGCGACATTCCATCGATACTTGCAAGAACATTCAGCAGGGAGGCGACTTTTAGTCGATACTTGCATTTTTGAAAACCAAACCGGCTATAAATGCCACCAAAACAGGCTATAAATGCCACAAACCGGCTATCAATGCCACAAAACAAAACCGGCTATCAATGCCACAAAAAAAAAATGGCTTTCAAAAAACCCGGCTATCAATGCCACAAACTCGGCTATCAATGCCACAAAAAAACGGCTATAGATGCCACAAAAAAAAACTCGGCTAACAATGCCACCAAAAGCTGGCTCTCAAGCCAAAATCGGCTTCCATGCCACAAGCAAAAATCTGGCTTCCATGCCAAAACAATCATTTGATAAAAGATTTTCACAAAATGACAAGCTTTTGATCAAATCTCATTTAGCAATTACTTTTATCACAAAAAGATTCAAGTGAGCGCAGGGATAACAAAAAAAAAAAAAAGAGTACAAAAAAAAAATATACATGTGGTACCCAAAAAAAGAAAGTGTTCACAAGCACTACAAAAAAAGAAAAGTACCAAAAAAATACAAGTGGAACTAAAAAAATACTAAAAAAAAAAGGAAGGATGGTTTCTGTTAAAAAAAAAAGAGGAGCTCAATCAAAAATGGTCTTTAGCTAAGAGTTCAGCTCCTTAAGCAAACTTTTGGCCTCAGCCGTCAGGGATTCCAAGGCACGCTTGTTGGAATTTGAGATGACTTGAAAGTCTTTTGACGAATTGAAGAATATAGTATCTCAAGTATTTATTTGAGTTGGAATTATTGTCAAACACATTGTCACAAGCATGATGATAGTAGGCTAGTGTTGATAGAGCTGAAAAGAAGAATCAGAATTGAAACAGTCAGGAATTCAGAATTCCTGAAGCAGAGCACGCGGTCGACCGGGCACCCCATGCGGTCGACCGAGCAAAGAGAAACCTGCAGAAACAGATTCAGGTAGCTCCCAGTTATTTTCGTGACACAGTGTGTCTTCGGTCGACCGGGAACACAGGATGTCGACCGAGCGCGATAGTTGTCTGTTTCCAGACAGTGTCTTCGGTCGACCGAGCAAGCAAGGATGTCGACCGAGCACGGGAACCAGAGTTGCGCAGAAACAGAAGTCTTGCACGAAAATTCAGCACTCTTATCTAATTTGTTTGGGACTCTTTCTAAACGAATTGTAGCCTGTTTTAAATACAATTAAGGGTTAACATAACCTATAAAAAGGCATGTATGGGTCGTTCTTAAAGATACACCAGAAGAGAGAAAGAAGAGAAGAGAAAAGAGAGAGAGTTTTTGAGAGAATAGAGTGCTGTTGCTGTGTGCTGTTGTGCTGCATCTTTCTACAGCAAGTGAGGACGAGGATGTGCTCTTGAAGATGGTGATTCGTCCATGAGTTAAGTGTCTCTCTGTTTATGTTTTATTTTCAATTTGTAAGGGATTGAGAGAGAGAGAATTGTAGAGGGGAAGGGCTGTAGACAGAGTTTATCTTCTATTCTGTTTTTACATCAAGTTGGTGCTTGGTGTCTGGGGTTTGGTGATCCTATCTGTTGGTGCAGATAAATTGTAAAGGGAGTCGGTGCTTCCTAGATAGTTGGTGCTATCTGAAACTAAGGGTTGGTGCTCTTTGTCGTTGGTGCGACTAAATAAGATTCAGATCTGTCCCGGATTGGTGTTCGGACAGTCTTTGAACCGTGGACGTAGCCTTTCGGTGAACCACGTTAAATCTGGTGTCATTGTGTGGTTTGACTTGTTTTGTTGTTGAATTGGACCTGTTTTTAGAGATCACTGATTCACCCCCCCCCCTCTCAGTGATCGCGATATCCAACAACGCTTCTTCAGGAACTTGCCATGAGATGCTGGGGTGGGTTGTAACCCTTCTTTCGCACCGGGAAGCTTATCTCGAGCAGTTCGCCATTGTTTGTTCTCTTCAGACTTCCTTTTAAGAACTCGATTGGCATCTACAACCCAGCGAATCAGAGCACTCTCCCTGTCATGAGCCTCTGTTATTGCAGTCCACTTGGCAGCGACTTGTGCCTGCAGATGCTCAAGACGTTTCCTGGCCTCATCGACCTCCCTATCAAGGATGTTAAGGTCATGTGTCAGCCCAATGATGTTTAACTCTTCTAAGTTCTTCTCTCGGACTACCTGCTTCCTGCTTTCTGTAGCCTCATCCAGGTTAGACTGAGCCTTATCCGCAGGGTCCAGGAACATCTCTTTGAAGAACTGGTCGTCAGGAAAACCCATGGTCTCAAACCACCTGTCACCCAGCTCAATGATCCTATCAACGATCGCCCTGGCACTTGTGACATCCAGACCAGCCTCTTCCGCATCACCGAGAGTCTCACGCACGTGCTGGATCATCCCAAATCCGGCATCTAAGTGCCCAGAAAGCAGAGTCTCAATTCAAGAGCTCAGAACTCGCACCACCACCTTCTTCGCAAAAAGAAGAGATGGCCCCGCTGAAGATTCGCCCAACTCTGTTGGTCGGCTGCTCATGTCATCACCTGTTGGAAGAGTAACAAAAGAACTCTTTCCAGTTGAAGCTGCTCCTGCTCGGGAAGGAATCTCAGCACGAGGTATCTCCTCAACATTGTCAGAACTGGTCCCAGGAGTCTCTACCTCTGGATCAACCTCTGGCATCCCTTGCTCTGGAAGCGACGGATCCTCCTCTGTCACTTCAAAACCTGCCAAAGAAACACAAAAAGGTATGAGCATGATCCTGTTTGAAACTCATTATCAGGGTTATTACTACAAAATACCTTCTTCGACGACTGGCGGAACACTTTTTTCCTCCATGAACTCATCGGAAGCGTCATCTACATTTGCGTCCATCGATGGTTCAAAGTCATCAGAATCCTGTGGCAAGTCAGCTGGCGAAAAAAATGTTAGCAAACCAAGTCACAGACACAAAAAAAAGAAAGCAAAAGAAGTCATACCAATTAGAGATTCTGGATTCACTCCAGAGTCCCTCGGTTCTTCTTCAGGTGCCCCGACAGGATCCGTCACCACCTTATCGGTTGGAACCTCAGGCATCACCAAGTCTTCCTCTGCTAAAAAAAAAAAGAAAAGAAAAGCAGAAAAACGAAGCAAATTAGAACATGGAAAAATCCCATGAAAAGAAATCGAAAGAGAAAAAGGAAAAATCATACCCTCACCGACGGTCTCTTCTTCTCAGCTTCTCTTCTCTGGAGGCTCGTCAGCATCCACTGGCATATCCTCATTGATAGTAAGAGGAACTTCCAAGTCATGAGAGTCCTCATGCTGCCCCTTGCTGCGATGATGACTCCTCCTCCTATTACTCCTGCGGGCTCGTTTCTTAGAGGAACCTGCCCCGCTGTCAGAGTCAGGTTTCCCACTTGACTCCTCACTTGATGGTCTACCCTTATCAGTAGACTCCACGGAAGCTTGCCTCTGTGCCGCTTGCATCCAAGCACCAAGTTCGGCTTCCTCCTGTTCTAGCTGCTCTAAAGCCTCATCAGGTATTTCTCGAACAGCTTCAGAACTAATGACGCCCTGGTCACCGAGAAAGCCTATCTTGTGCTTCTCTCCAGAAAGGAAGGCCCAAACTTCCTCTCGCCGGACGCCATCCGACTTTCAAAGGCCCTTTCCAAATGCCAGCTTCACATCAAGCTCCTTCTTGGAAAGCCCCCGATATGCCGAAAAGCTCTCCGCGAACCACTTTGCAAAGCCGGCAGTCCGGGAAGTCAACAACACAGGATAAGAGATCATGGCTGTAGTGTCTTCAGCACTATAGAAAGCCCATGCATTTCTCCCGTCCTGTAAACCTCCAAAGCGCTTCACCATACTTGAAGGCGCTCCAACAACGCCTTGAGAAAAACCCAACTGCAAAGCAAAGCGAGAGGGTACATACGGCTGGATGTCGACGAAAAGATGTTTGCGGTACACCATCGTGCCGACACGTATGCTCAAAAGCCACTCCTTCTCTGCATTCGTCAAGGAGTAATGCCTTCCCGACCCTGCCTTGGTAGAGTCTCGGGAGGCACCAAAATCAAAAGCCTTCTTCCGCAACTCCGGAAAAAGCTTCACTGAAGACTGACCCATCTCGACGTCACTAAACCGTCGGATCCTCATGCAGGCAAACAAAAGTGATTTGGACATGGCTTTGCCCTTAGCCAGTCGAATCATCAGAGGATCATCATCCTGTGCAGCACCCAACCGGTGGAAGCCAGGACAGTGGTACACGTACCACGAATAAAGGATGTGGGCTGAAAATACCCTATTCATGGGAAGCCCAAGCCGAACCAAAAAAGCAGCAGCCTGCAGTTCGGTACACAGGTAGGAGTAAAGAGCTGGCACCAAAGCAAGCTGCTCCCAAAACGCCATCTGACAAGCCGAAAAAATACAATGCGGCCTGATGTGCGTTCCATCTCCTCCAGCAAAAATAGCCTCACCAAGCCAATAAGTGAGGTAAACAGCGAAATCTCTCCGCAGTGCAATGTCAGGACATATGGCGTTTGTACTCGCACAGAAATCTCTCAACTCTTCTTGCATAGCTAAGATCTTCTTCGAACTTGGATCCTGGGCCCTGGCTTCTTGGGTCACACTATCAGAAGACTCCATGCTGTCAAAAAAGTTAGGGAACGAAGAGCTAGAACTCTTCCAACTGCTGGATCTAACTTTCAAACCCTCCTTCTCCTTCAAAAAATCATAGAAGGCGACGAGCTGAAAGTACAAAAGCCTGAACTCCTCAGACTGCCCCTCAAGGACGCTGTCAATCGGCATAAACTCCTCATAGAGTTTGCCAAGGATGGGCAATCCAGTAATGGCACTCAGCTCCTTCAAAGAGAAACCAATCTCACCATTCGTCACAATGAAGGTATTGGTTTGTGGGAGGAATGACTACAGCATAGCCATGAAGGCCTCGTCGGAAAAGATCACGGTCTCCCTAAAGGCACGGACCGCATCAAAAATCTCGGCTTCCTTCAAAACGGCGCCACCAATCAGCAGGACACGATCAGTCCACGGCTTCCACTCTGAGTCAGCATTGAAACGGCCACGAAGTCGAAAAAGGCTTTATCCAATTACTGCCGTCACCGCTGAAAATACCAAGGCCCACCGGTCTCAAATCGACCGACGGATAATTAGAATCCAGGTAGCTGCTGGATGGCATCAACAGGTCCATGTCAATAGGCGACCTCTCCGTATATCCAGGAGAACCGCCAATAAAAACCCCGGTCTTGATTAAATTTGTCCTTCTCACCCAGCTTGGAGGATCTTCCCTCTTAGAGCACGTGGGGGCAAGGCTCATGATCGAGACGGTGCGATCAAACGTCGACCGGGTACCAACAGTCTTCTTCTCACCATCTGCTATGAAAGAGAACTGAAAACATCTCCTCTGGTATGTCATGTCATCAGGGACGGCATCACCAAAGAAGAAGGTAGGATTGGGCAAAACACTCTGATCTTCCATCACCCATGGATGACTGCTTACCATGATCTTATAGAATTCCTCTCCCTTGAGAGCGGTCAGTCGCTGCCTCATCTCATCTCTGTTGAGGGAGTCGCATTCTTCCAAATTTCTCTCAACATACTGGACCTTCTCAAAGGCTTGCTGAACGGCCGGATTAGAAGATCTAGCAGATCGACGAGGTATGCTTGTAGCAGGCTCTTTACCCTTGTTCGTTCTGGAGGAACCACCTGAAAAGGATGAAAAAGAAAAAAGAACAAACATCAAAATGACAGAATCGCGCTAAAAAAAAAATCTGGCGAAATTTTGACTTGATGACGGGGCAATTCCTAAGAAAAGGAATTATCCCGAAAGAAATAGAAAGCTTGAAGATGGGCTCAATATTGCTGCGAGCTCCGAAACTCCAAACTTTCGAAACCTCAAAGTCTCCGCAAAATCAGGAAGGGCTCAACATCGCTGTGAGCTCCAAATTCCCAAATTTGCGAAAACTTTCAGGTATGCTATCACATCATGCTACAATTCAATTTACAAAAATATACATGCATGAACATCTTGGTGAAAAAAAATGCATTATCAATGATGAGCAAAAAAGAAGAAAAAGAAAACTTTCTAAAAAAAAAGAGATGGCCCACAGGCCACGTGGCCGTACGACCAGATCCGTACGGATCTGTCCGTACGGCCCCCCAAAAAAAAAGAAGAAGTGAAAAAAAAGAGGGAAAACACGTGTAAAAAAAAAAGACGTGGAGAAAAAAAAGAAGAAAAGAAAGAAACAAAAAAAGGAAAGAACTTTTTATTTTTCCTACAATGGAGTTTTCTTGAAAAAAGGAACTTACTTGAAGCCATTGATGGAGAAGGAGAAGAAAATTCTTTAAGAACTTGAAGAAGAAGAACTCTTGGTCTTGAAGCCCTCTTGGGATTGTTGCAAAAGAAAGCAATAAGAGCAAGAGATCCAACCTCCTCCTTGCTTTTATAGAAGAGAGCAAACCAAAGAAGGAAAGAAGAAAGAGGTAAGTGTTACTAATTAGAAACCTTAACAAAAGAAAGAGATTAGAAGGATTCTTTCCCAGAAGAAAGATATCTTGAGGGATTCTCTCCCAAAAAGAAATCAATGAGAGATTTTCTCCCAAAAGATAGGATCAAGAAAGGATTCTTTCCCAAAAGAAAGATATCTTGAGATATTCTCTCCCAAAATAAAGGGGACATGAGAGATTCTCTCCAAGTAAAGATATTCTTAGATATTTTATATCCAAATGAGATATTTTTGGATATTCTTTACAAAAATGACACCATAGGAGATCTAAGCCATTTCAAAAGCTTAAGGTCCCATCGGTTAGCCCATATGAGCCAGGTTTGACCACCTAGGCACAAAAAAAAAAAATTTTGGGCTTTTAGTCAAAGATAAATCCCTCTTACCAAGAGTATACAAAAATGGCTCCATGCCTCTTTTGAGTTGATTCGACCATATAAAAGAGAATTCGAAGCCCCATGAGCTTCCAAAAATCAAACCATCCAGCCTCATATACCAAATTCAGCCAAAATCTTTAAATTGACATTCCACAAAAATCAAACCAAATCCTGGTCCTGTAACTTGCCACATACAGCCTGTTAGGTCACAAGATCAAAACCGAAATTGATCCCCCAACATTCCACATATAGCTTGTTGGGTCACACGGTCAAAACCAAACCCGACCCCCTAACCTGCCGCATACAGCCTGTTAGGTCACAAGGTCAAAACCCAAATCCACATCCCCGATGTCATCTTCAAAACTTTGCCTCGAGATGGTATGTGATCCCTTTCACTACCATAAAATTCCCCTGGAAGCTCAAAAGGCTACAAATACCAAAAAGAAAGACCGCTCAAAGACTCTTGGTCCAGTCACAGGCTCTCCTTCAAAAATCTCTTCGAGGCACATCGACTATAAATGATAAGCAACTCGTCACTGTACCTCGAGGGGGCATTTGTTGACACCAAAAATGTCACTTTGCCTCTTCAAGATCCAAAGAGCTACATGAAGTCGCAACCTGCCATAAATAGGCAATGCTACTTCCAAAAAATCAAATCTTGTCAGAATCAAACAAAAACTGCAAGATCCTTCAAGACAGCCAAAAGAGGAGTACACATGAAGTTTCGGGCCATTTCAAAATCATTTGGCCTAACTTCACTTCTCCGGCAGCTGAAAAGGAGCTCCTGGCGGCGAAAGCATCGGAAACACTAAATCTTCGATCATAGCCGATGGATGGTCTCAAAATACATCCAAAAGGCTCCACGTCAAGTTCCGAGTCAAACCAACCACGTTTGACCCTACATCAACCCTCGAACAGCTAAATCAAGCCTCTCGGCGGCGAGAACCACCGAGGCCATCACTCATCAGATAGAGCACATGGACGACTTCAAAATGCTTACAAAGGGCTACACGTCAAATTTCAGGTCATTTCGACAACATTTGACCATACTTTAATGCTCGGAAGCCAAATCAGGCCTCTCGGCGGCAAAGCTCCCCGGGAACATGGTTTCCAAGACAGAGCCTATGTATCATCTTAAAATGACTCCAATAGGTTCCCTGCCAAATTTCAAGTCAATCGGACATCGGTTGACCGCACATCAAACCGCGACATCTTCATCGCGACAAAAGCAAGTCTACTGGTGATAGGACCCCAAACGGGTTCAAAACTCAAACAGAAGCCTATGGTTGGTCTTATTTATTGCTCAGGAGGCTTCACCTCAAATTTCAGGTCATTCCGACATCGTTTGACCCAGTTTCAGCTTCTGACGGAAAATCGGCAGCTCTGCGCGACAAAGTCTTCGGCTTTTTCGGAAAATTAGAAACTTTGCAAAATAAAATGCAAGGATTCTCATCAGTTTTTCTACAAGGAAATCAGGCCAATAAATGATCAAAATGTCAAGGAAAAATGCAGAAGAAAAAAGAATAAAAAAATAGTAAAAACGGAAACAAAACGGGACAAAAGGGGGAAAAAAAAACCCAGGGTCGCAGGGCCCGGGATCGCCCGGTGGGCCTCGGAAACCCCGTTTTTCGCCGTTTTTTCACGATTCGAAGCGTCCGGCCTCCGGTATTTTCCAAAATTCATACTTTTGAGACGCCAAATCCTCTGACATCCGTAAAAAACATGGGTTAATCATCAAGAGTATCGAGAACAACATTGATCGCCACACGGTCAACCAAAAAAAAGTGTGCTTTCTACCCGACCGATCGAGAAATCGACAGGACAGATGGTACCGACCCGCTGTTGGCAACCAACACCTGAAGTTACATGGTCATCCGATGTCGATCTATATGAAGATCCATCGATGATCATCGCCAGAAGAATCCCAAAAGACGCGGCACGGCCCGCGACTCTTCAACTGCTCGGCGACCACTTAATGCGATTAATTGACTAGCTTTATTACAGTCATTAATCCATTTCTTTGGACGGACCAATCAGAAGCAAGCATCCGGGAGTTACAAGTCAAGAGATTCATGGCATTTAACCCTCAATCTCCTCCGGCCAATCAGAAGCCAAGAAAAAGGAGTTACAAAATAAAGAATTCAATCTTGTAACTCCTCCCTTTATGTAGCTTTATGATAATTAAGGCACATAAACCCTCCTAAATGGCTACCTAAAAGCCTATAAATAGGAGAGCATTCCAAAGAAATCCAGATCGGAAAAACGAGACAGATCCCAGATCAGAAAAAAGCACAGAAATTCAGAGAAAGAAAGAGAAAAAAACTCTACGGAAGTTCTACACCGACCAATGCTACAAGGTGACAAAAGTCCCTTGGGGGGTACCCCCCCCCCCAAGGTCCTTGCCTTCTCCTTCTGCCTCCAAATGGCTTAGACGTGCTTTTTAGCCCGTCTACTCGGCTTTTTATTGGACATAGGACTTCCTTTTGGTCTTTGTTCTCTAAAAACCTGAGGTTATAGCCAAGCCAAGCGAATCAATAGCATCCTCTGTTCTCATCTGCATGGATGATGGCAAAGTCCACATATGGCTTGCGACCATCAATCTGAACGGGTCCCTCACAATCTCCTGAGAAGTTAGATCCTCCTTTTCTTGCTTTTCATTGTAGTTTGTATTTTTTCAAAAGAGACAAAAATCACAATTCTTGTCTTTCATTATTGATAAGGATTGTAAATCGGCTATAAACGCCAAAATCGGCTATAAACGCCAAAAATCGGCTATAAATGCCAAAAAAATCGCCTTTCACGGCAAATCAAGAAAATTCTCTTTTCTTAAATATATGTGCAATGGAAAACTTAAAAGAAGTTGATTTCTTTTTTACTTGCGAAGGTTGATCTCCGGATCACCACTTGCAATTCTAAGTAAAAATAGAAAATCTGGCACACCCATACAAAAGAAATGTTGACCCACGCCCCTTGCCCCCCGGTTACGAAAGGGTCGGACCCAACGGACTCCCACGTCCGCCGACCTCGGTAGGACCAGAGGCGCCAGGAGCGCGGTCCATCAGCTAAGCACGGGGCGTTGTTGCTAGTTATATATATTAAAGCAAAGGGGGAGGTGGGCTGTGGGGGATGTCACCTCACCCCTAAAAAGTCTCTCCTTTCAGGAAAATATGTACAAAAAAACCACATTATTTTAAGGTGCCACCTCACTTTAGACTACTCTTTCTCTCCTAAAACCTATCTCATAAGAGATTTTTTTGAACATTTGAATTTGAGTCATATTTCTTGCCATTATCCCAATTATAGGCAAATCTTTACAATCGGTTTGTTTTATTTTCTTTAGATCTTCAATCATCAATGGGTCCCATGTTAATATACGTTTTGTGGGCCCTACCGATGAATTAAATTCAAGTTGTTGCTTCTTTACTTTCCTTTCAGTTTTTTTTTCCCAAATGGATGGTTCCAGTAGTGGGCACCAGTTCATATTAAATATATTTCAAGATTGGACTCCCGTATTGGATGAAATCCCAATGGCCTTCTCTTAACCCCTTTTTTCTAAGAATGGGCCCCACTGATGGAGGGAGGCAAGCCTGTTGGCCGTTGTCTGGTTTCTTAATGGATGTAAATCAATTAGTGGGCCCCGCACATTTAACTTATTTATGCAGTGGGACCCACTCATGGATTAATATAGCTCCTTTACTCTCCTTTCAGTTTTTTTCCCCAAATGGATGGTTCCAGTAGTGGGCATCAGTTCCTATTAAATATATTTCAAGATTGGACTCCAGTATTGGATGAAATCCCAATGACTTTCTCTTAACCCCTTTTTTCCAAGAGTAGGCCCCACTGATGGAGGGATGCAAGCCCCGTTGTCTGGTTTCTTAATGGATGCAAATCAATTCGTGGGCCTCGCACATTTAACTTATTTCTGCAGTGGGACCCACTCATGAAGTATGAATAGATATTAGTTTTCTAGGTCAATATGTATCCGTAATGGGCAATCATACTGGGTTGGTATCATACACAAGCTTAATTTCTTTGATAATTGTTAGGATGTCATTTGTGTGCACATGAGTTAGAACTATTAGAAACATACTATGATGATTCATATCTATATCCACGTTCACTCATCCATGCAATGTACATCTTTTATATTTTTTTTCTTCTCTTACACTTGTTCTTCCCCCTCTCTATCAATCATCTGTGGGGGCCAATAGTTCCATCACCATAAATCCAGATATGGTGTGTGGCTCATTGAGGATGAAATCATTTGATTTCCATTTTCTTTCTGCTTATCTTCCCTTTTTTCTTCTTTGGATGCAGAGCCATCAGTGGGTCCCACACATTAAAAATATTTCAAGGGTACCCCCACTGATGGATCAAACACGTTAATCTTTTTATTCTTTTCTTTTGGCTCTTTTTAGTAGATGTAGTTCCATCTGGTTTGTTTTCTTTTATTATATTTTCAACCATCAATGGTATAATATACCCATAAATGAGATGATCATAATGGTCAATGCATTTAAATTCAAGGGGTCATCGTGTTATGTAAATTTACTTTATTTTATATTTTTTTTCATACATAGAAATTTTTTTAATATTCAAAGATAATAAAAAAAATTATTTTATATTTATTTTATCTTAACAATATTTCAAAAGAATTCTTAAATTTTAACATATTTTGATTTTTTGTCCGAGCTTAACATGGGCGTTTGTTGCTAGTATGAATATATGATCGATCACATCAATATGTCTGAACCGAGATGAAGTGATAAAAAAGATCACGTGGGGGGCCATAAATTCCATGCGCATAGTTTACGTTTTGAATTTTTTTCTTCACATAACACTATTTTTGCACACGTGTTCTTTGGTCTCTTGGCATCATGAATTAGAGCAAAATTTCTTTGACCATTTGATCTTAAGAGGTGGACCCGCATGTCGCTGGGGCAACCATCAAAAACTTTTTTTTTTTTTGGGCGGGCCTCATAATCTAATGTGATTGCATGCTGTAAACGACTTAACACGGGCCATAAAAGGTAGAACACGGGCCATAAGTTAGGCTTGAGCCCGCCCATTTAATCAATTGGGCCGGACCAAAACGGGCTTTTGATCGCTTTTGTGGGAATTGAGCACTAAATAAATTAAGTTATATGCATTTCTTACGCAAGCCGGGGTGGGGCGGGCCATGGGCTTTCTATCACTCAATCCAAGCTCAGCCGAGTTATTAGCCGGGCCCTCATTACATATCCAAGCCCGGCCCAAAGTGGGCTAGGCCCGGATCGGGCTCGGGCTGGGGCTGGCCCAGCCCATGAGCACCTACATGCAAATGACCATGCACTCAAAATCGTGACCGCCCATTCATTAAAATGAAATGGGCTATGGCGCCATTGGGCCGGGCCTGACCCACTACTCGGCCCGATCTATTGAGAGCTCACACCCATTTAAATACATGTACACTTTCAGATGTATGGAAGTATGTATAAGGAGTAATACATAGGTAATTACAGAAATGAACCAGAGAGACCTGATCCGGAATGACAAAGGTACTGTTGGTGATGTCACCAATTACACTCATATAATAAACTGAATCAACCGTTGAAAGAGTATTTTACAGTATTAGTGTTTACAGTCGCATCCAAACTTGGATGTCAGATCCGCCTTTGTCTGTGTGCTCCTGGCAGTAGTATCTATCAATTCATTGGTGTGGAATCTGCTGGATCGTCCATTTAATATATATATATATATATATTTACTGCATATTAATTAAAGCATGTTTAACTCATTAAAGTTTACTTTCCACTTTACCGATAAAAAAAAAAAAAGTTTACTTTCCACATTTGATTTGACAAAATATTTATGATCAAAGTTAATGAAAATCGTAAGGTGAATGATTACTCATATCTATGCCTAATTTAGGTGGAATCAATGAATTGAATAAGAGTAATAATAATTTTAAGATATTAAATAAGGAAAAGTTAGACTTTTGATTAATCAAAATTAAGTTTTTTTGGATGATCAGTCACATGGATGGACACCTAAATTAATGGATTAATAACTTAAATGGATTAGATGAGTTGCAAAACATCTACATGGTTTTTCTTTTAAAAAATTTAGTCCAACTTAAAGTTTAGAATGGGCAATTAGTCGTTCATCATTGAAGATAAATTATGATAGCTCAGTTGGCCTACGACCACGGTTTGCACCCGGAGGTTGTGGGTTCGAAACTGCACTGCCACACTGGGGCTACAAGGAAATTTTACCGGGTTTTCTTTCTTGGGCCCATAGGGATAATTTTGGCTCAAAGGGCTGGGAACCCACGTTATCAAGAAAAAAAGAAATTAGTGAGATAATTTAGTAAGGACTCGTCGGATCATTGTTGGTGAGATTATTATGTGTCAGTGAATATCCACAATCTTGCTTGATTAATTAAGACGTCAACAAAGTGACCCAAAATTATGATAAATTGTGTGTTTATGAAGTTGGATATAAATCATCCATGTACCATTTAGAAACATGATTAGAATAGAACCAACAGCCTCTCTAAATTTTAGTTCTTTCGATACTAAGAACACTTTTTTTTGGTGGAATATACTAACACAATAATTATCAAATTAGTGCAAATAAAAAGTAGTTGTCTTTCATGTAAAATGAAAAATCACTTCACTAGAAGTTGGAGAAGTGACTTTGCAATAGAACCTCACCAGCCCTTGCCTATGAGCCATAACCAATCAGACGTTACCCCTGCAAATACAGCTAATAGCAGGCATAATACAAGCAAGTTCCCCAAGGCATTTTGCTCAGGACCCTGCAGAACCAAAACCAATTAAAGTAGAATAAGAAACTTGTAAGCAATTATTTAATCGATGGATATCTAAAATCTTAACGTGGGGAGATTAATAAGTATTTAATAACAAGAAGCTCGAAATATTATTTTGAGAATAAGGATAGGAGTGCAATTATAATTCTCTAGTGGACTGAATTGTAATTTATGGAACTAGGATTCTAATTTGGGTCGAATTAGGGTTTCCTGATTCCATAGGAAGCCTATTCCTTATTTACTTCTTAGGGTCCCTATTGTAGCTAGGGTTGTAAATGGGTCCCCGATTCTTCGATTATCTGAAGGTTCCAACCCGTTAGGATCCGGGTCTGGGTCCTTATTTTGGTCCTGATAAGAATATGGTTCCGATTTCGAATCATTTTTTTTGGAACCGATACCTAAACGGGTCCGGTTCTCGGATCCATAGTGGCTCAAACCCGTGGACCCGGGACCCGACCCAATATACACTAACATAAGGTAACTTTAGCATGTGTGAACAGAATCCTTTTTACTTTTCTATTTTTCTACATTAGAGTTTTATACTTTTCTACCTCTCATTGTTGGTTTGGATGTGATTTCTGAGTTTTTGGTTAAAAGTGCCTGTTATTGATAGACAAAAGGTCACATTAGTGTTTGTAGGTACGTAATCCAATTGAAATGTGGAAAAAGCATAAATTTTTAAAAAAGAAAAATACAAGTATTAGTCTAGACCCGGAACCGGAATCAGACCCGCCTCACAAATGGTTGCGGTTCCGATTCTGGTTCCCATTAATATTATCGGTTCCCCTTCTTGGAAAACGGTTTCGGTTCCGGTTCCACCCTGGATCCGGACCGGAACCGACCCGTTTACAACCCTAATTGTAGCCTATATATATGCGCTATTGCACTCTAAGTAAAACACACAAAAGAAATCTCGTTTTTTAGAGCAGATAGAATTCGCAGAAGAGGCCTACTCCTTGGTGCGGATTCTAGCATAGAAGAATACAGTAGAAGATCTTGGAATTTTCGAGTTGCTGTGTTACCGAGGTCAAATCAAAGAGATCTCGCAGATATGATCTTCGATCATCGTTATTTCCGCATTTAATCTGTACGCGATATCTTGAGATTCTGGCGACATCTTCTAACAAAACTATCCTTCATGTGTTCGATCCACATAACATTAATTAACAAGGGAAATGCTATCAGTATTCACATGGTTCCACCATAGAAGTGGCAAGCATGTTACTGATAGACTGTTGATTATCATTTATATATGCAACAAATCTCTCTCTCTCTCTAAACAGCTGAACAACTATGATGATCTGATCACCATAATTCCAGGTTTAAGTCAATCCATTTAGTGGCTGTCAAAACAACAATCTAATAACTTTACATAGAGATTTGGATTAGGATATTTCCACTTGGAAGAACAAGTAATTGTAGAATTTTCTGATAACAAATGTAAACAATATGAAATTAACTAACCTTGTAACCTCTAGGTGCTGCAGTAAAAACACAGACAACAAGATAATCGTTACTCAATCCCAAAAATGATGTGAGCAAAATCATCCATCCTTGTTAGCGGTGAAAAAGAATGCAAGGACAAGTAATAAACGAGCGAGAGTTGCTAACAAAAGTCTACTCCACGACAACATTCTAAGGCTCTCTATTAGAGGAATGTACCTCCCAATGAGATCACATACATTATACATGGCTATAAGAACAAGTGCATACCTACAAGAGTCACCAGACATCTGACAATGAGCCCATGTAGAAAGCAAGTGCATTGACATTTTAACATCAGGAGAATTTATAAGTATAAATATTCGGATTGAAACATATTTAGTTTGATATAATCCTTTACAAAAATACTAATAATTAAGTTCTCCCAATGAATTTTATTATTAGGTGCATATTTTCCAACTTGCACCTAATACAACGCAAACACGTTACTTTGAAAGCTACATGTGGATATGCCTTTATCAGATTCTCCCATCATTACTAAAAATCATTGCAATTAGATGTACAAGCTGTTAAAAAAAATTAAGCTAATCATAGACTTGGAAAATATTAATTTACTTAATTAAACTAAGGGTTCATTTGAAAACTCTAAAAAAAGGCTCTTCTTATGTGATCCAGAGTGTATTAACATGTTAGAGTGTTTGGTAATTCTCTAATTGTATTTTCTCTATTTCTCGAGCTAATTTACAAATTGGAACTATTGCCTCTACAACAAATAAGCTAAGGGGGGCTGCCCCTTTTAGAGATGTTTTAGCTAAGGCAGATGGAGGTGGACAATGCAAAATTGACAAGTTATTTGGACAAGAATAACCTTATAAAATTTTCAAAATGACACAAATAGTAGGTTTAATTTACACTGTGATTTTTCAAAGGTGGGCCCCAATTGCCAAAATTCCTAAATGATGATGGCCCTAGGGTTAGAACTTACGTGGAAGTGCCGAAGCACATGTCTGTAGACACTATAACATATCTGCACGGAGACTTAAACTTAAGGACGCACCACAAAGGAATAGAAACCCATGATAATCTTATTCCAATAAGCAAAATTTGAGAATTCCTGCTCAATAATGCAATATAAATAGGAAAAGTAAACTTGATGGCTAAGAAACCTAATCAAACTAGGAAAGTAAACAAAATTAGAAACTGCCCTACTTTCAAGTCTCTAAATAAAATTAGAAATCTAATAACAAGTAATTAAGGAAAAAAAATAATTTCTAAACTATTTTGGGTGGTCCCACACCTGGGCTAGTCCCTCTGCACCATTCACCCCCAGGTTGAAAGAAGAGTTCGACCTTGAACTCGGGTCTTCTTCATGTTGCCTTTGTAGACAAGGTGTACTTGAAGAGCTTCCTTTGAGACATTGGATCTTGATCCGTTCTTTGGTGGGTTTGGCATCTTTGGATGGAGTGTAACTTAATTTCCACGATGAATAAATGTGTATGTATTGTCACGCACACCATGAGTTCCATTCTTGTCATACATCTATGGTCTTTTCAATCACCAATATCCATTGGTACCACATCACATAATACTGTATTTATATTGTCTTCACCAATGGCAAAAGTAACTCAGTAACTTGATATGTATGTCGCACTTACACTTTGTCACCTGTCATTAACCATCGAACAAAATAGGGGCGATAATGCTTTCAAAACTTCAATTTTAATTGATCCATAAGAGCTTGAGATATTATATTTTCATAACTTCCTCTAATCACAACTATGCAAGATTGCCCATGTACTATACCTATTGAACGAAAATTATTTTTTGTCAACAATTTCTTCTATAGAGTTGGTGTAGTCTCTTTGAGAACCATGAGAACTTCACCATCCTCTTTGGTTTTTATTTCCTCCACTTCCTCAATTTCTTTGTCCTTAGGATCATCTTGTGTATCCTTCACATCAACTTCACTTTTGATAAGGTTTATGTGTTTTGGACATTTAAATGATCGATGCCCCTGTTTTTTATAATGAAAACAAGTGATCCTACTCTGGCCTTAAGGCTTGGAGAAAACTTTATCCAAGGAACTACCACTTGGATTAGAATCCGGCTTTGATGGACTCTTTTATGCAGCTCTTTTTTTTTTTTTTTTTTTGCTAAATTACAAATTGAATTAAGAAAGGGAGAAAGAATACAGCCAGAGAAACCCAAAAAAGAGAAGAAAAGGCAACAAAAGAAAGAAAGAGCAGAGCTCTATCTCAAGCCTGGAATGGGCTGGTTACAAAGGAAAAAGAAAGAGGCTAAAGTGGTGCTAATAAAAGAAGAAGACAAGGGAGAAGGCAACATCCTTTAAAAAGAATTTAATTGCAGAGTCAAGAGAGGGCACCTTGTTGGAGAAGAGAACCATGTTCCTTTCCTTCCATAAGCTGAATAGCGCAACAATGAAGAGGGCTCCTAAACCCTTCTTTGCTTTGGAGCAGGAGTTGTAGAGAAGGAATCACATTTGGAAGCAGCTGAGCAAGAAGAAGGAGAATTGATATTCCCTTTAACCTCAATCCAAGCCCAGAAAGAGGAGGCGAAGGGGCAGAGGAAGAATAGGTTGAAAGCTGATTCTTGGTGAGAGCCACAGAGGGAGCATGTGGACGTCATCTGCACGCCTATTGATTGGGCCCATGCATTGGTGGGATGCTTGTTGTGGAATAGCTTCCAAGCAAAGCAAGCGATGGAAGGCTTGAGGAGACTGTTCCAAGCAAACTTATGCCAAACTCTAAGGAGGCTTCTGGGTATGATTGACACCTAAGCAGCTGAAAAAGAGAGATGGGAGGAATTGGAGCTTGACCAAATCAGAGCATCTGGTTCTCCACAAATGAGAAAGAAGCTATGAGAGAGGAGGAGAAGGAGGCAACCTGCTGAGGGAAGGAGATGCTAGAAAACCTCTGGGGGTTAGAGAGAAAGTCATTCACTGTAACAGACCATGAGAAGTCCATGTCAGGGAAAATCTGCGCCAAAGAGAGGGGGCCATTGTTGGGATTGGTGTATGCCCTAAAGCCCACTAGTTGCATTCTCATCTTTTGTTACTGGATATTTACTGGTTATTTAATTGAAAGACTCTTTTATGCTTAAACATGTATATATGTATGGTTGTGTAAGGCCCATTGTTTCTAGTAAATGAATTAGGTGTGTAGTGTCTACACACAGATAGGTCTAATTCATGGACAACTGGAAACATCATATTTGTTCATAACTGAAAGATGGAGCTGGGCACTTCATCTTGGTAGAAGTTATAATGAGATACTCTCCTATATAGGGTGACATACCTAAGTCACGGGAGGGCTTTCCCGGATCTATCTCATTAGTGCATGTGTCATGCATTGAACAGGACCGTTGTAGGTGTGATCTCTAAAATAGTACTATCACAGAAAAGAGATCAAGTCACCTCATGCTACTAAGTAACCGGTGCTCTTAATCTTGAGCATTTGTGGATGAACTGACGAAGTCAAGTTCTTGTGCTTTGATTCACTATGGGTGAGATTCTTTTCATGGGTCAACAGCTCTATGTTTTAGGTACTCGGACTTGATCAGTTGGGACGTGCAGATGCAATATAGAATCTATGCCATCTGATGATGGAATAATCGTCCCCTTAGAATTATCCGATTAATCATCAAAATCTAAGATCTTAGTATATGGATGTTCCATATGGATATTGAACTTGTGGGTCGCTCCCTGGATCAAGAGAATGATATTCGAATGATGATTATGTTTAAGGATATGAAGTTCTAAGGTTTAGATGTAATCGAGAAGGTTGATAGTACATGTGATAACTTGACTCGATTATGGATGTTACATAGAGGAGCATTCAGGTCATTACACTTAGTAGGTCGAAGACAACCGTCATTTTATGACGAGCTTATTATATTATATATTTGTCCTTGGAGTTCAACCATAACTCTTTAGTGGAATGAGTTAAGGTTAAAATGGTCTTAATGTTGCTATGGGTTTAGCATGGACATTTTGGTCATTTTGGAAGCCAATGGCAAATATGTCTTTTGGTCCCTTCTCTAGTCACTTACCAAGATTGGCATGGTTTCCTAAAATGTTTAGATAACATAAGGATGAATTATTTTAGTGGAAAAATAATTTTGAGTTTAAATTCAAATAGGCTTTTGATGGCATACATGAATTTAACTCTAGATAAATTATATATGGGCCATGGTGTGCATAGATATGTGGGACATCCATAATAGGATTTCCATGGGTAAGGTTTCCAACTTTGAGTAGGACTCTACTTGGAAAGTTGGACTCCTCTTTGGATTAGTATTCCTATGAGTTAATTTCCTTTTTGGATTAGGACTTAAAATTAGTAAGTGTTCTACAACTAGGATTACTAATTGTATGGAAAGTTCCTTTTGGTTTCTTTTTCTAATTAGAGTGTTTTTCTTAAAGGAAATAAGTCTTTCCTTTTTGGACAACAATGAGAATTAGAAGAGATAAGCTTCTAGGAAAAGGTTTCCTCAAAGTTTCTATAAAAGAAACCAACCACTCTCTTGGACGTCCATAACAAGAATTGCAAGGTTCCACACGTCCAGCTTCCTTAGCGTTTTCTTCTTCATTGAAGAAAGTTAAGGTCTGAGATTTTCCCTTGGAGAGATAGTTCTTGTTTTCTAGATTAAGATCCCACCATCTTAGCCAATCAGATTTGGAAGTGAGATAGAGGAGAAGATCAAAGGCGATACTAGTGCAGGAAAATTCCAGCAACTTGTTTGCAAATTGCAAGTCTGAGTTCGCGCCTTTGGATCTATTTTTTCAGAGATTTGAAGTCTACAAATCTTCGAGGTAATAGTCTTCTATCATCTCTATTAATTAGAGACATGTTGGTCATGATTTAATAGAGTTTCTATGCGATTCTTTATGGCTGATTTCCGCTGCATAGTGCAGAAATCAGATTTTTTAAAATCTGTCATGCTTTGCATCAGCCATAGTAGTCTCTTTATGAGAAGTTTCAGATCTGAATCGCGGTTTCCTTCAGTGGTATCAGAGCCACTCCATGTGAAATCATGATCCCATGTTGTGTGTAATTAATCCTAGATTGATTATGGGTATGGTGGCACCCTATTAAAGTTATGTTGTGATGCATGTTGTGTGCAAGTTTCATTAACATTGCTGGAATTTATTTTCCAGAGATTTGTTTAATGATGCACATAGTGAGTTTGCATGCACTAACCTCTTTGTTTGCAGCCATGTATTGCATCCTTGATGGTTCGCATGATTGTTATGTGGATTTGGATGTTTTTTTATTAGTTGGAAAGTGTACGATTGCGCGGTTAGCAATCATAGGAAGTTGTAAAGTTTCCTTAATTTTATTCCAACTAGTCTTGATGTAAGCTTTCTTGAAAAGCATAGGAATCTCCAATGTAATTTTGGTTTTGTTTCAAGACAAGAAGGTTGCAAGAAATTGGAATCCTTGGAGATGAAGGAGTCAAGACTTCTAGATGCATGAGGAGTCCTAATTCGATTAGGATTTGAAATCCTAAGAACAGGGAGCCATCAAGGAATGCATACTTTTATTTGCTTTTATATATGGAATGCATGGTTGAATGCTTTATATAATTGCTATAATTGTCACCTAGAAACATGGCCACCATTAGGTTCTAAAATTGGCATCTTTATTGTATTAGATTGTTTTTAGTTTGGCAACTTGTTTTAAACGGAACTTAGACCAGCACCTTCTATTTGTCTAAGGTTTAAAATTGGATAGGGTTTAGTTTATCTTAGTACCCTTGGTTTCCAATGAAGGCTAAACTAAAATCTAATTAGATGCTACCTATGGGTTTTCATAACCCAAGATAGGTTTTTGACTCTTTGAAGGGATTTGCTCAAATGTTTTAAAGCAAATGTTATTTGATTTTAAGATGACTTAAGTCATAAATTTAATTAACCAAGTTTGCTAGATTTAAAAAGGGCTTTTGAGTAAAACAATGTAAAGGTCAAAAAGTATAAACCCTAGCGATAAATAATCAAGTGGGAGAGGGGTTTTAGGAAAGACCCCACGGCCTTCCATTTTCGGTTCATGTTATCTCATTGAAGTGTTAGTAGGAACGGCCATCCCTTCGGTGGAGTTCTTTAACTAAAGACCGCTTTGATGGGTTAATGGGTGAACTAATGTGAATATTCGTAATGAGGTGTTAGTAGGAGCGGCCATCCCTTCGGTGGAGTTCTTTACTAAAGATCACTTCTATAGAATGTCGATGAAGTGTTGGTGGGAGCGGCCATCCCTTCGGTGGAGCTCTTTACTAAAGTTCACTTCTAGGAAGGATAAAAGTCTCTTCCCTTCGGAAGACTTAATCATAAACATTCTGGGAATTTCATAAGAGATGTTTATACACTTGACATAAGACGGTGATGACCTCTCCTTAAGAGTTAAGGGTTATTTGTCATATGAGGCCAAACCAATCAGTGATTGGACTACCACTGGATGTGTATCCAGATAGTGATAATCCAAATAAGTCTGCCTTAATTCAACGTGACTGTAGGCTCGGCCATCCCTTCGATGGAGGGTCTATGAGGAGGTTGAAACACTGATACATTATGATTGGGGTTGAATAATGTAAAAAGTTTTGTGCTTTGTTTTTCCTTTTATAACAAGCACCATATGCATATTACATATATACTGCATGTCAAATTATAAACCGTTTTATATCCAGAAAGAGATGGGTAGAGATTCTTTTAGTCCGTTGATGTGCATTCTTCGTGAGAACAAACTGACTGGCCCTAACTACATAGACTGGAAAAGAAATCTTGACATAGTACTCACAGCCGAGGAGTACAAGTATGTCTTGTTGGAAAACTGTCCCGAAATTGATGCTAATTCTACTGATGACCAGCGAGAGGCTGAGAGGAAATGGAAGAAAGCGAACAGCATGGCTAAATGCTACATGCTCGCTTCCATGTCCAACGTGTTGCAAACACAGCACGAGCAAATGGACACAGCCTATGAAATCATGATGTCCTTGTCTGAGATGTTTGCGGACAAGAGTAGGCCAGCTAGGCAAGCTGCTATGAGGACCATCATGAATGCTAGGATGGCTGAGGGAACACCTGTCAAAGAGCATATGCTCAAGTTGATAGATTGTTGCAATGAAGCTGAGATTCTAGGGGCTGAGATTGATGCAGGGAGTCAGACTGACATGATTCTCGAAACTTTGCCGGAATCTTTCAAATCAGTTCAAGCTCAATTTCAATATGAGCAAGATGGACATGACTCTACCTGAGTTAATGAAAGAACTCCAGGCGGCAGAGGCTATCATGAAGCCCAAAGCCCAAGCTCATTTTTTCCAGTCTTCCTCTAAACTGAACCCGAAAGGGAAGAAGTCCAAGAAGAAGCAGAATAAGGGAAAAGGGCAGAAAAAGAACAATGCTGGTAATCAGAAGGACAACGGTACAGATGGAAAGCCCAAAGGGAAATGCTTCAAGTGTGGCCTCAAAGGTCATTGAAAGAAAGATTGTCCCAAGTTCCTGGCCTCAGTTAAGAAAGGTACATCTTTTTCATACTACATTGAAACTTGTCTAGTGGTTGATTCTACTGACTCATGGATAGTAGACTCAGGAGCCACTAATCATATCTGCAATTCATTGCAGGGGTTTCAGATAATGCAGAGAATTGAGAAAGGAGAGTTTGCCTTTAGAGTCGGAACTGGAGCTAAAGTTTGGGCAGTTGCAGTAGGAGTAGTTACCTTACATTTTCCATGTAATAGGATATTAGTTTTAAATAATGTTTTCTATGTTCCGGACATGAGGAAGAATTTAATTTCAGTTTCCAGATTAATTGAATTTAATTATTCAGTTTCTTTCCATTCTGGTATTGATATCAGTAGAGATGGAAATATTATATGTTCCGGTAGAATACATGACAACTTATTTTATATATATCCTATTGCTCCCACACTGCATAATGTACAACAAGAAAGCTCAACTTCCCTTAAAAGGAAGGTATCTTCAATCAATGACACATATCTTTGGCACTTACGTTTGGGTCACATTAACCTAAAACAGATTCAGAGGTTGGTAGAAGATGGGCCGTTAAGCTCATTAGATTTCGAACCTTTTCCTCAGTGCGAATCTTGTCTCAAGGGAAAGATGACCAAACGGTCATTCTCTGGAAAGGGACTAAGGTCAAAGGAGTTGTTAGAATTGATTCACACTGATGTGTGTGGTCCTATGAACAAACCGGCTCGAGGAGGGTATGAGTATTACATCACCTTCACCGATGATTACTCTAGGTACGGATATGTATACCTAATGCGACGCAAGTCTGAGGCGTTTGATAAGTTCAAACAATTCAAGGTTGAGGCGGAGCTACAACTAGGGAAACATATCAAAGCCCTTCGATCTGATCGAGGTGGCGAGTACCTCCTGGGTGAGTTCAAGGAGTACCTCACACAACATGGGATTGTGTCTCAGTTGTCTGCACCGGGTACACCCCAGCAAAATGGTGTAGCAGAGAGAAGAAACCGTACCCTTCTTGATATGGTAAGGTCCATGATGAGTCATGCAACCCTACCTATATCTTTTTGGGGATATGCCTTAGAAGCAGCAACATACATTTTAAATCTGGTACCATCTAAGTCAGTACCTAGGACACCACAAGAAATATGGACATGTCGAAAACCTAGTTTAAATCATATCCACATTTGGGGTTGTCCAGCCTATGTACTGAATGATAAAGCTACCAAGCTAGAACCCAGATCGGAAATGTGCTACTTCATTGGATATCCTAAGGGAACGAGAGGTGGCATCTTTTATCATCCAAAGGAGCAAAAAGTGCTCATTAGCACTCATGCTAGGTACTTGGAGGATGATTGTATGATGCACCAAGAGCTTAGTTGTAAAGAAACCCTTGAGGAGATTCTTCCGGGATCTCCTATAACATCTGTACCAGATCCTGAGGCAGTAGATGAACAAGATATTCCTTTAAACACTCCGGAGCCTCGTCGTAGTGGGAGAATTTCTAGACAGCCAGAAAGATATCTAGGAGTGTCTTTCAAGACAGACTCTGAAGATCTCGTTGAGGATCTTACTAGTTATGATGAAGCAGTAACGGATATAGATGCTGACATGTGGCAGCAAGCGATGAAATCTGAAATGGATTCTTTGTATTCCAATCAAGTCTGGGAACTTGTAGATGCACCTGAAGGGATTAAACCCATAGGGTGCAAGTGGATCTACAAGAGAAAGAGAGGAGTGGATGGGAAGGTGGAAACCTTCAAAGCAAGACTGGTGGCGAAAGGATATACTCAGAAAGAGGGTATCGATTATGAGGAAACCTTTTCACCAGTGGCTATGCTTAAGTCCATAAGGATTCTCTTGGCCATCGCATGTCATTATGATTACGAGATATGGCAAATGGATGTCAAGACAACTTTTCTTAATGGAAGCCTTGACGAATGCATCTATATGATGCAACCAGAGGGCTTCATTGCAAGTGGCCAAGATAACATGGTTTGTAAACTTAAGAAGTCCATCTATGGACTTAAGCAAGCATCTAGAGCATGGAACATCAAGTTTAATCAGGCAGTCAAATCCTTTGGCTTTGATCAAAACATTGATGAACCATGTGTGTATAAGAAAGGAAATGGGAAAGCAGTTGCATTTTTGGTTCTGTATGTAGATGACATATTACTCATAGGAAATGATGTAGGTTTATTGTCATCCACAAAAGTTTGGTTATCCTCTCAATTTCAGATGAAGGATTTGGGTGAGGCCAGCTATATCTTAGGGATCAAGCTTTTGCGTGATCGCAAGAATAAGAAGTTAGCCCTGTCCCAATCTTCTTATATTGAGAAGATATTGGTCAAGTTTAACATGCATGACTCCAAGAAGGGCCTCCTACCTTCTAGACATGGAGTACCACTGTCTCGAGATCAATGTCCAAAGACATCTGAAGAGATAGAGAGCATGAGGAGAGTTCCATATGCATCCGCTGTTGGAAGCCTCATGTATGCTATGTTATGTACTAGACCAGATATTTGCTTTGCCGTTGGCATGGTTAGCAGATATCAGTCAAACCCTGGACCTATGCATTGGACAGCTGTTAAGCATATATTCAAGTATCTTCGGAGAACGAAAGATTATATGCTAACCTTTCGAGCAGATGATCTAACACCATTGGCATATACAGACTCTGATTTCCAATCTGATAGTGACGCCAGAAAGTCTACTTCAGGGTACGTCTTTACTTTGTCAGGAGGGGCTATATCATGGAGAAGTGTCAAGCAATCCTGTATAGCTGATTCTACCATGGAAGCAGAGTATGTGGCGGCATCGGAAGCTGCGAAGGAAGCGGTATGGCTCAGAAAATTCCTGTTGGAATTGGGAGTTGTTCCTGCAGTGCATAAACCGATTGTCATGTACTGCGATAACACTGGTGCTGTAGCACAGTGCAAAGAGCCCAGGAATCACAAGAAAGGCAAGCACATTCAGAGAAAGTACCACTTGATCCGGGAATTCATTCAGGATGGAGAGATAGTGGTGGAGCATATTGCTTCAGCAAATAACTTAGCTGACCCATTCACTAAGACTCTTACTGAGAAAGTCTTCACTTCTCATGTTGAGTCTATGGGTGTTAGGTTAGGAAGCAGTGATCTTTAGTGCAAGTGGGAGTTTGTTGGGATTGGTGTATGCCCTAAAGCCCACTAGTTGCATTCTCATCTTTTGTTACTGGATATTTACTGGTTATTTAATTGAAAGACTCTTTTATGCTTAAACATGTATATATGTATGGTTGCGTAAGGCCCATTGTTTCTAGTAAATGAATTAGGTGTGTAGTGTCTACACACAGATAGGTCTAATTCATGGACAACTGGAAACATCATATTTGTTCATAACTGAAAGATGGAGCTGGGCACTTCATCTTGGTAGAAGTTATAATGAGATACTCTCCTATATAGGGTGACATACCTAAGTCACGGGAGGGCTTTCCCGGATCTATCTCATTAGTGCATGTATCATGCATTGAACAGGACCGTTGTAGGTGTGATCTCTAAAATAGTACTATCACAGAAAAGAGATCAAGTCACCTCATGCTACTAAGTAACCGGTGCTCTTAATCTTGAGCATTTGTGGATGAACTGACGAAGTCAAGTTCTTGTGCTTTGATTCACTATGGGTGAGATTCTTTTCATGGGTCAACAGCTCTGTGTTTTGGGTACTCGGACTTGATCAGTTGGGACGTGCAGATGCAATATAGAATCTATGCCATCTGATGATGGAATAATCGTCCCCTTAGAATTATCCGATTAATCATCAAAATCTAAGATCTTAGTATATGGATGTTCCATATGGATATTGAACTTGTGGGTCGCTCCCTGGATCAAGAGAATGATATTCGAATGATGATTATGTTTAAGGATATGAAGTTCTAAGGTTTAGATGTAATCGAGAAGGTTGATAGTACATGTGATAACTTGACTCGATTATGGATGTTACATAGAGGAGCATTCAGGTCATTACACTTAGTAGGTCGAAGACAACCGTCATTTTATGACGAGCTTATTATATTATATATTTGTCCTTGGAGTTCAACCATAACTCTTTAGTGGAATGAGTTAAGGTTAAAATGGTCTTAATGTTGCTATGGGTTTAGCATGGACATTTTGGTCATTTTGGGAGCCAATGGCAAATATGTCTTTTGGTCCCTTCTCTAGTCACTTACCAAGATTGACATGGTTTCCTAAAATGTTTAGATAACATAAGGATGAATTATTTTAGTGGAAAAATAATTTTGAGTTTAAATTCAAATAGGCTTTTGATGGCATACATGAATTTAACTCTAGATAAATTATATGTGGGCCATGGTGTGCATAGATATGTGGGACGTCCATAATAGGATTTCCATGGGTAAGGTTTCCAACTTTGAGTAGGACTCTACTTGGAAAGTTGGACTCCTCTTTGGATTAGTATTCCTATGAGTTAATTTCCTTTTTGGATTAGGAACTTAAAATTAGTAAGTGTTCTACAACTAGGATTACTAATTGTATGGAAAGTTCCTTTTGGTTTCCTTTTCTAATTAGAGTGTTTCTTAAAGGAAATAAGTCTTTCCTTTTTGGACAACAATGAGAATTAGAAGAGATAAGCTTCTAGGAAAAGGTTTCCTCAAAGTTTCTATAAAAGAAACCAACCACTCTCTTGGACGTCCATAACAAGAATTGCAAGGTTCCACACGTGCAGCTTCCTTAGTGTTTTCTTCTTCATTGAAGAAAGTTAAGGTCTGAGATTTTCCCTTGGAGAGATAGTTCTTGTTTCCTAGATTAAGATCCCACCATCTTAGCCAATCAGATTTGGAAGTGAGATAGAGGAGAAGATCAAAGGCGATACTAGTGCAGGAAAATTCCAGCAACTTGTTTGCAAATTGCAAGTCTGAGTTCGCGCCTTTGGATCTATTTTTTCAGAGATTTGAAGTCTACAAATCTTCGAGGTAATAGTCTTCTATCATCTCTATTAATTAGAGACTTGTTGGTCATGATTTAATGGAGTTTCTATGCGATTCTTTATGGCTGATTTCCGCTGCATAGTGCAGAAATCAGATTTTTTAAAATCTGTCATGCTTTGCATCAGCCATAGTAGTCTCTTTATGAGAAGTTTCAGATCTGAATCGCGGTTTCCTTCAGCCATGCCATTTATCATGCCAGAAACTTATGCTTTTCCCCTCACCCAGAAGCCAGTGACTGTTTTGGAAGATGAAATAAGAGCATCTCTTGATGGGCCTCCAAATGCAAGAGCCAGTTGATAGGGAGCTTGGATGTCAAGGAGAAAAGCCTTTGAGGTGTTTAGCTCTGAACCAGCTGGCCCACAGGGAAGAGGAAGAGACATCAGACCAACCTAATCTAACTGAATTAGCAGAGATCATGTCCTTTAAGCGGCGAAAACCTAGCCCTCCTTCAGACTTCGGCTGGCAGACAGAATTCCAATTGATAAGGCTCTTCTTAGTTTGCTCAGGACCCCTTGACCAAAGAAAATTCCTCATCCATTTCTCGAAGAATTTGCAAACCGAGGAGGGGATGGGGAGGACCAGAAGGATGTGGATGGGGAGAATTTGAAGCACATGCTTTATAAGGATAACTCTCCCAGCAAAGGAGAGCATGTTGCCTTTTCAGCCTGCTAGCCTGTGCAAACTGAGCTTTGGGGCTATTGATGAAAAGGAGAACTCCCAGGTATTTGGCGGTAAAGAAGGCCTGGGGAATGCCTAAGGATCTCAAGGTTCTAGCTTTGAAAGACTCCCTACTGTTGCCAAAGAGAACATTGCTTTTCCTGAGGTTGAAGTGTTGCCCAGTTGCCCTTTGGTAAGCTTCCAAAACACCTTTAGTGGCTTTGACGCTCCTAGGTAAGGCTTTGAAAAAGAGGAGGATGTCATCGGCAAACATAAAGTGACAAGCAGAGGGAGAGGTTGGGGCTCTGTATATTGGAGTCACTTGATTTTGAGAAACAAGCTTTGCAATGTTTAAACTGAGGATTTCTTCCGCTAGAATGAAAAGGTAGGGGGAAAGGGGATCTCTTTACCAAAGGCACCCCCCCCCCCCAACTTCGAAGTAACCTGCGGGCTCTCTATTGATGAGGACTGAGCCTTTAAAAGAGCAGATACATTCATGTATGAGGGTAGACCAATCCTTGCTAAAGCCAAAACTTTGAATAGGAAATTCCAGTTTAATTTGTCAAAAGCTTTAGAGATATCCAGCTTCATACAAATTCCTTTGCCTTTGGAACCCTTTTGAAGATTCTGAGTAAGCTCATGAGCCAAGGCTATGTGATCTTGGATTTGACTACCTTTTAAGAAAGTCACCTGATGAAGAGAAATAAGATCTGGAAGAACAGCGTCATTCTAAAAGCTAGGATCTTTGATATAACCGTGTAAGAGAAATTTAGAAGGCTGATGGGGCAGTAATCTCCGAAGGATGACATCCCGGACCCAAGAATTCCCTGATTAGGGTGGTTCCTGAGGTGTGACACGCGTACTCCCATGAACTCGCACCTGTTTCGGACCAGATCCGAATTCATGAAGGAGAAAATTTCACTTTTCATGCTGTGAGGATTACTCGTTGACACCAGTCAAGAACATTTATCTGCGGAAGCATGTATATCATCAATAACAAAGCCATGAGCCGTCCATTATCCAATCCATTTCGATGTAGTTTTAGGTCATTCGATGCACGTGCTACATTTTATTGGTGCCACTTTGTGTGTGCGTAATGCACCGAAATCCATAAACCAACACCCATGGTAAAGTGCTAACAAACGGATAGGCACATGAGATAATCTCAGCCCAAGATTTCTCATGTGTTACAATTTCCATCGGACTTAGTTAATCGGCTAAGGGTTCCATGTCTAAGGACCTACAAGGTCACTCATTCCCCAACCTAAGACCTTATTGGTTTAGTGTTTGTATTACAATCATCCTCAGGGATTGATTATAAAAGTTTTAGTCCATGGGTTCCATTCTAGGGTCCAAACTAGGATTAAAGTCTCTTTTTCCAAAAGAGATAGGGCCCGGTTTAATTGTCCCCATACCAACATCATCTCCCAATCTTTGATCACTAGGAGTTGTGTACTATTAATGATTTCTACATTTCAAGAGCTTTCCAACGATGTATGGAACTCAGAAATCAAACGTATGAGTCAAAAGTTATGGCCATTCAAAGTTAGCATTATTGGGCCCAATGGGCCGACCCGCCCGAGCGGGCCCAATCCGGCTGGCCCAATTCTGGGCAAAATTTTCTGCACAGAATTTGTAAAAATTTTGTTTTACATTGTTTATCAACCCCCCATCAACCCCCCATTTATCCAACCTCTACAACATTTCTAAGAACATGAAATGACCAATTTGAGCCTTCATTTGCTCCTATATATGGTCCATTTCTTTTCCACACATCCAATTCATTCTTTGCTAATCCATTCAAAAGAACCCACTTAACATTATCAATCTAATTTAAAGAAACAAAGCTGAAATTAACATTCAAGAGTATAACCATGTTCAACCAATGATTCAATAGCATGTATATATCTCAAATTGCTCATTTACTTGCCTCTTTTGGTGCTTTCCACTCTAATTCTTTTCTTAGACTCAAATCAAGTAAAACCCCCAAAATTGGCTACCTCCTACAATGGTGAAATGCAAAAGATGAATTAAATGAACATGCATGTAATGAAATTGGGTTCCTACAGTCATGTATAAGTAGAATGAAGCATTTGTTTGAGGTTTTCTCACCAATGAAGAAGATGAAGCTAGTGATGAAGAGGGTGAAGGTGGTGGTGATGCAATGGAAGAAGGTACGATTCTACAATGGCAAATATCATCAACGGGCTATCATTCACATGCTTGCTCAAATACTATCTTCAAATCACAAATCAAAACAAGATGGGTATGTAGAGAGATATAACTTACCCAATAGAATGCTTATGGAGAAGATGATTTTGGAGATGGGTGATCCTTCCCAACTCATCTAATCCAACATGTACATCCCCCAAATAGTTTCAGATCAGGCTTCACAGCAAGGGAAAAGATGTGGAGAGGCATAACTCAACCAAGAAATGTGTGGGGAGATGAAAGAGATGAAGAAGAGGTCGTGGAGAATATGAGGTATGAGGAAGAAGATGAAGTTGCAGCTCCAATCCCACATGCACAACTCTCAGCTGTAAGCTTCTTGAAGAATGGAAATGAAGAAGAAAGAAGAAGAACGAGGAGGGGAAGCCTCTCTCTACTGAAACGAATGAAGGAAGAGAATGAGGGAGAAACGTGGCTAGGTTGTTTAAATGAAATTCAGTTTGGGCCATTGCATGCAAGCCATGCTATCTAGACAAATCTTGAAAAGGGGCTTTTGGTTTGATTTGGGCTTGGATATGAGTAGGATTGGGTCCAATTGGTTTGGGTCCACACATAGGACTTGATGTAGGGAAAGTGCTTGATGAAATGCATATGAAGACCCACTAATGCTAGAAACGCACATACATGATTAAAACTATAAAAAGGTCATAGCTCTATCTAAGCTAGGTCAAACCCCACTAATCTAATAATCCTTCACAAAACCAACCAAAACCCCAATTAGGCACTTAATCAAGATTAATTAAGCGCTAATCAAACCTAGGTGGGGTCAGGGTCTTACAGAGGGTGCTGCAACTTTAGGAATGAGAGATAAAGAAAGAATTTGAAGCCTTCAGGAGCTTTTTGGAGGCAAAAAATTCTTAACTGCAGCTATAACTGACATGCCTACAATGCCCCAACAACTAGTGAAGAGGCTACCTGAGAACCCATCCAGACCAGGATAGCTAGATTTGTTAAGGTTGAAAACTGAAGCTTTTATTTCTTCATTAGAGGGAACGGCCTGCAGAATGGAGTTTTGAGTAGGGAAACAGTCCTACTTTGAACTTGAAAAGGCTGGGGATCCAACTGAGCAGGGGAGGGATTGAAGATTTCGGTGAATAATTCCACAGCTGCCGCTTTGATCTGAGGCTGATTGTCAAGGGTATTGCCTTTGTATTCAAACTTATCAATGCGATTCTTGGTGCCTTTGATTTTAGCAGCTAAATGGAAAAATCTGGAATTTTTATCAACTTCCTATAGCCAGCTAATCCTGGATTTCTGTTTCCAATGGATTTCTTCAGCTTGAAGCAATTTCTAGAGTGAGCATCTAGCGAGGCTGACAGCAGCCTTGGTGGATTCCTGGGGGTCTAAATCCATACTTTCTTGTAATTTGAGGATACTGGATTCAGCTTAGCTATGTTATTCTTTAGGAGTGATGGACCGCACTCCTGGCGCCTGGTCCTACCGAGGTCGGCGGACGTGGGAGTCCGTTGGGTCCGACCCTTTCGTAACCGGGGGGCAAGGGGCGTGGGTCAACATTTCTTTTGTGTGGGTGTGCCAGATTTTCTATTTTTACTTGGAATTGCAAGTGGTGATCCGGAGATCAACTTTCGCAAGTAAAAAAGAAATCAACTTCTTTCAAGTTTTCCATTGCACATATATTTAAGAAAAGAGACATTTTCTTGATTTGCCGTGAAAGCCGATTTTTTTTTGCATTTATAGCCGATTTTGGCGTTTATAGCCGATTTTTGGCGTTAATAGCCAATTTTGGCGTTTATAGCCGATTTACAATCCTTATCAATAATGAAAGACAAGAATTGTGATTTTTGTCTCTTTTGAAAAAATACAAACTACAATGAAAAGCAAGAAAATGAGGATCTAACTTCTCAGGAGATTGTGGGGGACCCATTCAGATTGACGGTCGCAAGCCATATATGGACTTCACCATCATCCATGCAGATGAGAATAGAGGATGCTATTGATTCGCTTGGCTTGGCTATAACCTCAGGTTTTTAGAGAACAAAGACCAAAAGGAGGTCCTATGTCCAATAAAAAGCCGAGTAGACGGGCTGAAAAGCCACGTCTAAGCCATTTGGAGGCAGAAAGAGAAGGCAAGGACCTTGGGGGGAGGGGGGGACCCCCCAAGGGACTTTTGTCACCTTCTAGCGGTGGTCGGTGTAGAACTTCCGCAGAGTTTTCTCTCTTTCTTTCTCTGAATTTCTATGCTTTTTTCTGATCTGGGATCTGTCTCGCTTTTCCGATCTGGATTTCTTTGGAATGCTCTCCTATTTATAGGCTTTTAGGTATCCATTTAACAGGGTTTATGAGCCTTAATTGTCATAAAGCTACATAAAGGGAGGAGTTACAAGATTGAATTCTTTATTTTGCAACTCCTTTTTCTTGGCTTCTGATTGGCCAGAGGAGATTGAGGGCATTTAATCGCCTTTAATCGCCATGATGGGAGGAGTTTCATGGGTTAAATGCCATGAATCTCATGACTTGTAACTCCCGGATGCTTGCTTCTAATTGGTCCATCCAAAGAAATGGATTAATGACTGTAATAAAGCTAGTCAATTAATCGCATTAAGTAGTCGCCGAGCAGTTGAAGAGTCGCGGGCCGTGCCGCGTCTTTAGGGATTCTTCTGGCGATGATCATCGATGGATCTTCATGTAGATCGACATCGGATGACCATGTAACTTCAGGTGTTGGTTGCCAACAGCGGGTCGGTACCATCTGTCCTGCCAATTTCTCGATCGATCGGGTAGAAAGCACACTTTTTTTTGGTTGACCGGGTGCCGATCAATGTTGTTCTCGATACTCTTGATGATTAACCCATGCTTTTGACGGATGTCAGAGGATTTGGTGTCTCAAAAGTATGAATTTTGGAAAATACCAGAGGCCGGACGCTTCGAATCGCGAAAAAATGGTGAAAAACAGGGTCTTCGGGGCCCACCGGGCGATCCCGGGCCCTAGGGTCACCGGCGACCCTGTCTGCGACCCTGGGGGGTTTTTTCCCCCTTTTGTCCTGTTTTGTGTCCGTTTTTGCTGTTTTTTTATTCTTTTTTCTGCTGTATTTCTCCTTGGCATTTTTTATCATTTATTGGCCTGATTTCCTTGTAGAAAACCTGATGAGAATCCTTGCATTTAAATCTGCAAAGTTTCCGATTTTCCGAGAAAGCCGAAGACTTTGTCGCGCAGAGCTGCCGATTTTCCGTCAGAAGCTGAAACTGGGCCAAACGATGTCGGAATGACCTAAAATTTGAGGTGAAGCCTCCTGAGCAATAAATAAGACCAACCATAGGCTTCTATTTGAGTTTTGAAGCTGTTTGGGGTCCTATCACCAGTAGACTTGCTTTTGTCGCGATGAAGATGTCACGGTTTGATGTGCAGTCAACCGATGTCCGATTGACTTGAAATTTGACAGGGAACCTATTGGAGTCATTTTAAGATGATCCATAGGCTCTGTCTTGGAAACCATGGTCCCGGGGAGCTTTGCCGCCGAGAGGCCTGATTTGGCTTCCGAGCATCAAAGTATGGTCAAATGTTGTCGAAATGACCTGAAATTTGACGTGTAGCCCTTTGTAAGCATTTTGAAGCCGTCCATATGCTCTATCTGATGAGTGATGGCCTCGGTGGTTCTCTCCGCCGAGAGGCTTGATTTAGCTGTTCGAGGGTTGATGTAGGGTCAAACGTTGTTTGTTTGACTCGGAACTTGACGTGAAGCCTTTTGGATGTATTTTGAGACCATCCATCGTCTCTGATCGAAGATTTAGTGTCTTCAATGCTTTCGCCGCCGGGAGCTCCTTTTCAGCTGCCGGAGAAACGAAGTTAGGCCAAATGATTTTGAAATGGCCCGAAACTTCTTGTGTACTCCTCTTTTGGCTGTTTTGAAGGATCTTGCAGTTTTTGTTTGATTCTGATAAGATTTGATTTTTTGGAAGTAGCATTGCCTATTTATGGCAGGTTGCGACTTCATGTAGCTCTTTGGATCTTGAAGAGGCAAAGTAACATTTTTGGTGTCAACAAATGCCCCCTCGAGGTACAGCGACGAGTTGCTTTTCTTTTGTAGTCGATGTGACTCGAATAGATTTTTGAAGGAGAGCCTGTGACTGGACCAAGAGTCTTTGAGCAGTCTTTCTTTTTGGTATTTATAGCCTTTTGAGCTTCCAGGGGAATTTTATGGTAGTGAAAGGGATCACGCACCATCTTGAGGCAAAGTTTTAAAAATGACATCAGGATGTGAATTTGGGTTTTGACCTTGTGACCTACCAGGCTGTATGTGCAGGTTAGGGGGTCGGGTTTGGTTTTGACCGTGTGACCCAACAAGCTGTATGTGGAATGTTGGGAGATCAATTTTGGTTTTGATCTTGTGACCTAACAGGCTTTATGTGGCAAGCTAGGGGACCGGGATTTGGTTTGATTTTTGTGGAATGTCAATTTCAAGACTTTGGCTCAATTTGGTATATGAGGCTGGATGGTTTGATTTTTGGAAGCTCATGGGGCTTGAAATTCTTTTTTGTATGGTCGAATCAACTCAAAAGAGGCATGGAATCATTTTTGTATACTCTTGGTAAGAGGGATTTCTCTTTGACTAAAAGCCCAAATTTTTTTTTTTTTTTTGTGCTTAGGTGGTCAAACCTGGCTCATATGGGCTAACCGATGTGACCTTAAGCTTTTGAAATGGCTTAGATCTCCTATGGTGTCATTTTTGTAAAGAATATCAAAAAATATCTCATTTGGATAGAGAATATCTAAGAATATCTTTACTTGGAGAGAATCTCTCATGTTCCCTTTATTTTGGGAGAGAATATCTCAAAATATCTTTCTTTTGGGAAAGAATCCTTCATTGATCCTATCTTTTAGGAGAAAATCTCTCATTGATTTCTTTTTGGGAGAAAATCCCTCAAGATATCTTTCTTTTGGGAAAGAATCTTTCTAATCTCTTTCTTTTGGTAAGGTTACTAATTAGTAACACTTACCTCTTTCTTCTTTCCTTCTTTGGTTTGCTCTCTTCTATAAAAGCAAGGAGGAGGTTGGATCTCTTGCTCTTATCGCTTTCTTTTGCAATAATCCCAAGAGGGCTTCAAGTCCAAGAGTTCGTCTTCTTCAAGATCTTCAAGACTTTACTTCTTCTTCTCCATCAATGGCTTCAAGTAAGTTCCCTTTTTCAAGAAAACCCCATTGTAGGAAAAAAAAAGTTATTTCTTCTTTTTTTTTGTTTCTTTCTTTTTCTTTTCTCTTTTTTTTTCTCCACGTGTTTTTTTTTCTTTTTTTTTTTTGCACGTGTTTTCTCCCTTTCTTTTCTTTTCTTTTTTTTTGCATGTTTTTTTTTTGTGGGCCGTACGAACAGATCCGTACGGATCTGGCCGTACGGCCACGTGGCTTGTGGGCCACGGCCTGTGGGCCATCCCTTTTTTTTCTTTTCTTTTTTTTTCTTTCCCCTTTTTTTTTGAGAAAGTTTCTTTTTCTTCTTTTTTTTTTTTGCTCATCATGATAATACCCCCTTTTTTTGGCAAACCTAGATGTTCATGCATGCATTCTATTGTAAATTTGTGGCATGATGTGATAGCATACCTGAAAGTTTTCGCAAATTTGGGAATTTGAAGCTCGCAGCGATGTTGAGCCCTTCCTGATTTTGCGGAGACTTTGAGGTTTCGAAAGTTTGGAGTTTCGGAGCTCGCAGCAATGTTGAGCCCATCTTCAAGCTTTCTATTTCTTTTGGGATAATTCCTTTTCTTCGGAATTGCCCCGTCATCATGTCAAAATTTCGCCAAATTTTTTTTAGCGAGATTCTGTCATTTTGTTGTTTGATTTTTTTTTCTTTTTCATCCTTTTCAGGTGGTTCCTCTAGAATGAACAAGGGTAAAGAGCCTGCTACAAGCATTCCTCGTCAATCTGCTAGATCTTCTAATCCGGCCGTTCAGCAGGCCTTTGAGAAGGTCCAGTATGTTGAGAAAAATTTGGAAAAATGCGACTCCCTCAACAGAGATGAGATGAGGCAGCGACTGATCGCTCTCAAGGGAGAGGAATTCTATAAGATCATGGTAAGCAGTCGTCCATGGGTGATGGAAGATCAGAGTGTTTTGCCCAAGCCTACCTTCTTCTTTGGTGATGCCGTCCCTGATGACATGACATACCAGAGGAGATGTTTTCAGTTCTCTTTCATAGCAGATGGTGAGAAGAAGACTGTTGTTACCCGGTCGACGTTTGATCGCACCGTCTCGATCATGAGCATTGCCCCCACGTGCTCCAATAGGGAAGATCCTCCAAGCTGGGTGAGAAGGACAAATGTAATCAAGACCGGGGTTTTTGTTGGCGGCTCTCCTGGATATACGGAGAGGTCGCCTGTTGACATGGACCTGTTGATACCATCCAGCGGCTACCAGGGCTCTGATTATCCGTCAGTCGATTTGAGACTGGTGGGCCTTGGTATTTTCAGTGGTGACGACAGCAATTGGATAAAGCCTTTAAACTTCGTGGCCGTTTCAATGCTGACTCTGAGTGGAAGTCGTGGACTGATTGCGTCCTGCTGATTGGTGGCGCCATTTTTATGGAAGCGGGGATTTTTGATGCGATCCGTGCCTTTAGGGAGACCGTGATCTTTTCCGATGAGACCTTCATGGCTATGCTGGAGTCATTCCTCTCATAAACCAATACCTTCGTTGTGACGAATGGTGAGATTGGTTTCTCTTTGAAGGAGCTGAGCACCATTACTGGATTGCCCATCCTTGGCAAACTCTATGAGGAGTTTATGCCGATTGACAGCGTCCTTGAGGGGCAATCTGAGGAGTTCAGGCTTCTATACTTTCAGCTCGTCGCCTTCTATTATTTTTTGAAAGAGAAGGAGGGTTTGAAAGTTAGATCCAGCAGTTGGAAGAGTTCTAGCTCTTCGTTCCCCAACTTTTTTGATAGCAGGGAGTCTTCTGATAGTGTGACCCAGGAAGCCAGGACTCAGGATCCAAGTTCGAAGAAGATCTTGACTATGCAAGAAGAGTTGAGAGATTTCTGTGCGAGTACAAACGCCATATGTCCTGACATTGCACTGCGGAGAGATCTCGCTGTTTACCTCACTTATTGGCTTGGTGAGGCTATTTTTGTTGGAGGAGATGGAACGCACATCAGGCCGCATTGTATTTTTCCGGCTTGTCAGATGGCGTTTGGAGAGCAGCTTGCTTTGGTGCCAGCTCTTTACTCCTACCTGTGTGCCAAACTGCAGGCTGCTGCTTTTTTGGTTCGGCTTGGGCTTCCCATGAATAGGGTATTTTTTGCCCACATCTTTTATTCGTGGTACGTGTACCACTGTCCAGGCTTCCACCGGCTGGGTGCTGCACAAGATGATGATCCTCTGATGATTCGACTGGCTAAGGGCAAAGCCGTGTCCGAATCACTTTTGTTTGCCCGCATGAGGATTCGACAGTTCAGGGACGTCGAGATGGGGCAGTCTGCAGTGAAGCTTCCTCCGGAGTTGCGGAAGAAGGCTTTTGATTTTGGTGCCTCCCGAGACTCTACCAGGGCGGGGTGGGGAAGGCATTACTCCTTGATGAATGCAGAGAGAGAGTGGCTTTTTAGCATACGTGTCGGCACGAAGGTGTACCGCAAACATCTTTTCATTGACATCCAGCCGTCTGTACCCTCTCGCTTTGCTTTGCAACAGGGCTTTTCTCAAGGCGTTGTTGGAGCGCCTTCAAGCATGGTGAAGCGCTTTGGAGGTTTACAGGACGGGAAAAAGGCATGGGCTTTCTATAGTGCTGAAGACACTACAGCCATGATCTCTTATCCTGTGTTGTTGACTTCCCGGACTGCCGGCTTTGCGAAGTGGTTCGCGGAGAGCTTTTCGGCATATCGGGGGCTTTCCAAGAAGGAGCTTGATGTGAAGCTGGCATCTGGAAAGGGCCTTGGAAAGTCGGATGGCGTCCGGCGAGAGGAAGTTTGGGCCTTCCTTTCTGGAGAGAAGCACAAGATAGGCTTTCTCGGTGACCAGGGCGTCATTGGTTCTGAAGCTGTTCGAGAAATACCTGATGAGGCTTTAGAGCAGCTAGAACAGGAGGAAGCTGAACTTGGTGCTTGGATGCAAGCGGCACAAAGGCAAGCTTCCGTGGAGTCTACTGGCAAGAGTAGACCATCCAGTGAGGAGTCAAGTGGGAAACCTGACTCTGACAGCGGGGCAGGTTCCTCTAAGAATCGAGCCCGCAGGAGTAAGAGGAGGAGGAGTCATCATCGCAGCAAGGGGCAGCATGAGGACTCTCCTGACTTGGAAGTTCCTCTTACTATCAATGAGGATGTGCCAGTGGATGCTGACGAGCCTCTAAAGAAGAGAAGCCGAGAAGAAGAGACCGTCGGTGAGGGTATGATTCTTCCTTTTTCTATTTCCATTTCTTTTCATGGGATTTTTCCATGTTCAGATTTGCTTCTTGTTTCTGCTTTCTTTTTTTTTAGCAGAGGAAGACTTGGTGATGCCTGAGGTTCCAACCGATGAGGTGGTGACGGATCCTGTCGGGGCACCTAAAGAAGAATCGAGGGACTCTGGAGTGAATCCAGAATCTCCAATTGGTATGACTTCTTTTGCTTTCTTTTTTTTTTGTGTCTGTGACTTAGTTTGCTAACATTTTTTCCGCCAGCTGACTTGCCACAGGATTCTGATAACTTTAAACCATCGATGGACGCAAATGTTGATGATGCTTCCGATGAGTTCATGGAGGAAGAAAGTGTTCCGCCAGTCATCGAAGAAGGTATTTTGTAGTAATAACCCTGATAATGATTTTCAAACAGGATCATGCTCATACCTTTTTGTGTTTCTTTGGCAGGTTTTGAAGTGACAGAGGAGGATCCGTCGCTTCCAGAGCAAGGGATGCCAGAGGTTGATCCAGAGGTAGAGACTCCTGGGACCAGTTCTGACAATGTTGAGGAGATACCTCGTGCCGAGATTCCTTCCCGAGCATGAGCAGCTTTAACTGGAAAGAGTTCTTTTGTTACTCTTCCAACAGGTGATGACATGAGCAGCCGACCAACGGAGTTGGGTGAATCTTCAGCGGGGCCATCTCTTCTTTTTGCTAAGAAGGTGGTGGTGCGAGTTCTGAGCTCTTGGGTTGAGACTCTGCTTTCTGGGCACTTAGATGCCGGATTTAGGATGATCTAGCATGTGCGTGAGATTCTCGGTGATGCCGAAGAGGCTGCTCTGGATGTCACAAGTGCCAGGGCGATCGTTGATAGGATCATTGAGCTGGGTGACAGGTGGTTTGAGACCATGGGTTTTCCTGACGACCAGTTCTTCAAGGAGATGTTCCTGGACCCTGCGGATAAGGCTCAGTCTAACCTGGATGAGGCTACAGAATGCAGGAAGCAGGTAGTCCGAGAGAAGAACTTAGAAGAGCTAAACATCATTGGGCTGACACATGACCTTAACATCCTTGATAGGGAGGTCGATGAGGCCAGGAAACGTCTTGAGCATCTGCAGGCACAAGTCGCTGCCAAGTGGACTGCAATAACAGAGGCTCGTGACAGGGAGAGTGCTTTGATTCATCGGGTTGCAGATGTCAATCGATTTCTTAAAAGGAAGTCTGAAGAGAACAAACAATGGCGAACTCCTCGAGATAAGCTTCCCGGTGCGAAAGAAGGGTTACAGCCCACCCTAGCATCTCATGGCAAGTTCCTGAAGAAGCGTGCCTTGGAATCCCTAACGGCTGAGGCCAAAAGTTTGCTTAAGGAGCTGAACTCTTGGCTGGAGACCATTTTTGATTGAGCTCCTGTTTTTTTTTTTTTTAACAGAAACCATCCTTCCTTTTTTTTAGTACCACTTGTATTTTTTTGGTACTTTTCTTTTTTTGTAGTGCTTGTGAACACTTTCTTTTTTTTTGGTACCACATGTATATTTTTTTTGGTACTCTTTTTTTTGTTTTTTTTTTTTTTTTTGTTATCCCTACGCTCACTTGAATCTTTTTGTGATAAAAGTAATTGCTAAATGGGATTTGATCAAAAGCTTGTCATTTTGTGAAAATCTTTTGTGAAATGATTGTTTTGGCATGGAAGCCAGATTTTTGCTTGTGGCATGGAAGCCGATTTTGGCATGAGAGCCAGCTTTTGGTGGCATTGATAGCCGAGTTTTTTTTTTTTTGGCATCTATAGCCGGTTTTTGGTGGCATTGATAGCCGGGTTTTTTGAAAGCCAATTTTTTTTTTGTGGCATTGATAGCGGGTTTTGTTTTGTGGCATTGATAGCCGGTTTGTGGCATTTATAGCCTGTTTTGGTGGCATTTATAGACGATTTGTGGCATTTATAGCCGGTTTGGTTTTCAAAAATGCAAGTATCGACTAAAAGTCGCCTCCCTGCTGAATGTTCTTACAAGTATCGATGGAATGTCGCATCCTTACTCATTCGGTTGCGAGTATCGATGGAATGTCGTATCCTTGCGGATTTGGGTGCAAGTATCGATGGAATGTCGCATCCTTGCTTTTCAAAAATTTTGGTTTTGCGGGTACTGACTTGATGTCGTTTACCTACAATTTTTGAAATTTGTGGTTTTCTCGAACCTTTGGGTTATGGATATCAACTGAAATGTTGCGTCTCCATGGTTTTTTAGGTTTATGGATGTCAACTGAAATGTTGCGTCTCCATGATTTTTTAGGTTTTTTCAAACCTTTGAAATTTGGGTTGTGGATATCAACTGAAATATTGCATCTCCACGGTTTTGAATTTTGCAAGTATCGACGAAATGTCGCTTCCCTGCAATTTTGGAAGTGTCGAACGTGGTTCATATGCTTCCGATTTGTGCGAGTATCGACTAAACGTCGCTTCCCCGCGGCTTTTTGAAAAAACATTTTTTTTTTGTTTAAAGACACGAGGGTCATAAGTTTTGACCTAAAACCATTTTTGCGGTAAAAGGCAGGGTGGACTAGGGTGGAAATCCCTGAATCCGGATTTTGTTTCAAACCATGAATTTTGGGTTCAAGGGTTGAAAATTTTGGTCAAGTTTAGGGAAAGGTTCCTAAACTTGGATTTTTTTTTTTAACAATGAAACGATGAAAGTAAGCATTGTTTAAATTTCTAGAAATTTCAACATTTGATTTGAAAATTCTAAAAAGAGGTGGGTTTAGCGAGCGTGTACCTGAAAACCGGTTTTTGCCGTACAGGCATTGCTCTTATCCAGTTGGGTAAGTCTTCAAGGGTAGTACCGCTTTAAGAACTTGTCGTTGATGGGCAGCATACATCTGTCACCTTCCATGTTTAGGAGTGCGTATGCGCCGTTGGAGAAAACCTTGTCGATGACGTAGGGTCCCTCCCATTTTGGCTCAAATTTGCCTTTGGACTTGTGAGTGAAGACCATTGGTCTTTTTACCGCAATGACCAGTCACCCTTTTTGTAGGCACGTTGCCTGACCTTTTTGTCGAAAAATCCTGCCATGCGTGCTTGGTAAAGTTCAATACTTTGTTGAGCTTCGAGCCGTCTCTCGTCGAGATTGTCCAGCTCATGGCATCGCAATTTGACATTGCTTTCTTGAGTCATGTCATTTTGCAAGGATACCCTCAAGGAATGAATTTGTACTTCCAAGGGCACGACAGCTTCGCATCCATAGACCAAGGAGAATGGTGTGCTATGGGTTGGTCCTCGAACGGTGGTTCGATAGGCCCACAAAGCTTCAGACATTTTGTCGCTCCAGTCTCTTTTGTGACTAGAGACCATTTTTTTGAGGATTTTGCAGAGTGTCTTGATGAAAGCTTCTACCAACCCGTTTGCTGTCGGATTGTATGGAGTCGAAGGACAGCTTTGGATTTTGTATTTGTCGCAGAACCTGTAGAACCGATGATCCCGGAATTGTGGTCCGTTATCATGGACGAATCTTTTGGGTATGCCGAAACGACAAATGATGTTGGTGCGCAGGAACTGAAGGACTGATGAGGTCTTCATTTCGTTGAACACAAATGCTTCTGACCACTTGGAGAAATAATCCGTAGTGGCGAAGATGAAGCGATGACCTTTGCTCGAAGGGGGAGAAATAGGACCTATGATGTATATACCCCAGGCTTCGAAAGGCCATGAGATTGCTGTAGGATGCAGCCATTCTGGAGGCATGTGAATATAATCTCCATGAACTTGGCATTGTTGGCAGCGCTTAGCAAATTGCATTGCGTCAGCTACCATGGTAGGCCAGTAATATCCTAACCTTTTTATCTGATCATAGAGCTTGGGACCAGCCTGATGAGCTCCGCAAAGACCAGCATGAAGTTCTTTGAGTGTTTCTTCAGCCTCTTGTTGTGACAAGCAGCGTAGAAGTACTCCGTTGAAGGATTTCTTGTAAAGGATTTTTGAAGGAATATCCAAATGAAAGCTTGGGGTTCGCCTTTGGATGCTTACCCGTTCTTTTGGATCTTCAGGTAGGATTCCGAACATAATGTAATCAATGAACGGATCCCTCCAGTCGCCGATTGAAGTTTGAAGGATTGAAATTCGACTTCCAACCACTTGGTGGCATTCAGCAACAGCTTGGTGTGTGTTAAGAGGAGGAATGATTCTTCTTTCGCACACTGTGATTTGCATGTTTTCCCCTTCCTAGATTGCCATGGATGCGGCAAGTCCAGCTAGGGCATCTGCACGTATGTTTTCACCTCTACGAATGTGGGTGATGTGATAGATGTCAAACTTTCGCAGAAGTGATTATGCCTTGTTGTAGTAAGGCAGTAAATTTGGCTTCCTGACTTCAAATTTCTGATTCATCTGGTTGACGATCAATTGAGAGTCTCCAAAGACTTCCAGCATGGTGATATCGGATTCGATGGCGAGTTCCAATCCTAGGATCAGAGCTTGATATTCAGCTGCATTGTTTGTGCATGGTTCCAGTAGCGAGAAAGCGTGTGGAATCATGTATTTGTCGGGGCTAACAAAGAGGATGCCAACTCCCGAGATCAGCTGTCTTTTTTCATTTGTCCTGGTTGCACCGTCAAAGTACATGTCCCAGGAAGCACTTTGCGAGAAAGTCTCCACATTGTAGACTGGTTCGTCTAGGAGATCATCTCTGAGCGGAGAATCTTTAGGCAATGGATGCTCTGCGAGGAAGTCCGCTAGAGCTTGCCCTTTGATTGCCTTTTGTGGTACATACCTAATATGAAATTGTGACAGAAGGATGAACCATTTTGCCAGTCGAGCATTGAGAGAACCTGCCTTTGTGACAAGGACCTTCAAGAGGTTGACCCTCGAGACCAGGTATACTGTGTTGGAAAGCAAGTAGTGGCGCAGCTTTTGTACGACGAACATCACTGCAAGACATTCTTTTTCGACTGGAGAGTAGCGATGCTCTGCACCTACTAGCATGCAGCTGAGGTAATATAGAGCAGCTTCTTTTCTTTGATCATTTTCTTGCGTAAGCAGAGATCCCAAAGAGTGATCAAGGGCTCTTGTGTACAAGATGAATGGTTTTCCAGTGGTAGGAGCAGCTAACACTGGAGGTTTTGTCAGGTATGACTTGATGTCTTGGAAAGCAACTTCACAGTCAGCATCCCAGACAAAGTTTACACCTTTTTTCATCAACCGGGAGAATGGACGGCATTTCCCCGAAAGATTGGAGATGAACCGTCTGATGTAGGCCAATCTCCCTTGAAGCCCTTTGAGTTCTCTCAAGGTTCTTGGAGAGGGCATTTCTAGAATGGCTTTGACTTTTATAGGGTCAAGCTCTATTCCAGCTTTCCGAACTAAGAATCCGAGGAACTTACCCGACGAGACGCCGAAGAAGCATTTCAATGGATTCATTCGCAGTTTGTGTTTGCGAAGCCGGAGGAAGACTTCTCGAAGGTCTTCGAGATGATCTTCTTTTCTTTTGCTTTTGACGGCGAGGTCATCAACGTAACATTCAACCGTCTTGTGCTGCATATCTTGGCATATTTTCATCATAGCCCTCTGATATGTGGCACCAGCATTTTTCAGACCAAATGGCATGACAGTGTAACAATACACGCCAAATGGGGTCCGAAAAGATGTATGTTTTTCATCTTCAGGATGCATCTTTATCTTATTGTAGCCAGAGAAACCATCCATGAATGTCATTCGCTCGAATCCACAGGTATTATCTATCATTACCTCTGGTATGGGGAGCGGAAATTCATCTTTTGGGCATGCGCCATTCAGGTCTCTATAGTCAATACAGACCCTGATCTGCCCATTTTTCTTTGTCACGGGGACAATGTTGGCCAACCATTCAGGATGTTGTTCCTCACGGATGAAGCCGACGCTTTTGAGTTTTTGAACTTCTTGTTCAATTTTATCCATCACATTTGGACGAAATCTTCTTTGGCCTTGCTTAACAGGCTTGATGTCTTCTTGAAGATTGAGTTTGTGAACCGCTATTTTGGGGTCTAAGCCAGACATTTCAGCGTAAGACCATGCAAAGCAATCAACGAACTCACGAATGAAATTCCTGGGGATCCTAACCCTAGAGGGGGGTGAATAGGGTGAGCTACACTTTATGACCAATTTTAATTTCTTTACAATTAACCTAGTCACATGTGATGATTAACAAATATAATGCGGAAGCTAAACAAAATCACCACATAGCACACACCATAACACAATGATTTATAGTGGTTCGGCCTCAATGCCTACATCCACTACCGGCTTGTGTTCCTCACACCCCACCGGATTTCCACTATTATGCTTTTCAAAAGGCTAAGCAATAACCTCTACAACTATGCTTTTCTAGGCTAAGCAATAACCTTACAATGTGCTTTTATAGGCTAAGCAATAACCTTTACACAATGCTTTTCTTAGGCTAAGCAATAACCTTAATACATAAAAGATTTCTCTCAAAGAAAGTGTCTTCACAAAACACTCTTATGAGATTACAATTTAAGCTTAAGTAAAATGCCTCTAAGTAGGCGGATATGAAAATGAAAATCTAACTCACACAACACAATGAAATGCAAAGATGAATGCTTATGATATGTGTGTGTGGAAAACTTCAATCAAGTTTAAAAAGAAGGCTTAATCAATGTATGCTAGAAGCATTTGAAAATTAAGGCACACAAAGATTTGATTGAAGTTCTATGCAAATCACTTGAACAACTACAAACTTGTTAATGATGTGAAAATCAAAAGATCACAAGTTGAAAGTTTAAGCCTAATCAAGTGATGCATGTGCTATGCTATGTTGTTTTCAAAAACAAAGGTTTTACTTAAGATTCAAATGAATGAAAACAACAAAGATGATTCAAACAAGTTAATGAAACATGTTTATAAAACAAATCAAAGGTTTTAACAAAACATGATTTATAAAGTTTTAACACAAAACTTGGTTTGAATCAAAGTGAGAAATCCATCACAATCTAAAACAAAGATTGAATGAAGGTAATGGATTTAACACATCATAGTTTATATGCTAATAATCATTTACCAATAATTTAGTCAAAGCATAAAACATATGATTAACAAAAGTAAAGCTTACTTGATGATTTAACTTAATGATCCAAGCTTTAGCTTTACTAATGACCCTCTTGGTCTTTCTTAGTTCATCCCCTTTTTCCTTGACTCCAAACTCCTCAAAGATGGCTTGGAAGGTCTAAAATGTTCAACACTTTTTCAAAGGGAATGAAGCCTTTTTATACACAGAAAACAGAGTTTCTGCGTGTCCCCGGTCGACCCCCAGCTTGGCTCGGTCGACCGACCCTTAACGGTCAGAAAAATGACCGTTGGAGAGCCAAACGGCTCTCTGCCCAGTCGACCCGCAGTGTACGCGGTCGACCGGGATGTGTACCCGGTCGACCGAGTACACTGGGCCCTGGGTCACTTTTCCCATTTTGCATACTTTTGCAATTTTCAAAGATTTTTGATGTGGGACTTGTTGGGGCCATTAAATCAAGCTTGAAACATGATTTAAATCAATCTAAGTATTTTTTAAAATCATGAATCATAAAAAGCCAAAAATGATTAGAAAGTTTTAAAACCATAGGCTTGCTTGATTTATAAAACTCTTTTTCAAATTGAATGCATCCAAGATGAAAACCAAAACATGCATGAAACATAGGATTTACAAGATTTAAAACAATGCATGTGTAAATTAAGATTTCAAGATTTTCTAAATCAATGCATGTGTGAAAATTCATGAGATGAATAAAATACTAATGCATCCATCAAATTGCAATAAACAAAATCCTAACAATCTCCCCCTTTGCAATTTGATGGCAAACCTTTCTCACACTTAATCTTCACACTAAGTCTTCAGCTCCTCCTTAGCTGGACTAGGCTTGAAATCTTCTTTGGATGCTTCTTCATTTAGCTTGGGCTCTAGCTTTTTCTTCATTCTCCATGTTGCTTGTAGCTTGATCATTCTTCAAGCTTTCTTTCCATCTTCCTTTCTTTGGCCAAGCAACTTCTTTAGCTCCCAAGCTTACTTCTCTTCATTTCTCCCCTTTGACCATGCACTCTCCTTTTGGCAAGATGTGCATTCTCTCCACCTTTAGTTAGCTTGAACACTTTCTCCCCCTTAATTCTTTCTCCCCCTTCGTCATTAAGCTTGAGAACTTTCTCCCCCTTTGCCATTAAATTGCAAAGGTATCAATTGAAGAGGGGTACCTACACACATGAAACAAGGGAAATACCTTTTAGTAGCACCTGTTAACAAAGGAAATCGAAAATGAAGTACATAACAGGTCATCATGCATGGGTAATAAGCTATAAGGGTATCAAGAGCCAATATAAGGGTGAATTTGATCAAAACTAATACTTCCTATGAAGATTTACTCCCCCTCAATCCATACTTCTCCTTTTGTCAAACATTTGACAAGAATATAACTATTTGGTGCAAGAAGATGGTTTAACCAATTGAGGGTTAACTTCAAGTGAAGGATTAGATTCCAAATGACTAATAAGCTCAATATAATCAAATTACCAATATAGAGCAAGGTCAAGGGAATTTACTAAGCATAGCATCAAATAATATAACTATTAAAATCATATGCTATGAAGGTTTTGAAATCATTTCATACATTCATTAAATATAACTATCATGCTCAAGATGAATGAAATGAAGTTCAACCATGAAGCCTACCTCAACCATTTAACCAATCAAGATTATGAACACATAAACATGGTGGTCATGAATTTACCTATGAGAATCATATGAGGAGGCAAACATGAAAATTATGATGCTAATAGAATGTGACAATTACAAAATCAAGCATCATAAAAGGATATTCATCACTTTAAATGATATAACTAATGAGCATAGTGATGAACAAGAGAAATTGCATAAAAGATATAACTTAGTAGAACATGCAATTTTAAAAGTGTCTAGTCATATGGATTCAACATCTAAGAAATCCATCAAACAATAGATATAACTAAGAAATACAAGGAATGGATTTCAAGGAGGTTCATATGATCAAGCACACTACTATGAAGTTGAAACATGTATAAAGCATGATACCAATAAGAAAAATACACATGAATCAACATCATAACCATCCATATAATAAATAATGATTAGAAAGTACAAAGGATGGATTTTTGAGTCCTAGAATGGTGTCTTCAAATAAAACTAAAATCAAGCACAACCATACAAGGAACCAATAAACATTTGCATATAAAAAGAATGTAACTAAATGAGCATAGATGCAAAAAGTCTATCATAACATTCATTTCCAATTCTAAGTTGATATAACCATATGCATAAGGAAATGAGAATATGGAACATGCTTTTATGAATACAACTAAAAAGGTTTTAAAGCATTTCCATTCATTCAATCTTCAAATCAAAAACAAAATCCAACAATGGACAAAATGAGTATGAAAATGAAGATAAAACATTTTTCAATTTGTATTCCAAAGAATATAACTACAAGGGCTCATACAAATTGAACATGTAGAAATGCAATATAAAAGATATAACTTAATGGGATCAAAAAGCAAATCTAACATGATGAAAATATAATCAATTAATTTTGAAAACCATGATATATAACTAGAGAAGTACATGAAAACAAAATCAATTGATTAAAAAGAAACAAATGCATTTTAATAAAATGTAACTAAGAGAGAACAAAATGCAAATGCAACATGACCAACAAAATGATTTAACTATTAAGGAGTAGGTTGGTCAAAGAGGTCCAAGGCCTTAAGGTTTTACTAAATATATAACTTTAGGAATCCACCTAAGGTCTTGTGAGGGTTGGTATTTGAGGTCCATCTTAAAAGTCTCACCAACTATTGGAGATTTGACTTGATAAATTTTCAATTTAGACTTATCATCATGATGTTTAGATTTAACTAAATTCGGCTTAGGTTGGTGATTAGTCTTTTGAGGTTGGTGAGTTTTCTTCTTAGGGGATGAATTCATTTTTCTTTTCTTCTTAACTCCTCCCTTAATTTGACTTTTGAATTTTAAATTTAACTTTGCAACTTTATTCAAAAGTTCTTTCATTTGAGATATGGGAGGTAGGTTGAGAAGCTTTTTGTTGATAGACTCTTTTAAAGTTGGTTTAACTTGTTTAAGCTTTTTAGAATCTATCTTGTGAGACTCCTTTTTAATTGGTTTAACTTGTTTAATCTTTTTGGAGTCTTCCTTGGATTTTAGTGTCTTAATCATCATAGTATTTGATTTTACCTTTTTAGGTTCAAATATGGATTTAGACACATTGCTTCTTCTTAATTTGCACTCAAACCTAAAATGTCCTTCAATGCCACAATAATTGCATTTAGTCATAGGCAAGGAGGAATGAGTACTAGAGAATGAGGACTCACCTTTCACAAAAGTGTTGGTGAATTTAGGGTCATGAGAAATATTCCTATCAAATCCAAGACCCTTCCTATCTCCTTTTGATTTACCCAATTTAAATAACTTTTCAAATTTTTCTTCACTTTGGGTAAATTTGCACTCATATTTTGTTTGTAAGTTTCAAGTTGAGTGACTTGTTCTTTAAGGGTTGAATTTTCATATTTAACTTTTGTAAGTTCATTTTCAATTCCCTTAAATTTGTTTAGCTCTTCATGGGCAAGTTTTAATTCAAATTTAACTTCATTGATAACATTAGATCCAAGTTCTAGAGTTTTTATCTTAATTTGTGCATTAGATAAATTTTCCATAGAAATGGTTAACTTGGATTCTAGGTTGTTAATGTTTTCATCTTGCCTTTTTAATTGATCTCTTAGTTTTGAATTTTCCTTATTAAGATTATCATAATCTATCTTTGATTCTCTTAGATCATCTTTAATATTAGATAGATTATGCAAAGAGATCATGAACTTAGATTCTGCATAATTTATTAATTCTTCTTTTTCTCTAAGTTCATCTTTTGAAGAGACTAATTCTTGATTTAGTCTTTTAGATTCTTCTTTTAATCTTCTATTCTTCTTAGAAAGCTCTAAGGATAATGTGCACAAATCCTCATAAGCTTTTTCAATGTCATTATCATTTTCATCATTTTCTTCCTCTTTTAATTCAAATTTAGATTCATTAATTTCAATATTTGAATCTCCAATAGATGGAAGAAGAGGGGGTCTAGAAGAATCAACACAAGAATCTACAAGGTCTAGCATAGTGGAGTCCATTCTAATGACTTTCATGGGGTACACAACTAGGGTATTAAACTCTAGGTTTTTACACCTAATCAAGAGTTCCAAACACTTGATCCAAAAAATAGAGCAACCTTGCTCTGATACCAATTGAAAAGTCCGGGGGATCCTAACCCTAGAGGGGGGGTGAATAGGGTGAGCTACACTTTATGACCAATTTTAATTTCTTTACAATTAACCTAGTCACATGTGATGATTAACAAATATAATGCGGAAGCTAAACAAAATCACCACATAGCACACACCATAACACAATGATTTATAGTGGTTCGGCCTCAATGCCTACATCCACTACCGGCTTGTGTTCCTCACACCCCACCGGATTTCCACTATTATGCTTTTCAAAAGGCTAAGCAATAACCTCTACAACTATGCTTTTCTAGGCTAAGCAATAACCTTACAATGTGCTTTTATAGGCTAAGCAATAACCTTTACACAATGCTTTTCTTAGGCTAAGCAATAACCTTAATACATAAAAGATTTCTCTCAAAGAAAGTGTCTTCACAAAACACTCTTATGAGATTACAATTTAAGCTTAAGTAAAATGCCTCTAAGTAGGCGGATATGAAAATGAAAATCTAACTCACACAACACAATGAAATGCAAAGATGAATGCTTATGATATGTGTGTGTGGAAAACTTCAATCAAGTTTAAAAAGAAGGCTTAATCAATGTATGCTAGAAGCATTTGAAAATTAAGGCACACAAAGATTTGATTGAAGTTCTATGCAAATCACTTGAACAACTACAAACTTGTTAATGATGTGAAAATCAAAAGATCACAAGTTGAAAGTTTAAGCCTAATCAAGTGATGCATGTGCTATGCTATGTTGTTTTCAAAAACAAAGGTTTTACTTAAGATTCAAATGAATGAAAACAACAAAGATGATTCAAACAAGTTAATGAAACATGTTTATAAAACAAATCAAAGGTTTTAACAAAACATGATTTATAAAGTTTTAACACAAAACTTGGTTTGAATCAAAGTGAGAAATCCATCACAATCTAAAACAAAGATTGAATGAAGGTAATGGATTTAACACATCATAGTTTATATGCTAATAATCATTTACCAATAATTTAGTCAAAGCATAAAACATATGATTAACAAAAGTAAAGCTTACTTGATGATTTAACTTAATGATCCAAGCTTTAGCTTTACTAATGACCCTCTTGGTCTTTCTTAGTTCATCCCCTTTTTCCTTGACTCCAAACTCCTCAAAGATGGCTTGGAAGGTCTAAAATGTTCAACACTTTTTCAAAGGGAATGAAGCCTTTTTATACACAGAAAACAGAGTTTCTGCGTGTCCCCGGTCGACCCCCAGCTTGGCTCGGTCGACCGACCCTTAACGGTCAGAAAAATGACCGTTGGAGAGCCAAACGGCTCTCTGCCCAGTCGACCCGCAGTGTACGCGGTCGACCGGGATGTGTACCCGGTCGACCGAGTACACTGGGCCCTGGGTCACTTTTCCCATTTTGCATACTTTTGCAATTTTCAAAGATTTTGATGTGGGACTTGTTGGGGCCATTAAATCAAGCTTGAAACATGATTTAAATCAATCTAAGTATTTTTTAAAATCATGAATCATAAAAAGCCAAAAATGATTAGAAAGTTTTAAAACCATAGGCTTGCTTGATTTATAAAACTCTTTTTCAAATTGAATGCATCCAAGATGAAAACCAAAACATGCATGAAACATAGGATTTACAAGATTTAAAACAATGCATGTGTAAATTAAGATTTCAAGATTTTCTAAATCAATGCATGTGTGAAAATTCATGAGATGCTAAAATGATAATGCATCCATCAAATTGCAATACACAAAATCCCTAACAACGAAGAAAGGCGATATACTCGGGTAACTCATCATCCTTTATATTCTTGCTTATGAATACAGGACGTGGGTTATCTGGTGTTCCCAAGTCTATCTTTTGAACAGGATCTTCTGTTGGAAGGTTCGAAGGTGGTTCCTCCACAATATTTTCGGAGGCTTCCAGCTCAACGAAACCTTCTGGGGTTTCAAAGGCATTTCCAGACCAAGGTTTTGTTCCTTTCCACGGGTCTTCTTGATCGGTAATTTTCCCAAGGCTTGCTATGAGATGATCCCAATCGCCTATTGAAACCGGGTCGAAGTAGACTACTTCTTTTGGAGATGAGGGTTCTTCTGGGTCAGAAGACCACACGTCTGTGCCATCGGACAACTCCTCTTCATTTTTGGAGAAATCTTGCCAATTGGATGAGCTTCCTGGATCTTTGTCAGGTGACTCATCAAAGAGATATCCTGGGAGATCGATGTCTTCATGGACTTGAGATGTTGAGGTTTGGTCAGTATATTGACTTTTAGGCCTTTGTGTCAACTATCTCAAGGGAGTGTCAGGATCATACCCTAACCCGTGTGAAGACTTTTCTACATAGCCGTTGAGTCTCCAATCTTCCGGCTGGCTTTTGGTCAAGACGGGCCCTAATGGCGTGAGAATACCGCGTCCTTCTCCCAAACCGACTAGGTTTTGAGCATCATAGCCCATTTTCTTCATAATAGCTTGTGCCACAGAACTATATAAGGATAGTTGAGGCATACCTTTATTTTGGAAAGGTTCAGGCATAGAGTTTGATGAAGAAGCATCCGATCTATGGAAGAAGATCGGCTTTTCCTTTGCTGAAGTTACTGGAACAACGAAGGAAGCTGACGTAGGATCTTCTATGTCAGAAGTTGTCTCCATTGGAGTGAGAGCAGGCTGAACTTGCTGAGTGTCAGCTTGGCTTGACAATGTGTCGTCTTCTGGCTCTGAATCCGAATCCGTGTCTTGCATGATAGACACGAAAGAGACAACAAATTTGCCCCCAGGCTTTTGCTTTGCCTTCTTCACTTTAGTTGTGATGACCAAAGGCTTTGAAGGTTTGAGGGAGATGATGAAGGGAGTTTGAATGCTCTCTTCGGATTTACCGGATGATTTGTTTTCTTCCGGCGATTGTTGAGGAGCCTTGCCTTTATCTTTCTGGGGATTTTTGGCAAAGGGTGCTATGTGCTTCTACTCTTCTTCTTTTTTACCTTCATACATCTGTGAGTCTGCAAAGTGGACTTCTTTACCTTTGAAGGGTTTTTTGTCCGCAAAGACTCGATGTATCATGCCGTCGTCGCCAACAAACTTGATGCATTGATGTAGAGTTGAAGGGACAACACCATTCTCGTGGATCCAAGGGCGTCTGAGAAGGATGTTGTAGCATGAAGATGTTTTTATTGCATACACAGTGACCTCAGAAATAAGATCACCGATCTGCAACTTGAACTTGATTTTGCCGATAGGCCTTCGAGTACTCCCATCGTATCGAAAGATAGATACAGACGTGTGGCTCAGTTTGCTGGGTGGGATGCCCAACTCTTCGAGAGCCGATGTGGAGATGAGGTTGAGTGCAGAACCTGGGTCGATCTGAACTCTGTGCATAGGCATTTCCTTGATGTACCCTGTGAAGTACAGGGGTCGGTTGTGCCTGGTTTCGCCAAGTAGGAGGTCGTCCTTTGTGAAGGCGATGGTTGCACTGGCTGCTTTTTTAACCGAGAGGCATTCAAAGCATGATCCTTCAGTTTTCTTCTTTTCTCCCTTTGAGGAGGCTTCTGAGTTTTTGACCCGGTAATCCATTTCAATTTGGAGGACTTGCGGGGCATGTTCGTCGACATCCTCATTTAGCTTTTGTAATTTTGAGATGAGATTATCACGAGTGTGCGGAGACATTCGTAATAAATCCGGGATGTGCAGACGTGCAGGTATGTGCTTGAAGTGTTCAATCAAGTCATACTTGAAAGCCTCCTTAGGGCCTGCATGTTCATCATTGTTGCCACTAGGGGCGCTTACAATAACTTTTCCCGAAGGATTTACATATGTAAATGAAGATTGGTTGTAATTTTTGTGGTAGTCCCGGCCAGAGCGGGTGCCTCTACCAACTTTAAGAGCTTCTTGAGAAGGGTCTTCATTTGGAAGATTGTCTTCAGGATCAAGAGGCTGTCGTTTTTCATTTGCTAAGGATGTACCAGCAGCAGAGTTGCCATCCTCGGTGATTGTGTTGCACGGAGCTTTTTTCGGGAACAAGTCCTGAATAGCATCCAGTAACCTTTCTTCTTCATTGACTAATTCATCATCCCAAGCATCAATAGCTGGGAATTCTTCAGTCAGGAAGGGTGTGAACTTTGAAGTCACAGTCTCAGGATAAGAAACCCGAGAGGGTGTCATCTAAGTGAAAGTCACGTGAGTCGAGGTGGCTCCAGAAGATACATTGCTAGGCGTCGCCGGAGTGTAAGTGCTCTCATCAGACGATGCTTCGAAAGAGCTATAATCCCGAATTATCACATTACAAGAAGCTCTGACGGGAGACGTTGCCTGATCGGAGTCAGACTCATCCTCGGATGTAAGAGGATCGTCTATCCAGCAATTTTCTCCATTTTCAGGAGTTAAGGGAGGATGTACCTGATGGTCCTCAGGGACTTCAGGCTCTGGATTGCGAGAAGGCTCGTTGACGCGTTCTTGCTCTTGTTCTAGAGCGAGACGCTGCAAGATCCTTGCATATTCTTCAAGATCAGGCATGGGAGCCAAATCTTCTTCTTCATCAACTCTTTGTGGCTCAACATGGTTGATTTCCACTGGAGCAATGAGGGGTGCTGGGTCAACAGGATTTTCTTGTACAGCCTCTTAGTCTTCTTCATCATTAGACCAGGATCCTTGTGGCTGTAGAGGGTTATACCAGATTACTGGCATAAGATGAGACTCAGGAACCCATTCTTCATCGGAGAGAAATTCTCCTATTTCAAGGGACTCCTCCCACTCATCTGTGTAGTTGGATTCGAATCCATCATCAATGTCGCTGGACTCGTATCCATCAATGGAGAATCCAACTACCGAATTGCAAGAGTATGATGCCTCCTGCATGGCTTCTTTGAATTGAGGTGGCATGAAATCACTGAGAGTGAATTTTCTTACCCCCTTTGAAGTCTTTGGAAGGGATGTTTTTGTTGCCTCCAGTGAAGCGGTAGAGGAAGCCTCTGCCTTTTCTTTGACTTCTTGTTTTGGCTAGGTCTTCTCTTGCCGTTTGAGCTTGAGGAGATGTTTCCTAGCCTACCTTCGCTGCTGAGCTGTAGGCTTTGTTTTCACGACCTCCCAATTTTCATCTTCCAGGAGATCGGGATGTACCCATATGGGTTGTCCGTCTGGTGTCGGGTAAGGAACCAGTTCCTCGGACGCTTGGATTGAGTTTATCACCTTGAAGGAAGTAGTGATCTTCTTCTTCGGTGATTTTGATGTTTGTCCACATGTCACCATGTTGACGGAGGCAGGCCCATAGTTTTTGTCAAAGGTGATGACTCCGTTTTTCCACATCTCGTTTATTTTCTCCCTCACAACAAAGCATTGATTGAGAGGATGCGAGATCATCTGGTGGTATGGACAGTACCGAGGATCGTTGGTTTTGCCAACATCACACGGTCTTTTTGGTTCAGGCAAGGTGAGCTTGCCATTTGCCACAAGAGCCCCGAAGATTTCATCAACATCTTCATTAAACGGGTATTTCTTCTCTACTCTTTCTTTGAAGGCATCTGAGAGTTCAGGTCTCTTACCCGCAGCTTTGTTTTCAGCTTTCTTTGGTGGCTGAGGAGCTGACTTGGTCTGCACATTGAGGACCTCTTTCTTCTTTGGTTTAGAGGTTGCAATGGCGGTTGGCTCTTTTTTTGATGATTTCTGACTGTTGAGGTCTTTAATCACCGTTTCAGCTTCCATGGAAGCTTCTAGGAGTTCTCCCAGGTTTTTTGATTTGTTGCCGATGATCATGGAGCGGATTCTGGCTCTCATGTTGTTTCGGCAGATGTCGACTAGCGACGCTTGTGGCAGTACATCAGAACATTTGTACGCCATTGCTTTCCACTTGTGAATGAAGTCATATGTTGACTCATTCTCCCCCTGTTTTAGGTTGCACAGCTGAGCCATAGTAGTGGGATGATCCTCACCTTTGAAGTGAGTCTAGAAAAGTGTCTCTAGCATGGCCCAGTTTTGGATAGAGTCCTCCGGCAGAGTGGAGTACCAATCGAAGGCCGTACCTTTTAAGGTACTTGCAAAGAGGCGGATCTTGAGTGCATCTTGATCCTCGATAGCTCCCGTCAGGATCTTGAAGTGGATGACGTGCTGTCTGGCTGACCTTTTCCTCGTATATGTTTGGGAGTAGGATGCTTGAATTTGGTGGGGAACGGGACCGAGTCCATCCATAAGGGATATGGTGGCTTGATCCCATGCTCCTTGAGTATATCCTCTTCTTTTGCTTTGGCAAGGATACTGTCTACGTCCTTTTTTGTAAGGGCGTGTGACTCATTTTCTTCTCCATTTACCTCATCGTCTTGATGATTCGGAGGAGGTTCATTGTTCGCCTGATTTTGGAAGGCGAGGAGAAGGTTTTCCATCAAAGTTTCAATCCTCTGCTGGCCTTGTTCCAACTGCTGGATACGGGTGATTGCATCATCTTGAGGTGGATTGCGGGGTGGTGGCTCAGAATTTGTAGCCAAGACGTTCATCATTGAAGGGTGTGACTTGGGAGTCAGGTTGGGGATGGGTCTCTCCTCTTTCATGTAAGCAAGAGGGTAGAACCGGTTCTCCTTGAGTGGGGCCAGGCATGCTGGCTTGGTAGATGTTTGGGACCTTCTCTGTTTTGGTGAAGGTCTTGGGGACCAAGTCTTGGGATAGACCTGGTTGTTTGCTGGTCGAGGCTTCGTGGGGCTGCCACGGGCTTCGGGCCTTCTGGTGCTCGCCTTTGGTGTCACGGTAGTGACACGTTGAGAGGCGAGTTTCTGCTTCTTGGAGGGAGCAGTTTATTCCTCGGGAAGTGGGAATGGTCCCAGCGTCCCAAAGACGATAGTCCGGGGAGTCGAGGTCGACCCGGCGCTTAGAGAGTTGCCGAGGGAGTTTGATTCTATTGAAGCATGACTTGGTGCTTGCTTTCATCGAAAGTAATGGTTAGTGAAGCTGCCAATGTTAGTTTTCGAAAAGTTTCTGAAACAAGACCACGTCCATTAGTAATCACAAGAACAATGATCATAAATGGGAAGTTCTATGCTTTCGTCTTTTCAAATTGCTCGAGGAAGATGACCCAAGCAATATGAGGAAGGCAAAATGCCATAGAGGGTACAATTGTTCTGATCGCAGGTATGGTAAGCCAAAAATGAGCGTCCCAGTGACTGCTAGAAGCAATTGTGAACTTAAATTCGACTTATCGAGAAGCAGAGCTTGCTCGAGGTAAGAAGAATATAAAGTTGGAGTTATAGATGTGCCGGTCGCAATATAGTAGACCCTGAAAGGGCGTACTAGTACCGCTAGACACAAATGTTTTAAGACCGCATCCATGAGATGAGATTCTCTGTTTTGAAAGGTCAAGATTGGATTCATCAAAGAGAGCAGATGGTATTCCGATCTGAACACGGGCTCAGCGATTTCCGCGAGCGCCAGTGCTCAGAAAGAAATGAACCATAATTTCTCGGATCTAAATCCAAAAATGACGAGTTTTTTTTTAAAGGCCAATATCGGGTTCATCAAAGAGAGCAAAAGGCACTCCAATCTGAACACGGGCTCAGTGATTTCCGCGAGCGCCAGTGCTCAAAAAGGAGAAGACCAAGATTTCTCCAATCTAAACCCAAAATGACGGAAGTTTTTTTTTTTAAGATTTTTTTTTAAATATTTTTTTTTATTTTTTAATTTTTTTTTAGATTTTTTTTTGAAAATTTTTTTTTTTAAAAATTTTATTTTTTTTAAAAAAAATTTATTTAAAAGACGAGAGAGTACACATAGGCCTCCTAACCCGGTCTTATGAAATCTTGAGTGATAGAATTGCCCCCAGGTAAGGGTAGGATTACTTAATGAACCCGTTTGGAGGACCATTGCCTAGAACAGTCAAGTTGTCTCCACACTCTGGACAAGGCTTTTCTTGAATCAACCATGATCAAAGAACACAGTTGGTTTAACCTTAGTGGTCTATGTCTTTTTTTTTATTTATATATATATATATTTTATCTTTAATGAACTCATCGAAGAGAAACGATGGCCCAAAACCTTAGTAGAACAGGCTCAACATTTCTACAAGCGCGATGAACGATAGGAACGGATCAAGGTTTCTCAATTTTGAATCCAAAATGAGAAATCTGATTTTTTGTTATATATATATATATATATATATTTAGATCTTTAATGAATTCATCGAAGAGAAACGATGGCCCAAAACCTTAGTCGAACAGGCTCAACATTTCTGCAAGCGTGATGAACGATAGGAACGGATCAAGGTTTCTCAATTTTGAATCCAAAATGAAAAATCTGTTTTTATATATATATATTTTAGATCTTTAATGAATTCATCGAAGAGAAATGATGGCCCAAAACCTTAGTCGAACAGGCTCAACATTTATACAAGCGAGATAAACGATAGGAACGGATCAAGGTTTCTCAATTCTGAATCCAAAATGAAAAATCTGTTTTTTATATATATATTTTAGATCTTTAATGAATTCATCGAAGAGAAACGATGGCCCAAAACCTTAGTCGAACAGGCTCAACATTTCTACAAGCGCGATGAACGATAAGAACGGATCAAGGTTTCTCAATTTTGAATCCAAAATGAAAAATCTGATTTCTTTGTTTTTTTTTTTTTTTGAAATGAGAAAAGGTGGAAATAAATTCAAAGAATTAGAAATTTCCAAAAAATCTCATCTCATTTTTTTTAGATGCGGAATCCAACATGGCCACAAATCAAAAAGTAGCCAAAGAATCGAGAAAAGAAGTATAAGCATAGAGCAATAGATATGATATGTAAATATTTCATTTCTAGCATCGTGTTCTCAAATGAACGGGTCCCACCGGGTGTGCCAGCTTGATGGACCGCGCTCCTGGCGCCTGGTCCTACCGAGGTCGGCGGACGTGGGAGTCCGTTGGGTCCGACCCGTTCGTAACCGGGGGGCAAGGGGCGTGGGTCAACATTTCTTTTGTGTGGGTGTGCCAGATTTTCTATTTTTACTTGGAATTGCAAGTGGTGATCCGGAGATCAACCTTCGCAAGTAAAAAAGAAATCAACTTCTTTCAAGTTTTCCATTGCACATATATTTAAGAAAAGAGACATTATCTTGATTTGCCGTGAAAGGCGATTTTTTTGGCATTTATAGCCGATTTTGGCGTTTATAGCCGATTTACAATCCTTATCAATAATGAAAGCCAAGAATTGTGATTTTTGTCTCTTTTGAAAATATACAAACTATAATGAAAAGCAAGAAAATGAGGATCTAACTTCTCAGGAGATTGTGGGGGACCCGTTCAGATTGACGGTAGCAAGCCATACGTGGACTTCGCCATCATCCATGCAGATGAGAACAGAGGATGCTATTGATTCGCTTGGCTTGGCTATAACCTCAGGTTTTTAGAGAACAAAGACCAAAAGGAGGTCCTATGTCCAATAAAAAGTCGAGTAGACGTGCTGAAAAGCCACGTCTAAGCCATTTGGAGGCAGAAGGAGAAGGGAAAGACCTTGGGGGGGGGGGTACCCCCCAAGGGACTTTTGTCACCTTGTAGCGGTGGTCGGTGTAGAACTTCTGCAGAGTTTTCTCTCTTTCTTTCTCTAAATTTTTGTGCTTTTTTCTGATCTGGGATCTGTCTCGTTTTTCCGATCTGGATTTCTTTGGAATGCTCTCCTATTTATAGGCTTTTAGGTAGCCAATTAGGAGGGTTTATGAGCCTTAATTGTCATAAAGCTACATAAAGGGAGCAGTTACAAGATTGAATTCTTTATTTTGTAACTCCTTTTTCTTGGCTTCTGATTGGCCGGAGGAGATTAAGGGCATTTAATCGCCTTTAATCGCCATGATGGGAGGAGTTTCATCGGTTAAATGCCATGAATCTCTTGACTTGTAACTCCCGGATGCTTGCTTCTGATTGGCCCGTCCAAAGAAATGGATTAATGACTGTAACAAAGCTAGTCAATTAATCGCATTAAGTGGTCGCCGATCAGTTGAAGAGTCGAGGGCCGTGCCGCGTCTTTTGGGATTCTTCTGGCGATGATCATCGATGGATCATAATGTAGATCGACATCGGATGACCATGTAACTTCAGGTGTTGGTTGCCAACAGCGGGTCGGTACCATCTGTCCTGTCGATTTCTCGATCGGTCGGGTAGAAAGCACACTTTTTTTTGGTTGACCGGGTGGTGATCAATGTTGTTCTCGATACTCTTGATGATTAACCCATGCTTTTGACAGATGTCAGAGGATCTGGTGTCTCAAAAGTATGAATTTTAGAAATTACCAGAGGCCGGACACTTCAAATCGCAAAAAAACGACGAAAAACGAGGTTTCCGGGGCCCACCGGACGATCCCGGGCCCCAGGGTCGCAGGGGTCGGCGACCCTGGGGGGTTTTTCCCCCTTTTGTCCCGTTTTGTGTCCGTTTTTGCTGTTTTTTTTATTCTTTTTTATTCTGCATTTTTCCTTGACATTTTTTATCATTTATTGGCCTGATTTCCCTATAGAAAACCTGATGAGAATCCTTGCATTTTATTTTGCAAAGTTTCCAATTTTCCGAGAAAGCCGAAGACTTTGTCGCGCAGAGCTGCCGATTTTCCGTCAGAAGCTGAAACTGGGTCAAACGATGTCGGAATGACCTGAAATTTGAGGTAAAGCCTCCTGAATAATAAATAAGACCAACCATAGGCTTCTGTTTGAGTTTTGAAGCTGTTTGGGGTCCTATCACTAGTAGACTTGCTTTTATCGCGATGAAGATGTCGCGGTTTGATGTGCGGTCAACCGATGTCCGATTGACTTGAAATTTGACAGGGAACCTATTGGAGTCATTTTAAGATGATCCATAGGCTCTGTCTTGGAAACCATGGTCCCGGGGAGCTTTCCCGCCGAGAGGCCTGATTTGGCTTCCGAGCATCAAAGTATGGTCAAATGTTGTCGAAATGACCTGAAATTTGACGTGTAGCCCTTTGTAAGCATTTTGAAGCCGTCCATGTGCTCTATCTGATGAGTGATGGCCTCGGTGGTTCTAGCCGCCGAGAGGCTTGATTTAGCTGTTCGAGGGTTGATGTAGGGTCAAACGTTGTTGGTTTGACTCGGAACTTGACGTGGAGCCTTTTGGATGTATTTTGAGACCATCCATCGGCTCTGATCGAAGATTTAGTGTCTCCGATGCTTTCGCCGCCGGGAGCTCCTTTTCAGCTGCCGGAGAAGCAAAGTTAGGCCAAATGATTTTGAAATGACCCGAAACTTCTTGTGTACTCCTCTTTTGGCTGTCTTGAAGGATCTTGCAGTTTTTGATTGATTCTGACAAGATTTGATTTTTTGGAAGTAGCATTGCCTATTTATGGCAGGTTGCGACTTCATGTAGCTCTTTGGATCTTGAAGAGGCAAAGTGACATTTTTAGTGTCAACAAGGAGGCCAAAAGTTTCCTTGTTCCAGACTTTCAGCCTAAGCTTAAGAGCCTTGAGCTTCTAACTAAGGATGAACTAAGGATTGCCATGAACTGGGGGGAGCCAGACCGCTTCCACCAGGGCTTTAAAGGAGGGGTGGCCAATCCACATTTCCTCAAACTTGAATGGGATGAATCTTGCCGCTATGGGAGGACGACTGGATAGCAGAATGGAGCTGTGATCTGAGTTTTGTCTGACAAGGTGCTGGAGCTAGCCATTAATGTAGGAGAGTAACCAGGCTTGATTGGTGAGAGAGCGGTCTAGCATGGCAACAACATAAGAGGTACCTTGCTTGTTGTTTGACCAGGTAAAGCTATTGCCTGACAAGCCAATGTCCTGGAGGCCAGAGGAGACTATCATGTTGTCGAATTCTGAGGTTGATGGGGAATTGATGGGATGGATGCTGAGTTTTTCAATAGCAAAGGAGACAGCATTGAAGTCTCCAATTGCTGCCCAGGGCAGGTTATTAGAAAAAGGAGGGGAGCACAGGTACTGCCAAAGGGATCTTCTTTGGATGGGGGAGGTGGAAGCATAAATGCTAGTTATGAGAGTGGTTGGGCTATTGAAAGAGGGGGAGAGGGATATAGTGTGGGGTGGAGTAGTCAACCATTGTGGAAGAGTAGTTAGTGGAGGTTTTGATGAAGCACCAGATGGATGGGCTGATTGAAGAGTTGGAATTAGAAAAGGAGGAGAATCCAAGCGTATCTAGTTTTTGGGATAGGGGGATGGGATTAGAAGTTTTGGGCTTAGAGAGGAATATAATGTCAGGCTGGTGAGATTTGACCAAGAAGATGAGGGCCCTTTGGGTTGGGGAGTTTGCAATTCCCCTACAATTCCAAGAAAGTGTTTTAAACATAGAGGTGGGGGGATGGATTGGGGCCAAGAGGGAATTTGAGGGAGAGGGATTCCTCCATTGTCCTAGCTGTCTTTTTTATTTTTGGTTTCTTTTCTTCTTTGGCCGCTGATCAGCTATAACTATGTCAGCAGAGGAGGGGGGCCATATTAAGGATGGGGGAACACCTTTGGAAGGTTTGTTGGGATACTGATTTATAGGGGAAGAAGGCTATTCCTGGATACAGAGGTCAATGGAGAGGTTATCTGAGATGTCAGCCACAGAACTGTTGGTGAGAGAGTTTAGAGGGGTAGAATGGGTAGGCTTTGGGTCAACACTGGGAACCATCTGATGATCCAGGACGGAGAAGGGGTTTTGGGTCTCAATAGCTGAAGCAAAATGGGAATGGGGGTCTTCCGCAGGGGTAGGGTCTTCCATAAGGAAAGGGCCCGAATCTGGGTTGGGGGTGGGGGGGGGGGGGGGGGGGGGGGTTGAAGATGTTGTATGGTGGGAGGATTCTGTTGTAAAGGATTGGAGAAAGCAATCTACCATTGGGGGAGCAGACTCTGGAACAGGGGGGTTCTTTAAAAGACCTGGGGCAGAGGTTGCAAGGAGGAGGTTGCTTTAGTCTGGGCTTAGCAATTCTAAGGGTCGACTGACACATGCCTTCGCCATGGCCAGAACTAAGGCAGAGGGAGCATGGGATAGTTTCATAGAAGACTTCGACTTCCACCCTTGAGTCCCCTGCCAGATCTACTACTATGGAAGAGGGCTTTGGTTTGTGGAGATCAAGATTTATGCAGATTCTGGCATAGGAGAGAAATCTTTGGGAAGCTGTAATCTCGTCCACTAGAATGGGATTTTCAATTGAGTTTGCAATAGAGAAAAGAATGTATTGACTCCAACAGTGGATAGGTAGACCTTTAAACCTGATCCAGGTAGGGGCTAGGGTTGGCCAAGAGTAAGAGTCCATGCATGGAGACCAAGGTAAAAGATGGAGCTTTCTGTGACCAAGGGGTAGAGGAGATAGAAGGGAATTCCTTACCTGGGGGCAGTGAAATCTAAAGAGAAAGTATCCCTGTTCCGTGAGAGAGATCAGGCCTCTAATTGGCAGGTTCCAAGCATGATTGGTATGTTGCTTGACCCACTCAAGAGAGGGTCGCTTCCCTTCAAACCTTCCTATCACTGCATGAGAGAAGGATTCCTGACTAATGGAAATCATTTCTTTGGGGATAGTGACAGAGGGCTTGCCATCGATCTAGGAAGTAGGGGGCATTTGTTGTGGGAGAGGTGAGGGAGGCTGGCAGAGAAGAGAGGCATAAGATCTGGGATTAGGGGGGGTGGGGATGCTCTGAGGGAAATGGGTATCAGTGTATCACCCCCATTAGGGCTCTGATTCAAAAGAGTTGTAAGCTACTGGACTTGGACTGAGGTAAGAGGGTCAGAGGGTAAAACAGGGAAGAGCGGATCATCTTGGAGGATGGCAAGAATCTTTGCTGTTTGGATGGAAAGCCCTGACTAAGCTGGAGGAGTAGGAGAGGAGGGGTGGGGAAGATGGGGATCCGATGCGAGAGAAGGTTTTGGGGAAGGACGGATGAGATTGGGATCTGGGTCTGGAGGAGGGGGAGCAGACATGGTTGACGAGGTTTCTCAGTTGCCAGTTCGTGGGAGCCTTGATATGGGGAACATTATGCAGCTCATTTAGACGCACTAAACTTTCAAGCTTGATAATTCGCAATGTCCTCAGCCTTGATGGCATGTTGGATGATTTCATCAATATTATCAAAATTTTTGAATGCAAGTATATGTTATTGTTTGCATGGATTAAAATAGCAGCCTCTACTTCGTAGCATAGCGATCGCTCTATCTGGCATAGCAGCCAAGACCATTACGCTACAAATAATTTATCACAACTAGTAAATGTATCGGCTATTACAAATCGCTACGGCCGTTACATTCCCGCTAATAGAATGTTACAAAGCGTGAGTGATATCTACTTTGCATATTTTTTTAAAACATGTAATAGTGCTTCTTTCTTCTTTTCTTCTCTCCAATCAACATTTATATGAAACTCTTCTGCCATTTCATGCTTAAAAGAACACTAAAAAAACGTCAAGATTTCACCAAATTGAAGCCGATACATGGAGTTTCTCTCAAGGGCTATTATCTAGGTATATTGTGGTAGACACCCCATTTGGTATTAGTAGAGGTATTCTTTTCTTAACTCTCTCAACAAAAGTACATTGTTTATATTTAATGGAAGTTAGTTTGTCATTTGGTTTGAACTTTAAGATTGTTTAAGCATTACTTTATAATTTACTTATCTTGTGTTATGTACAGTTATGCTACATTGCTAATGAATTTAGAAATGCATAATAGTTTCTAACTTAGATTAACTAACATGAGAACATATAAAAAATTGGAACAATATTGTTGCTTCATAATCATTAAGCAATGCCGAACCTTTATGCATTGAAGGGAACGTTACTTCCTTTAATCTTAGTTACTATTGGAAAAAAGCATCAGTATTGTAGATTTTTTGGATTTTCGTTTTATATTCTTTGACCACCTTTTCTTTGTTGTATGTTTGCTCTCAACCCATGAAAATACCGATCAACTAAAACGTCATCGGTCTCATTTAAAATACAATGAGCTTGCGTGCATCATCATAAACTCTTCAGAATACTCAACAACTGACATGGGTCCTTGTTTTAAATTTTGAAAACTTGAATGTAGATCTCTTGAGTAATTGACCGAGAGGAACTTTTATTTCAAAAGGTTCTTTATTTTAATCCATGTCTCAACAGGATCTATGTTTGTCTCCTCCTTGTCTTTTGCAACTCGGCCAACTATATTATAACATAATTGCGAAATCGAGTTGCCTCCAAAGTGACTTTATGGTCCTCCATCATTGGCTTATGTGTAAAAATATTTTTCACACACACTAACCAATTCATAAATTCATCTGGTTTTAATTTTCCATCATATTTAAGAATCATGAGTTTAATCCCTAAATCTGAGTCAAGATGGTTTGTGGGTTGATCTTGTTAATTCCAAATATTTTTTTCATTATCTCGATTATTATCCGCAAATTGATTATGTTCTAAATTGGAAAATCATATTTCCAACCTAGATGCAAGAGTTGCTTGCATCTAGGTGATTGTTGTGGATAATTGAGCAACAATTTAAGTTAATTCCGCAACACTCCAGTCAATTCCTCCATGGATAAAGATGGCGATTCCACTTTTACATGCTTCTTGGGAGGCATTTTTTTATGCAATTAGAAATTTAGACTAACCTGATGTGTAGGTCTAATTACCACAAGCACGCTTATGAAAATAGATCTAAGATCCATCTTCAAATGGTTCCAATTATAAGGGCTGCAACGATGGCAGCGGGTGACGATGGTGGTGGTAAAGCTGCACAACAGAGAGAGAAGGAAGATGCTAGAAGGATGGGCTTGTGTTGGCTTGGTGAAGGTGTTGGCGACAGCTTACAGTGATACCGAAGGTGCCGGAGATGCTGTCAAGCGGTGACAGATTGTGGTGAAGTTAGGTATGCTCCTTTCTTTCCCTTTTCCTCTCTTTTCTTCTCTTCTATTTTTTTTTCCCATTTGGATGGGTAACAAAGGGTCGGCTACGGCTTAGGGTTCGGGAGTTTTAAGGATTTTGGGTTTGGGGTTCTTGGGATTCTGGGGTTGAATGACAAAGATGGGGTTGGGGGTGGTTCGGCAAAGGAGGTTTGGGCATCGATTAGGGTTTCAGGCAGCCAGTGGGCATTTTCGGAATCGGCAGGGATTTGGGTTCTGGGACATGATGATTTTGAGTAGCGTATGTGGTTTTCGGTTTGATGGGATTTTGAACTATGATGGTACGAGGGTGATTTGAGGTGGAGACTTGGACGAAATGGATGGAGAGGGGTAAAATCCGAATGATCCGGCTACACTATAACGTGGAAGTGCGTGGAAGTGCCAAAGCACGTATCCGCAGACACTATAACACGTCTCAGCAGAGCCTTCAACATGAGAACGGTCAAAGAGATGGAAACCCATGATAATCTTATTCCAATAATCAAGGTTTGAGAATTCCTTCTCTACAATACAAATAAATAGGAAAAGTAAACTTAATGGCTAAGAACCATAACCCAACTAGGAAAGCAAACAAAATTATAAGAAGCTACCCTACTTGCAACTCTAAATAAAATTAGAAATCTAATATAAGTAATTAAGGAAATAAAAATAATTTCTAAATTATTTAGGTGTTCCCAGTTCCCACACTAAGAGTTTTTTTTTTTCTTTTTTCTTTTGTCCCCAACAGCTCGCACAACTTGTTAGGACATGGTCTGTGAGTGTGTGTGAGTTGGAGTCCCTAATGTAGAAATAATAGTTAGAAGAAGAAGAAGAAGAAATGAGAGCTTTTTCTATAATTTTTCAAATAGTCTAATTATAAATTAGAACTTAAAAATAAGATATTTTATTTTAGACCTTAATTTAATTAGCTCTTATTAATTAGGCTAGAGTTTTCAAACAAGCTTTTTTTTTCTATAATTTTCCAGATAGTCTTATTATAAATTAGAACTTAAAAATTAGATCTTTATTTTAAACCTTGATCTAATTAGCTCTTACTAATTAGGCCAGAGTTTCCAAACAGCCCCTAAATCTGATAGAGTGGGCAAAGTAGAATAACTATTTACATCTTAGTCACTGTTTGAGCCAATTTCTTAGTTAGGTTATCGTTCTCATTCAGTTTGTGTTCCTCAGGCTGAAGATGTTCATAACTAAAGTGTACCACGGACTCAAATTTCGAAGAAAGCAAGGTATAAAAATATCAACTGGTATCATTGTGCCTTTAGTTAAATGAGCATTGCCATGAGCCCAAGTTGTGTGCGGCAGTATCCTCAGATAAAAAACCAGGGAAAATTGACAGTGTCAGCAAAAATATCGTAATCATAGCAGCAGCATAATCAATGTTCTGTGAAAACAGCTGCTTGTTACTCAGGCGCTCTAGTTGTTTGGGATCCTCTTGAACCTACAGAAGTAAAAAATATTTGATTAGAAACCTGGGGGAATCTTCATTTGGTTAGAGCACATCAACCATATTTAACACCAATATATGGGAAGCGATGTATATACTCTTGGATTAAGTTGCACTTGAATGCCACCAGCAGAAAGATCCGCCATAACTGTTGCAGATCCCTCTGAAGCGGCCTTTGATCGATAATACTTCACAATTGGCAATTGGGGAAAGACATACGTAAAGAAGCACACACAGTAGCTCAAAAAATGATGCAATTGCAAAGAACAAGACTGCAGTGGCAGATTAAATGGAATGTTCAGTAGGGAACACCAAGAAATAGTTCAAAATATGGAGAAGTAATACAGGAAGTGGATACATAAAACAGAACGAATATCACAACCCTTAGATGCCATAACATCTTAAAAGTAAGCTAGAATGAATTCATCATGCAAACAATATCTCATGACCGAAGAAGAAATTATTATTGAATTTTCATATATGAAAAATTTTGAAGAAAGGTTAATAAATACTTTTTTATTGGGGTAGTCTAACAGAAAAGCTATGGTAGACAATTGAGCAACATGATGTATCGAAAATTAGAAAGGTTCTACAAAGGAACATGGCGAGGGCGAGGGAGGTTGTGATTCAGTTGATTGGCAAGATTTTTCTTTGACCTTAACATACACTGAATAAGGCAACATGTCCATATCCAAAGATCATGTTAGACGCAATTTGTCCGAGAATTAAACTGCCTATCCCAATGAAATGGGGATTACCTGCATTAAAAGTAATATAAAGAAATACAGCAACGGGTGGCAACATTCAAAAGAACTTGGTTAAAGGCTGCACACTCATCTATGATGGCTGGACCGCTATCACAAGTAGATACTGCTTAAAGTTTTGATATACTAACGCATGGAGGACAATTTCTCTAAATCACATAAATGAAGAAAGGAAATGGATTGAATTGATGCCCTCTTTGGTCAAGCAACCCCTCTTTTTATATACAATGCCTTCCTTTCACATTTCAATTGAAACTTCCTCTAATCTAATTCGATAAAAAGGTATTAAAGAAACTTAAAGTGAGAAACCAAAACAACAACAAAAAAAAAGGATGAAAATTGTAAATCTTGTTAGGTTTATGGGTTTTGGGTTTTGGCTCGTTTTGTAGGCCCAATGCATTTGTATTAGGGTTGAGGGGTAATTTAGTATTTGTCTAAAAACTATATATTATCTCTTCTGGTTGTAACCCTAGTGTGGGGAAAATCTAAGAAGAAGACGAGCTTTTGTCCGTGGACTGTAGGTGTGAAATCACCGAACCACGTAAATCTGTGTTCTCTTCATTGTGCCTTGTTTTGTTTGCTTGTTGATCGCACGCTTCCGCACACACGATCACAACAAATTGGTATCAAAGCCTTGTTATGGTACGCGATCAACGACGGAGATCGGATTGGATTTAGCAGAGGCTCGATCTCACACACTGAAGTCGATCTCTGTTTTGGAACAGGGATCTTGCAGATTGGAGAGAAGAGAGACAGTCGATCTACGATCCTAACTGGGTTTAAACCTTGTGATCTACGATTAGACTTGTGATCATCGTCGTTGACGCCTTGCGCCGCCCATCGCCTGCGTCGAAGAAGGCTGCTGCTCCCGCTTCTGATTGGAGCGTCCTCGTCCCTGTAGCAGTCCAAACAGCCGCTCCTGTTGAGCCCATCTCTGCACGATCACAGTCTCCGTCGTCAGGTTGCCATCGTCGCCACCGCAGCCGTCGCCGGAGATCCTCTCCGTCGTCGACGTCGTCTCGCCAGTCCGGCCGCCAGCTGTCGTCGCCACCAGAGAAGAAGAAGAAAGGGCAGCATCCTGCCCTGTTCGTTGGTTCTGTCGCAGAACCGAAGAAGGAGAAGAAGACCCAGTTGGGCCGTCCCAGGTCCTGGGTCAGTTCGGGTCAGGTCCGACCCGCTCGCTCCAGAGGCCCAGCCCGCAGTGCAAGTCCAGTCCAGGTCAGGTCTGACCTGGCCCAGTCCGCACAGGAGGAGCCCAGCAGCCAGAGGCTGACATCATACTGACGCCAGCAGTACGGTCAACAGCTTAGTTTGACCAGATTCAAGGGCCAGAATTGTTTCTTGATTTCTGAATCCATCCGGACTTAGAATTGTGCTCCATTTTTTTTGTTGGATTCGTATCGACTAGATCTACGATCTGAACGAAGTGGATTGTTAGTTTGACAGACATTAACAAAATGGCAAGCTCATCATTGGCAAAGACCACCATCTCGAATGCAAGATTCGAAGTCGAGAAATTTGATGGTACCAATAACTTTGGTATGTGGCAATGTGAGGTTAGAGATGTTCTAAGCCAACAAGAGTTGGAAATTGCTCTAGAGGATAAACCCAAAGAGATGGAAGATAAGGAATGGCAGAAGATCAATCGTCAGGCATGTAGCACCATCAAATTATGTCTCGCGAAGGATCAGAAATACTCAGTGATGAGAGAAACTTCTGCAAAAGAGTTGTGGCAGAAATTGGAGGAAAAGTATATGACCAAGAGCTTGGAGAATCGGATCTATTTGAAGAAGAAACTTTTTTGCTTCGAGTATCGTCAAGGTATTTCTATGACTGAACATCTCGATGATTTTAATAAGATTATTGCTGATTTGATGAACATTGATGCGAAAGTTGATGATGAGGATAAGGCATTACTTCTTCTGAATTCACTTCCTGATAGTTATAATCATTTTACTCACACTTTGATCAACGGGAAGACTGAGGTTAAATATGATGTTGTGTCTACTGCTTTGATGAATAATGAATATCGGAAGAAGGACAAAAAGGCCCACAGGGATTCATCATCTGATGCATTGACAATAAGAGGCAGATCAGATGATAGGACATCTGGTAGTAAATCTCGTTCTAAATCGAGAGGAAAATCAAAACCACCTGCAAAAGATGAATGTGCATTTTGTCGCAAAAAGAGGCATTGGAAGAAGGATTGTCCAAAGTTGAAAAACAAGGACAAAGATAAATCTGATGCAAACATTGGACACGATGGAGATGATGATTCTGAATTTAATTTGACTGTTTCTTCATGGGTATGCCATTCTGACGAATGGATTTTAGACTCGGGTTATACCTATCATATGTGTCCCAACAAGGAATGGTTTTTTAGCTTTCAAGAGTTGGATGGTGGAACAGTTTTGATGGGCAATGATAGTGCTTGCAAAACAAAAGGGATAGGAAAAATCAGTTTGAAGATGCATGATGGAGTAGTTAGAGTTTTGACAGATGTTCGGTATGTACCGGATTTGAAGAAGAATCTTATCTCATTGGGTGCTTTAGACTCCAAAGACTTCAAGATTACCATGGAAGGTGGGGTACTAAAAGTTGTTTATGATGCACTTGTGTTGATGAAGGGTGTCCGAAGAGGAAATCTATATTTCTTGCAAGGGGGTACAGTTGTAGGTGGAGCAACAACAGTATCTGATAGCTCAAATGAGACTGTTATAGACACTACCAGATTGTGGCACATGCGTCTAGGGCATGCTGGGGAGAGAGCATTGCAGGGTTTGGTTAAGCAAGGCTTATTGCAAGGTGCAAAGACCTGCAAGTTGGGATTTTGTGAACATTGTGTTTTTGGCAAGCAGACAAAAGTGAAGTTTGGCACTGCGATCCATCGCACTCAAGGCACACTAGACTATGTTCATTCGGATGTATGGGTTCCTACCAAGGTGGCATCTTTGGGAGGTATGCACTACTTTGTTACATTCGTTGATGACTTCTCCAGAAGAGTATGGGTGTACATCATGAAGCACAAGGATGAAGTCTTGAATGTGTTCTTGAAGTGGAAGAAAATGATTGAAACACAAACTGGCAGAAAGATCAAAAGGCTTAGGTCAGATAACGGTGGAGAGTACAAGTCTGATCCGTTCTTGAAAGTATGTCAGGATGAGGAGATCGTAAGGTATTTCACAGTTAGTGGTACTCTGCAACAGAATGGGGTGGCAGAACGCATGAACCGCACTATATTGGAGAAAGTTCGGTGTATGTTGTCTAATTCTGGATTAGGCAAAGCTTTTTGGGGTGAGGCAGTTGCTTATGCTTGTCATCTCATCAATAGGTTGCCTTCTGCTGCGATCGAGGGTAAAACACCCATTGAGGTATGGTCTGGAAAACCCGCTACTGATTATGATAAATTACATATATTTGGTTGTCCTGCTTATTACCATGTCACAGAGAGTAAGTTGGATCCAAGGGCTAAGAAAGCTATATTCTTGGGTTTCAGCAGTGGTGTGAAAGGATACCGGCTATGGTGTCCCGATTCAAAGAAGCTTGTTCTGAGCAGGGATGTGGCTTTTGATGAAGCTGCTATGTGTAAACAGAACAAGCAAAATGGCTCTCATGAGGAGAGCAAAGCCAATGGTAAATCGAAGCAGGTGGAGTTTGATGACATCCCAATTGAGTTAGAGGGTGATGATACAGATGAGGAGGAGACTCAAGCTCAAGAGCCTCCACAAGAGCAAGCAGATTCTATTACAACCAGTAGACCGAAAAGGAATATTCGGAAACCTCAACGGTACTCTGATATGGTGGCATATGCACTTTCGATGGTTGAAGAATATGTTCGTACCACCTACAAAGAAGCAAAGAGGCATTTGGAAAACGCAGATATGCTGACTAAGGTGGTGACTAGGGTAAGTTTAAGGACTTGATCAACATTCTGCAATTTTGAACACCTTCAGGTGTATGGCGCCTACGGGCGCATTTGGAGGCGTGTGATTGCATGCCAAGGTGGAAAATATTGTGGCCTGCAAATCTCGCCAAGGTGGAGATTTGTTAGGTTTATGGGTTTTGGGTTTTGGATCGTTTTGTAGGCCCAATGCATTTGTATTAGGGTTAAGGGGTAATTTAGTATTTGTCTAAAAACTATATATTATCTCTTCTGGTTGTAACCCTAGTGTGGGAAAAATCTAAGAAGAAGACGAGCTTTTGTCCGTGGACGTAGGTGTGAAATCACCGAACCACGTAAATCTGTGTTCTCTTCATTGTGGCTTGTTTTGTTTGTGTTGACACCAAAAATGTCACTTTGCCTCTTCAAGATCCAAAGAGCTACATGAAGTCGTAACCTGCCATAAATAGGCAATGCTACTTCCAAAAAATCAAATCTTGTCAGAATCAAACAAAAACTGCAAGATCCTTCAAGATAGCCAAAAGAGGAGTACACAAGAAGTTTCAGGTCATTTCAAAATCATTTGGCCTAACTTCGCGTCTCCGGCAGCCGAAAAGGAGCTCCTGACGGCGAAAGCATCGGAGACACCAAATCTTCGATCAGAGCCGATGGATGCTCTCAAAATACATCCAAAAGGATCCACGTCGAGTTCTGAGTCAAACAGACAACGTTTGACCCTATATCAACCCTCGAACAGCTAAATCAAGCCTCTCGGCGGCGAGAACCACCGAGGCCATCACTCATCAGATAGAGTACATGGACGGCTTCAAAATGCTTGCAAAGGGCTACACGTCAAATTTCAGGTCATTTCGACAACATTTGACCATAGTTTGACGCTCGGAAGCCAAATCAGGCCTCTCGGCGACAAAGCTCCCCGGGACCATGGTTTCTAAGACAAAGCCAATGGATCATCTTAAAATGACTCCAATAGGTTTCCTGTCAAATTTCAAGTCAATCGGACATCGGTTGACCGCACATCAAACCGCGACATCTTCATCGCAACAAAAGCAAGTCTACTGGTGATAGGACCCCAAACGGCTTCAAAACTCAAAAAAAAGCCTATGGTTGGTCTTAATTATTGCTCGGAAGGCTTCACCCCAAATTTCAAGTCATTCCGACATCGTTTGACCCAGTTTCAGCTTCTGACGGAAAATCGGCAGCTCTGAGCGACAAAGTCTTCGGCTTTCTCAGAAAATTGAAAACTTTGCAAAATAAAATGCAAGGATTCTCATCAAGTTTTCTACAAGGAAATCAGGCCAATAAATGATCAAAATGTCAAGGAAAAATACAGAAGAAAAAAATAAAAAAAATAGCAAAAACGGACACAAAACGGGACAAAAGGGGGGAAAACCCCCCAGGGTCGCAGACCCCTGCGACCCTGGGGCCCGGGATCGCCCGGTGGGCCCCGGAAACCCCGTTTTTCGCCGTTTTTTTCCGATTCGAAGCGTCCGGCCTCTGGTATTTTCCAAAGTTCATACTTTGAGACACCAAATCCTCTGACATCCGTAAAAAAACATGGGTTAATCATCAAGAGTATCGAAAACAACATTGATCGCCACCCGGTCAACCAAAAAAAAGTGTGCTTTCTACCCGACCAATCTAGAAATTGACACGACAGATGGTACTGACCCGCTGTTGGCAACAAACACCTGAAGTTACATGGTCATCCGATGTCGATCTACATGAAGATTCATCGATGATCATCGCCAGAAGAATCCCAAAAGACGCGGCACGGCCCGCGACTCTTCAACTGCTCGGCGACCACTTAATGCGATTAATTGACTAGCTTTATTACAGTCATTAATCCATTTCTTTGGACGGCCCAATCAGAAGCAAGCATCCGGGAGTTACAAATCAAGAGATTCATGGCATTTAACCCATGAAACTCCTCCCATCATGGCGATTAAAGGCGATTAAATGCCCTCAATCTCCTCCGGCCAATCAGAAGCCAAGAAAAAGGAGTTACAAAATAAAGAATTCAATCTTGTAACTCCTCCCTTTATGTAGCTTTATGACAATTAAGGCTCATAAACCCTCCTAATGGCTACCTAAAATCCTATAAATAGGAGAGCATTCCAAAGAAATCCAGATCGGAAAAAACGAGACAGATCCCAGATCAGAAAAAAGCACAGAAATCCAGAGAAGGAAAAGAGATAAAACTCTGCGAAAGTTCTACACCAACCATCGCTACAAGGTGACAAAAGTCCGTTGGGGGGGTACCCCCCCCCCCCCCCCCCAAGGTCCTTGCCTTCTCCTTCTGCCTCCAAATGGCTTAGACATGGCTTTTCAGCCCGTCTACTCGGCTTTTTTATTGGACATAGGACCTCCTTTTGGTCTTTGTTCTCTAAAAACCCGAGGTTATAGCCAAGCCAAGCGAATCAATAACATCCTCTGTTCTCATCTGCATGGATGATGGCGATGTCCACATATGGGTCCCCCACAATCTCCTAAGAATTTAGATCCTCCTTTTCTTGCTTTTCATTGTAATTTGTATTTTTTTTAAAAGAGACAAAAATCACAACTCTTGTCTTTTATTAATGATAAGGATTGTAAATCGGCTATAAATGCCAAAATCAGCTATAAACGCTAAAAATCGGCTATAAACGCCAAAATCGACTATAAATGCCAAAAAAATCGCCTTTCACGGCAAATCAAGAAAATGTCTCTTTTCTTAAATATATGTGCAATGGAAAACTTGAAAAAAGTTAATTTCCTTTTTACTTGCGAAGGTTGATCTCCGGATCACCACTTGCAATTCCAAGTAAAATAGAAAATCTGGCACACCTACACAAAAGAAATGTTGATGCACGCCCTTACCCCCCGGTTACGAAAGGGTCGGACCCAACGGACTCCCACGTCCGCCGACCTCGGTAGGACCAGGCGCCAAGAGCGCGGTCCATCAAGCCGGCACACCAGGTGGGACCCGTTCATTTGAGAACACGATGCTAGAAATAAAATATTTGCATATCATATCTTTTGCTCTATGCTTATATTTCTTTTCTCGATTCCTTGGCTACTTTCTAATTGGTGGCCATGTTGGATTCCGCATCTAAAAAATGAGATGAGATTTTTTGGAAATTTCTAGTTCTTTGAATTTATTTCCACTTTTTCTCTTTTCAAAAAAAAATTAAAAAAAATCTGATTTTTCATTTTGAATTCAAAATTGAGAAACCTTGATCCGTTCCTATCGTTCATCGCGCTTGCAGAAATGTTGAGCTTGTTCGACTAAGGTTTTGGGCCATCGTTTCTCTTCGATGAGTTCATTAAAGATCTAAAATATATATATATAATAAAAAAAATCAGATTTTTCATTTTGAATTCAAAATTGAGAAACCTTGATACGTTCCTATCAATCATCGCGCTTGCAGAAATCACTACAAGAAATTTGGGATTTATGGACGACACAAATTTGTCCCAAAATGTACACATTTCATCACTAAAACAAATTAAGACGAAAATTTTTCGTCACCCGTTTTGTTGCCAAAGCCTTGTCTCTAAAAGGTATTAGAGACAGAAAAAAAATTTGTCATTGAAAAAGATAAATTTGTGACGATTTTTTTTTGTCTCCAATACACTATTTTGGGAACATACTTGTCAATAATTAGTGACAAAATATTTTGTCATTAAAGGAAAAAATTAGAGACAAAAATATTTTGTCATAAATATAAGAAGTAGAGACGAAATAATTTTGTCGCGTTTAATATAAAGGAAGACGAAAAAAAATTGTCAAAGAAGCTACCAGTGGATGACGATTTTTTTTTGTCTCCAATTGACTCTATGGGAACATACTTGTAAGTAATTAACGACAAAATATTTTGTCATTAGAGGAAGAAATTAGAGACAAAAATATTTTATCATAAATATAAAAAATAGAGACGAAATAATTTTGTCGCGTTTAATATAAATGAAGACGAAAACAATTTGTCTAAGAAAGTATCAGTAGATGACGATTTTTTTTGTCTCCAATTGACTCTGTGGGAACATACTTGTAAGTAATTAATGATAAAATATTTTATCATTGAAGGAAGAAATTAGAGTAAAAAATATTGTCACAAATATAAGAAATAGAGATGAAAGAAATTTGTCAAAGAAGCTACCAATAGAGACAAACAAATTTACGAATTAACAAAATGAAAATATCCATTCATCATTACAAATAATTTCATCCTAATACAATAAAATAGTGTAATATCCACAATTCTACAAAATATCTAAAATATCCACAATCTCACAAAATATCAAGAAAAACTTCTTCAATTCCATTCCCCAATTTGGCAGATGTGATGAAAAGCCTTGCCCCAATTGATGTTGCATAGCTGCACCGCCTATCAAACAATTGGAAAGACAAATAATATTAAAAATCTCAAAGGAATAACAGCATATTCCAAAAGAAATTACTGAAACAGATAAAAATCATTGAAAATCTTAAGGCAAATATATCAAATACCTTTCAGCATCTTGAAGATCAAACTTCACATCATGTCCTTGCAAAGACCAAAAACAGCATTAGCAGCAACCAAATCTAAAATGGGACTTCCTACGTCGCACCCTATAAGCTTTTGGTTTTGCTACATCTTTCACTGATGTATTATGACATGCACTCGGTGCTCAAGTAAGGTGTGAATTAATGGTGCACTCACAGATCCTTTCTCTACTGGACCCCTTATCCCCCATGCCTTTACATAATTCGTGGTGGGAGGCTCTTACATTAGGCATGAGATAGATGGAAAGAGACAATCAAATTAGACTTTTCCAAAATTCGCTTCCCACATACAAAGTACCCCTCCAGTTTGATGATGACTTACTGTACATCCAACAATGAATACACTCCATTTCTTACCCCTCCACCTTCAAGCCTACTGAACAGGCCAACCAATCCATTAACCAGAGGAAATCCCAGTTAATGTTTTTGCATTCATCATCCCCCTGCCCCAAAACAAGATTCCAAGGTCATTCTTCACATTAAGAACACAAAGTAATGCCATCCAATACCTTGGAGCAACACTCACCCAAAACAAGAGGCCACGCAGCAGAACAAAGCCACCCACTCCTGGTCATGCATTCCTGCACCAAAAGCTGGTTTGCCCATTTCCTTTCACCTGCAGGTTGGAAAGTCCTCATCCAATTAGTTTGTAGCTCAATTCCCACACTACGACTTTCAACCAAAATATGCAAATCAGTAACAACATGGGCAAGCACCTTCTCATTGATGATGATTTTTACATGGCTAACATCTAATAGTGGTAGACCTATGCATATAAAATCCATTACCTTTCATGCAAGTGATGAAGATTATAAAAAGAATTCACTTTAAAATGGACGGTCAGGATCCATTAGATAAGGCCACATGGGGTAGTGGCAAAATGAACTATGACAAGCTTCATTCCTCACAAAGGAAATGGGTCATGCTCAAATAGAGATACCATCTTCATGTGTTCATGCTCTGCTCCTGCACATAGTGTAATAACAAGGAAAAGAAGAAAGAAAAGGAAAAAATGGGACTATCAAATGGTGGAGTGACACAGAAAGTGGACAGTCGATTCCCTCTCTCCTTTTATTTCAGAATTGTCAAGTAAATAATCAATCAGGTGCTTTTCCTTAATCCTTTCTTTCTTATTCTATAATTGCTGATGCTGAAGTTGAATTTTTTAATTTATTTTCCTAGTTGTCCCGTTCTTTCTTTCTTTTCTTGTTTAGGCAAAAGTGTATAGGGATGAGAAGAACTTATCCCCATTTCCTATCCTATAGAGCATCCATTCAAGCCCATTCCCTTGGCTTGACAACTGACCACATCATTGCTTAGCCAACCTACAATTCTTACTTAGGGAGAGGGTGACCATGCACCATTATGGAGTATAGACCACAATAAGCCTTTTGGAGTGAGCTGACAGAATCCATAGGCTCTTTCCATCGAGCTATTGAACAACTAATTCCATGATTTATATATAAAGCTACAGAGCGCTAGCAGACCTGCTGAAATGAGAACTAGTGGTGAACTCCACTCCTGTCCTAGGAAAAGAATGCATCCCATAAGTTCATGTACGTGGGTTAGACATGACATGGCATGGTTATCAAAAAGAAAAAAACTAAAGACATGATAGAGCATGGGATGCAAGAATCATCTCCTCACTAAATGGATCAAAAATAGTTGTAGGCTTATCTTCCTAAAGACATGATAGAGCATGGTCATTTGAGATGCTTGGTCATTTGAGATGCTTATCTTGCTGTCTGGGCTTTTACCAAATGCAAAGCTTGAAACTTCGGTGCTTTCTTTGTTCAATGCTTTGATGGTCAAGACCACCTGACCTATGAGAATTATATCAAAAAATGCTAGAGCAATGATGTACTTCCATTGTCACAGTAATGACAGTTGAAATACAAGACACATACAATGTAGGTTGGGCACAAAGTACCATACATAGTACATAATTTCTATATAATTTATATCACAGACACAGACCATTTTATTTGCTTAAAGTAATAGTGCTACAATGGTACATAATTGGCAAAACCATACAATATAAACTTGTGTTCAAGCCATGCTAATAATAGATAGAGGAAAAAACAATGAAAGGATCAGAGATGTCATACCAAGGGCAGCAGAAAATGCCAACTGCTTTGGTTCCGCACCCCTTCACAGATCATTAAAATTCTCTCAGTATTTTACATGGCAACTATGATTTAGTAATCAGATATAAGCAAAGTAAATGAAAGTCACTAGCATTGAGGAAAAAAAGGAGGCACCATGACCCAAAGTTCTGCTTTATCCCAGTGCATGTTTGGGTGGCCCCATTCAACCCATGTGCCATTCTTTTTCCATTTTGAGCCATCTCCTCGAATAAGTTGTATGTTGGAGGACCAAAGCCCAAATGTCTTCTGTCAGCTAAAATAAAAGGTTTTAGTTTGTAGTCTCAACATTAAATTCATGTTCATGAAAGGAAACCCAAGCATTAGCTAAAACTCACCAACTAGTACTACTAACAACAAGGGCCGGCCTGTTCGGCTTCAAGAAAATCTCATCGCCAATCTTGGAGGAAAAGAGAGTATTACTATCATACGACTCCTCTGTGTGGCTCACAGCACTACCATCTCTTCCTACAAAAAGTGTGAAAAGAACTATGAAGGACATTCATGACTCCAAAAAAATCAGAACAGACATGAAACAGGTTGAGTTGATTGATTACCAACATTACCAAAGCTGACACAATCACGAATTTTACAAGGACAACTAAGAACTTCTCCCAATCTACAGAACAGCTAAATAAGATCTAAATGTCATTCAAAAATTTGTTTTTAATAAGAACCCTTGAAGACAAGATGATAAATAAATGACTCACCTCATGCCTCTCCTCAAGTGAAGCTGGGTGAAAAAAACTCAGGAGGCTGGTCGTATAGAACTGTTGCTCTAATCATTTACAAGGTAATATATGTAAAAGAAATATATAACCCTAAAAAAACCCACAGGAAAGTTTTAATGTGCGAATAATGAGAATGGATTAAAATTAAGTCAATCCACTCACTTGATTCCCCAGTTTTGGGCCAGTTCATGCTGCATTGCCTTTGTAACGCAAAAGGAACCATTGGCCTTCTTCCCATAATGCTTCTCAAACCTAAAACAAAAGGTCATCAGCAACATCGTCACAGCCTTATACCATCTATCTAGGGTCAGTTTTGTTAGTTAGACTTTCCACTCAATCCTATTAAACCTATAATACAAAGTAACAAGTTCATTTTACATTTTTTGTGATCACTAACAACAATGGTTGATAAAAAAATGGAAGAGATTTTGAGCTCAAAACTAGATATACCAATAGTAGGTCTTCACTAAAATATTACTTCTCCCAAGAGACAGCCCCAACAGAGTATATCCAAAATTGTGCCAATCAATGATAAAAGAAGAACGCCTCAACCAACTAGCAAATTTGACAACAACCAATGTTGGAATAGAAGGAGGGTTCTGTAGAGCCCAAGAAATAGAACAAGATGAACCAATCTGAACATTTCTACCAAAATAATTAGTTGAGCTATTATAGGTTAGTGCATATAAGCAAGCATAAATTGCTCAGGTGACAATTCCAGTATGGATGAGACCAGCAGTGGTCCGGACCATTGAATCCTGGAACCAACCATTGACTGGATAACCCAAAATAATCTCATATGTCATAAGATCCATGTCATACTTTGATCATTTTTAGGATAACTGATACTTCCTCTTCTTAATTGTCCATTTGTAGTCCAATAATTGGAAGATCTTCCAGTCTATGAGATTTAAGGTCACCCTAACTCAGAGTATGCCAAATCGAGAATCTGCTCCAAACATCATACTGAAATGGGCACACAGCCTCTATAATTCATCTAGCTAAAGAGCAACTCAGAAATATATATATATATATATATAACTGCAACTTAAAAAACTGTATACCTCTCTCTTTGTATGTATTATGAATAACACAAGCCACTGAAGTGAAAAGGAAGGTATAAGATGACAGGAGCCTTTCTATACACAATTGAAGCATACATTTTAATAACAAATGAGTAGTTCATGGTTAAAAAGTTTGAACATCAAAGATAAGTGCAGCCCATTAATGCCTGATGCCTACATGATCACAAAAGTAAGGTTTATCATGACGAAGACAAACTACACACACACACACAAAAAAAAAAAAAAACAGAGAGAGAGAATGGTGGAGCGCTCATCAGTCAGCAGAACCAGAAGGCATAAAAGCCTCTGTTAAATTTCTATTCAGCCACCTATATGGTTGTTCAGGTACAATGCTGAAAGAGGGAAAAAAAGTACAGCTAGGCTCATAAAGGCATAAAATTTGTACAGGTAAGGCCCATGTTTCAGTGATCCTAAGTCCTATTAATATGATGGCAACACCAGGGATGGCCTATTAAAAGAAATGTTGCAGGTAAATATTGAATGCAGAATATACAATACTGAGAAAAAAAATGCAACTTTTGTCACACAAACTAATCCATTTTTGCATGTTGGGCTACTGGTGAAGAAGTGATACTTTAACTTGAATACCCAGAGATCGGTCTTGGGGCATGTATGTAAACTAAGATGCCAACACCACTCAACCATGAGTGTGTTGGCCATATCAACTAATCGTCTAATCCATTATCAGCAATAGCAAAGTAACAAAAAATGACTTATATATGAGCTGAAATATGGCTTTACCTGCACAATGAAAACATCTGGAGGAGGTATCCTAACACAGAGAACCCAAGAAGCAACAAAAACTGGACCAGTGCCTTAAATGGAAGCACCAACAAGCGTAGCATCTTTGGCAAACCTGGTAAGATTATGGGACTCAACAAGAAGTAATAAAAAAGAGAAAATAAGCCAATTCTCTATAACCATTTGACATTATTGATAAGAAAACTGAACAATATTACTTATTTGTTAGTGAAATTCACTATTAAATTTAGGGATATGCAGTCAGTACCATTTTGTGAATGTGAATAGATGGGTTCTCTAATACAGCACTGTGAGGATCAGTACCTGTCAAAGATATTCAACACAGCAAGAAGTATACAGTCAAGCAAACAATCAAAGGATAGAAGCACCGAAAATAGAAATCATTAGGATAATCAGGAACAGTACCATTAAACACCACCACCATTAAAAAGTCTTCATGAGAATTGCCAAATTGCTTTACAGTAACAAATGACTAAGTTCAAGCAAAAACATACCCCTTCTTTTTTATGATGACAATTGACAAGAACTTGCTATGTAGAATTTTCTCTCAAATAGGTTAGGGGGGAAAGCCATGACAGTATATATCAAATCTTATCATGTAACAAGTTTCTTTAAACATTATCATAACAATTATGGGTGAGAAAATTACCCTTCAATCAATTTATATATATAGCCAACCTATGAATAGGATGGCAATATAGACCTGAATTTCCAGTCCAATAAATGAATAGGATGGCATTATAGACAAACATAATGGTATGGGTATACAATATACATACCGATGCTATAATGATCAACCTCCCTGCCCCACTAGAGCCACCAATGAGTGCAACAATTAGACTTGGAACTATTGCCAAGCATCGAGTTAGTAAATTTCATAGCCATGGCTTGAGCCGTAGATTTTCTTGTTGGAAAGTTGATGCTATGGCATCCTTCACAATAATTTGAGAGGGAAGTCTATAGAGAAACCAAAAGAAGTAGACAGGAGGACTGCCAATCACAAAGGCAAATTACTTTATCAAAATCATTCAGAATTTTATCCTGTCACTGATCTACCATAGGATTCACCATAAAACTTATACAGAGCACCAACCATCATGCTATGCACCAGAGTTTGAGTGCAGTGCGCTACATAAGTTAATCAGATCCCATGTAAGGTTCTTCCAAAACTAAAAGGTACAGAGACAACATGTCTCCAAGGAAAATTTATCAAATGCTCATTTGGGTATACACACAATTAGTTATATAGGGCTCAGTGAGAAAATCTCACTCAATAAAAAAAAAAAACTTCCTTGATTATGCAGCAAAGTTTGAAACAAGCAGCAATGTACCCCATATTGGTTCCTGGCAAAAACTCTTAATCTAATAGATGCAGTAACGTAACCCATATTGCTGTAATGCTAATAGCATCAAAGTACTAAGACCTGTGAGAAGAACCCCACACCATAAGGAATTCTGAAAAGCATGTGCAATGCAAATGTTGTTCCAATCACTGAAGAGAAAAGGAAAGAAGATTAAGAGTTCAGTTAAAAAAAGGAAATTACTATTTTAAATAAAACAGAGTCCATCTTTCCATTCATCAAAATTTATTCCAAGCATTATAACATACACATGATAGTGCATGGTTTAGTCTAGCGTTACATACAACATACACAACAAATTGCAATAAATCAAACCACAAAGAGATGAACTCACATACCACAATAAAGATTGATAGGGCCGGTATTTGTTTGCAACCAAACCAAGCTGTAACATTCAAAAAAAGAAGAGAATACCTCAAGAAAAAAGATAGAGAAAGAGAAAGCACCTGCTGTTTTGGCATGGAGAGACTGGGCGGGACGGATTTGCAGAGAGATGAGTGGGTTTTAAGGGTCATCTTCAAATCCAATTTCAAATGTTTAAGAGAGAAAAAAGAGAGACAGGGGGAAAAAAAGGCCCATGAACATCTCACCTTTCTAGTCATGACAAAAAAGACTAGCTTCCTTCCTGAGTTCAAATTCAAGTGCTGACTCTAAGGCCCTAAGCAAACCATACCCATGTGCTACATACATGTCATTGTTGGAACTTTAAACTTGAAATCTTTGTGCTCAAATAGGATTCCTGACATTTAACTTGGATTTGAATTTCTTACATTTTTTTACTGTTTCAGTACATACAGATATAACTATATGAGAGAAATTCATTCAGATAATACCTACACCCTAAAAAAATCTTGCATATAGATTCACTCCACAATTACCGATGACATGCCAATTTCTAGCATAAACCAACATTAATTGGGACCACAAATTACAATCTCAAATCAAATTCTAAATCCAAAACCAAGTCTCAAATTGAATAGGAATTCAACATGCTCAAGCTCATGTGCTACAGTAACAAATTACTGTCTAGATAACATGTTCTCAAACACCAAAACCAAAACCCATATCACAAATTACTGACTCCAGAACAGAGAAAATCGAAAAAAGAAATGTAGAAAGGAGGAAATTAGAGATGATGGAAGGCCGAGTTTTGGCCAAATATCCAGATCTTCACAACTACTAGCACCAGTTTTTTTTTCTTTTTCTTTCTAAGAGAAGAAGGCCATAACCTAGATCTCGATCTCAATCACTTTCACACCACATCCTTCAATGCCAATCCAACTCCATTAAACAACTGAGATAGATAAGATCATACCAAATTGTGGAAAACAAGTCAAGAAGTTGCAGGAAACACTCAGCCGCTTTTAGGATATGCTTCTAACAAGATTTCTCTATTTGTTCACCTTGTTGTGACATGATATACTTAAGAGTGGGTACTGCTAGGAACAAACCCAAATCATCACAAAATAAAAATACAAAAGGATAATTTCTACATCTAACAATCTATTGAAATAAAATATAAAAAAGCATTAACATCATACAAGATCACCAAAACCAAGCTCACCCCTTTCAAATATTCTAGCCCAACAAACGGTTCTCCATTAAAAAAGTCCTGTTGGGGTAGCCAGAAAATCCAACTTGGAGCTAAAAATGTAGAGAAAAAAAATAAAATAAACAGAGTGGGGGAGGAAAAACAGTACTCCCCCAATGTAGGTTCCATTTCTGTAGAAACCCCAAATGCATAGTGGAATGAATAATCATCTGTTCTTATAAAAGTACCCCACATAATGTCAAATACATATAAACAAACCATATCACCGACATGAATCAAAACTATTGACATAAGCAAGATTCTACATAAAACCCAAAGAAACAAACAACAACAAAAAAAAAAAAAATTGAAAAAAGAATTCTTACATTGCTTCCTCTCCAAACTTGATAGACCCTTTTTGACGGGCCATTGGTGTCAATGATCCTTCGATTTGAATCGGACATCTGAGGCGCTCGAGACACCCCATACATCTTCCCCTGCATTACGACACTTGAAACAGAAAAACCCTCCAGATTTCAGCTCAAACACTTCATTTCAACCCTCTGCAACCCGAGATCTACAACTGGATATGTATAAAAATCACTCGACTCAAAAAAAATGAGGGGGTGGAAAAGGCACCCAACCCCACAGAAATGGAGAGACAGAAGCAAAATGACGAAATCTCGATTTGGGAAAAGCTTCAAGAGAAACAAGATTTCATGGAAAACCCATAAATAATCAATCCCATTACATAAAAAGAAGAGAGAGATTCCGGGAAGAGGAAGAGAGGGATGGTGATGAAGATGGGAGAGAGCGAGAGAGGGATGGGGATGGCGTGCACAAGGAGACGAGGGCCAGTGCTAGAGATGGAGAGAGTGAGAGAAATTAAAAGGGGAATGAATATATATTATAGTGAGGGGGAGAGTCCCAAATGAAGGCGCGCAGGAAATATTAGATTTGGCGGGCTGAATATTATCTAACATTTGCCGGCGAAAACAAACAACCGCCGGGAAAGATAGGATCTTTGCCCGCAAAAATAAAAAACGCCGGGAAAGAATTATCTTTACCGACAAATTTGCAAAAACGTAGCTAAAAAACGCCGCTAAAAGTGCAACTTGTTAGTGCTTCTTGGATAACAGCTTCAATGCTGGCATGCACGAAGGGCTTAAGTGTGAGACATAAGAGAGGGGCTTTGGTGCGAAATAGAAGAAATGGTTGACAGAGTGTCTTCTTGAGTCACGACATCAATACTTGTGAAAGAGGAATAGGCTCAAGTGAGAAAGAGAAATGAGGGTTTGTAGACAGTGTCTTCTTGGGTCGACACGACTTCAATACTTGTGAGAGAGGAATAGGCTCAAGTGCGAGAGAGAAATGAGGTTTTATAGAGATTGTCTTCTTGGGTAATGACTTTAGTGTCCGTGTACGTGAAAATGAGTGATAAAGGTAAGAATGTGTCTCTTGGAGGCACGGTTTCAGTGCTCTGAAATACAAAACCATGGTATTTTAATAAAGAGAATTAATTAGTGATAAAATATTTTTGCCTCCTTAAATACAAGAACAGAGAATTTATTATTGGTAACGAAATATTTTTGTCTTCTACAACTTAACCTTATGAGATGAAAAATATATTCATCGCGCAATCAATCACAATCAGCATTACGCAGTAGAATTTATCGGTGATGAAATATTTTCATTTCCCACAACTTATTCTTCCGAGTCAAAAATATATTTGTCGCCCATTTAACAGGAAGATGAAATGGCATGATGGAGTTTTTATTGTTGACGAAATATTTTTGTCTTCCATAACTTATCCTTATTGGTGACGAATTACATTCGTCACAAAAACAAATTATAATTTGTGACAGAAATGTTCGTCTCCAATGAGCTAAAATAATTCACCACACAACTTATTCTTCCAATACAAAAATATATTTGTCGCCCATTTAACAAGAAGATGAAACGGCATGATGGAGTGTTTATTGGTGATGAAATACTTTTCATCTTCCATAACTTATCCTTTTTGTGATGAATTACGTTCGTCGCAAAAATAAATTATATTTTGTGACAAAAATGTTCAGTCTCCAATGAGCTCAAATAATTCGCCCCACAACTTATTCTTCCGAGATAAAAATATATTTGTCGCCCAATTAACAGGAAGATGAACGGCATGATTGAGTGTTTATTGGTGATGAAATATTTTCGTCTTCCATAAATTATCCTTATTAGTGACGAATTACGTTCGTCGCAAAAACAAATTATATTTTATGACAAAAATGTTCGTCTCCAATTAGCTAAAATAATTCGCGCCAACTGTAAATGAAATTGGCGCCTTATTTTGGTGACGAAATATTTTTGTCTTCCATAGCTTATCCTTATTAGTGACGAATTACGTTCGTCGCAAAAACAAATTATATTTTGTGACAAAAATATTCGTCTCCAATGAGCTAAAATAATTCGTGCCAACGCAAATGAAATTGGCGCCTTATTTTGGTGATGAAATATGTTCGTCTTCCATAACTCATCCTTAATGGTGACAAATTACGTTCGTCGTAAAAAAAAATTATATTTTATGACAAAAATGTTCGTCTCCAATGAGCTAAAATAATTGGCGCCAACGCAAATAAAGTTGGCGCCTTATTTTTGTAGACGAAATTTTGTTTTCGTCTTCTATACTTTTGAAAAAGATTAAAATAAACGACAAAATTTATATTTCGTCCTCTTTGGGTGTTCTTTTAAGACAAAAAAGAATTTCGTCATCAAATTTCATCACAATAGCCTAGATTTCTTGTAGTGAATGTTGAGCCTGTTCGACTAAGGTTTTGGGCCATCATTTCTCTTCGATGAGTTCATTAAAGATCTAAAATATATATATAATAATAATAAATCAGATTTTTCATTTTGAATTCAAAATTGAGAAACCTTGATCCGTTCCTATCGTTCATCGCGCTTGCAGAAATGTTGAGCCTGTTCGACTAAGGTTTTGGGCCATCGTTTCTCTTCGATGAGTTCATTAAAGATCTAAAAATATATATATATATAAAATAAAAAAATCAGATTTTTTCATTTTGAATTCAAAATTGAGAAACCGTGATCCGTTCCTATCATTCATCGTGCATGCATAAATGTTGAGCCTGTTCGACTAAGGTTTTGGGCCATCGTTTCTCTTCGATGAGTTCATTAAAGATCAAAAAAATATATATATATAAAAACAAAAAACAAAAAAAGACATAGACCACTAAGGTTAAACCAACTGCGTTCTTTGATCATGGTTGATTCAAGAAAAGCCTTGTCCAGAGTGTGGAGACAGCTTGACTGTTCTAGGCAAGGGTCCTCCAAACGGGTTCATTAAGTAATCCTACCCTTACCTGGGGGCAATTCTATCAATCAAGATTTCATAAGACCGGGTTAGGAGGCCTATGTGTACTCTCTCGTCTTTTAAATAATTTTTTTTTTCAAAAATAAAAATCTTTAAAAAAAATAAAAATTTTAAAATAAAAAATAAAAAATAAAAAAAATTCAAAAGAAAATCTTAAAAAAATCTTTAAAAAAATAAATAAATAAATAAAAATAAATAAATGTTTTTTTTTAAAAAAATCTTCAAAAAAAAAAAAACTTCAGTCATTTTGGGTTTAGAATGGAGAAATCTTGGTCTTCTCCTTTCTGAGCACTGGCGCTCGCGGAAATCGCTGAGCATGTGTTCAGATTGGAGTGCCTTTTGCTCTCTTTGATGAACCCGATATTGGCCTTTCAAAAAAAAACTCGTCTTTTTTGGATTCAGATCCGAGAAATTATGGTTCATTTCTTTCTAAGCACTGGCGCTCGCGGAAATCGCTGAGCCCGTGTTCAGATCGGAATACCATCTGCTCTCTTTGATGAATCCAATCTTGACCTTTCAAAACAGAGAATCTCATCTCATGGATGCGGTCTCAAAACATTTGTGTCTAGCGGTACTAGTACTAGTACCTTTCAGGGTCTACTATATTGCGAACGGCACATTTGTAACTCCAACTTTATATTATTACCTCGAGCAAGCTCTGCTTCTCGATAAGTCGAATTTAAGTTCACAATTGCTTCTAGCAGTCACTGGGACGCTCATTTTGGGCTTACCATACCTGCGATCAGAATAATTATACCCTCTATGGCGTTTTGCCTTCTTCATATTGCTTGGGTCATCTTCCTCGAGCAATTTGAAAAGACAAAATTATAGAACTTCCTATTTATGATCATTATATTCTTGTGATTACTAATGAATGTGTTCTTGTTTCAGAAGATTTTTCGAAAAAACTAACAATGGCAGCATCGCTTACCATTACTTTCGATGAGAGCAAGCACCAAGTCATGCTTCAACAGAAGCAAACTACACGCACCTACAAGCGCCCCATCAGCTGCCGAAGTGTCAACCCCCTTGGCAACTCTCTAAGCTCCGGGTCGACCTCGACTCCCCGGACTATCGTCTTTGGGACGCTGGGACCATTCCCACTTCCCGAGGAACAAACTGCTCCCTCCAAGAAGCAGAAACTCGCCTCTCAACGTGTCACTACCGTGACACCAAAGGCGAGTGCCAGAAGGCCCGAAGCCCGTGGCAGCCCCACGAAGCCTCGACCAGCAAACGACCAGGTCTATCCCAAGACTTGGTCCCCAAGATCTTCACCAAAACAGAGAAGGTCCCAAACATCCACCAAGCCAGCATTCCTGGCCCCACTCAAGGAGAACCAGTTCTACCCTCTTGCCTACATGAAAGAGGAGAGACCCATCTCCAATCTGACTCTCAAGTCAACCCAGCATGAGCCGGCTTGTTCCTACAAGCCCAAATTCAGATCATGCATCACAAGGCCTCTGCAAGCACCTGCTAAGGCCTACAAACCTGCAGTTCGACCCTTCATCTCTACAGGGGCCGAACTCCAAAACTTCAAAGCTTCGCTGCAACAGGAGAAGGACAGGGTTCGGATCCTGTCCTTGCCCAGCTACAAAGAAGACAGGCTCGGCTGCTGCGCCCGAGGGAGCACATCCTTCGTTGTCAAAGCCCAGCCAGAGCTGACCGATGCTCAAATTGCTCGTCGTATACGCCGCCGCGCGTCGTATAGGCAAAAGAGACAAGAAAAGCAAAGGACCCAGCCTCCTACACTTCAAGTCTCTCCCAAATGGGTCGAAAAAGAAAGACCCAACCAAGTTGCTGCCGTCCATATGGTTGGAAAAACCAAAAGGCGCCAAAAGTCAGCATCCAAAATCCATGTCCAACGTCCCATGACCCGCAGCGTCTCCAGGACAAGAAGACATTCAGAAGAATCCCCTGCTCCTTCAAGCAAAGGACGGCAGAGTGATCCTTCCTCAAGCTTTTCATCAAAAAGAATGAGCCCCAGCTCAGTCACCAGGACAGTTTCTTCGTTCAAATCACGAAGGATGACCGTCTTGGCTACAAATTCTGAGCCACCACCCCGCAATCCACCTCAAGATGATGCGATCACCCGCATCCAACAGTTGGAACAAGGCCAACAGAGGATTGAAACTCTGATGGAAAACCTTCTCCTCGCCTTCCAAAATCAGGCGAACAATGAACCTCCTCCGAATCATCAAGACGATGAGGTAAATGGAGAAGAAAATGAGTCACGCGCCCTTACCAAAAAGGACGTAGACACTATCCTCGCCAAAGCAAAAGAAGAGGATATACTCAAGGAGCATGGGATCAAGCCACCATATCCCTTGTGGATGGACTCGGTCCCGTTCCCCACCAAATTCAAGCATCCTACTCTCCAAACATATACGGGGAAAGGATCAGCCAGACAGCACGTCATCCACTTCAAGATCCTGACAGGAGCTATCGCGGATCAAGATGCACTCAAGATCCGCCTCTTTGCAAGTACTCTAAAAGGTACGGCCTTCGATTGGTACTCCACTCTGCCGGAGGACTCGATCCAAAACTGGGCCATGCTAGAGACACGCTTCCTGACTCACTTCAAAGGTGAGGATCATCCCGCTACTATGGCTCAGCTGTGCAGCCTAAAACAGGGGGAGAATGAGTCAACATATGACTTCATTCACAAGTGGAAAGCAATGGCATACAAATGCTCTGATGTATTACCACAAGCGTCGCTAGTCGACATCTGCCGAAACAACATGAGAGCTAGAATCCGCTCCATGATCATCGGCAACAAATCAAAAAACCTGGGAGAACTCCTAGAAGCTTCCATGGAAGCTGAAACGGTGATTAAAGACCTCAACAGTCAGAAATCAACAAGAAAAGAGCCAACCGCCATTGCAACCTCTAAACCAAAGAAGAAAGAGGTCCTCAATGTGTAGACCAAGTCAGCTCCTCAGCCACCAAAGAAAGCTGAAAACAAAGCTACAGGTAAGAGACCTGAACTCTCAGATGCCTTCAAAGAACAAGTAGAGAATAAATACCCGTTTGATGAAGATGTTGATGAAATCTTCGGGGCCCTTGTGGAAAACGGTAAGCTCACCTTGCCTGAACCAAAAAGACCGGGCAATGTTGGCAAAACCAACGATCCTCGGTACTGTCCATACCACCAGATGATCTCGCATCCTCTCAATCAATGCTTTGTTGTGAGAGAGAAAATAAACGAGATATGGAAAAACGGAGTCATCACCTTTGACAAAAACTATGGGTCTGCCTCCGTCAACATGGTGACATGTGGACAAACATCAAAATCACCGAAGAAGAAGATTACTACTTCCTTTAAGGTGATAAACTCAATCCAAGCGTCCGAGGAACTGGTTCCTTACCCGACACCAGACGGACAACCCATATGAATACATCCCGATCTCCTGGAAGATGAAAATTGAGAGGTCGTGAAAACAAAGCCTACAGCTCAATAGCGAAGGCAGGCTAGGAAGCATCTCCTCAAGCTCAAACGGCAAGAGAAGACCCAGCCAAAATAAGAAGTCAAAGAAAAGGCAGAGGCTTCCTCTACCGCTTCACTAGAGGCAACAAAAACATCCCTTCCAGAGACTTCAAAGGGGGTAAGAAAATTCACTCTCAGTGATTTCATGCCACCTCAATTCAAAGAAGCCACGCAGGAGCTATCATACTCTTACAATTCGGTAGTTGGATTCTCCATTGATGGATACGAGTCCAGCGACACCGATGATGGATTCGAATCCAACTACACGGACGAATGGGAGGAGTCCCTTGAAACAGGAGAATATCTCTCTGATGAAGAATGGGTTCCTGAGTCTCATCTTATGCCAGTAATCTGGTATAATCCTCTACAGCCACAAGGATCCTGGTCTGATGATGAAGAAGACCAAGAGGCTGTACAAGAAGATGCTGCTGACCCAGCACCTCTCATTGCTCCAGTAGAAATCAACCATGTTGAGCCACAAAGAGTTGATAAAGAAGAAGATCCAGCTCCCATGCCTGATCTTGAAGAATATGCAAGGATCTTGCAGCGTCTCGCTCTAGAACAAGAGCAAGAACGCGTTAACGAGCCTCCTCGCAATCCAGAGCCTGAAGTCCCTGAAGACCATCAGGTACATCCTCCCTTAACTCGGAGAAAATTGCTCGATAGACGATCCTCTTACATCCGAGGATGAGTCTGACTCCGATCAGGTGACATCTCCCGTCAGAGCTTCCTGCAATGTGATGATTCGGGATTATAGCTCTTCCGAAGCATCGTCTGATGAGAGCACTTATACTCCGGCGACGCCTAGCAATGTATCTTCTGGAGCCACCTCGTCTCACGTGACTTTCACTGAGATTACACCCTCTCAGGTTTCTTCTCCTGAGACTGTGACTTCAAAGTTCACACCCTTCCTGACTGAAGAATTCCCAGCTATTGATGCTTGGGACGATGAATTAGTCAACAAAGAAGAAAGGTTGCTGGATGCTGTTCAGGACTTGTTCCCGGAAAATGCTCCGTGCAACACAATCACTGAGGATGGCAACTCTGCTGCTGATACATCCTCAGCAAATGAAAAACGACAGCCTCTTGATCTTGAAGATAATCTTCCAAATGAAGACCCTCCTCAAGAAGCTCTCGAAGTTGGTAGAGGCACCCGCTCTGGTCGGGACTACCACAAAAATTACAACCAATCTTCCTTTACATATGTAAATCCTTCGGGAAAAGATGTTGTAAGCGCCCCCTAGTGGCAACAATGATGAACATGCAGGCCCTAAGGAGGCTTTCAAGTATGACTTGATTGAACACTTCAAGCACATACCTGCACGTCTGCACATCCTAGATTTGTTGACTGAATGAGGATGTCGACAAACATGCCCCGCAAGTCCTCCAAATTGAAATGGATTACCGGGTCAAAAACTCAGAAGCCTCCTTAAAGGGAGAAAAGAAGAAAACTGAGGGATCATGCATTGAATGCCTCTCGGTTAAAAAAGCAGCTAGTGCAACCATCGCCTTCACAAAGGACGACCTCCTACTTGGTGAAACCAGGCATAACCGACCCCTATACTTCACAGGGTACATCAAGGAAATGCCTATGCATAGAGTTCAGATCGACCCAGGTTCTGCACTCAACCTCATCTCCACATCGGCTCTTGAAGAGTTGGGCATCCCACCCAGCAAGCTGAGCCACACATCTGTATCTATCTTTGGATACGATGGGAGTACTCAAAGGCCTATCGGCAAAATCAGGTTCAAATTGCAAATCGGTGATCTTATTTCTGAGGTCACTGTGTATGCAATAAAAACCCCTTCATGTTACAACATCCTTCTCGGACGCCCTTGGATCCACGAGAATGGTGTTGTCCCTTCAACTCTACATCAATGCATCAAGTTTGTTGGCAACGACGGCATGATACATCGAGTCTTTGCGGACAGAAAACCCTTCAAAAGGTAAAGAAGTCCACTTCGCAGACTCACAGATGTATGAAGGTGAAAAAGAAGAAGAGGATAAGCACACAGCACCCTTTGCCGAGAATCTCCAGAAAGATAAAGGCAAGGCTCCTCAACAATCACCGGAAGAAAACAAACCATCTGGTAAATCCGAAGAGAGCATTCAAACTCCCTTCATCATCTCCCTCAAACCTTCAAAGCCTTTGGTCATCACAACAAAAGTGAAGAAGGCAAAGCAAAAGCCTGGGGGCGAATTTATTGTCTCTTTCGTGTCTATCATGCAAGACACGGATTCAGATTCAGAGCTAGAAGACGACACATCGTCAAGCCAAGCTGACACTCAGCAAGTTCAGCCTGCTCTTACTCCAATGGAGACAACTTCTGACGTAGAAGATCCTACGTCAGCTTCCTTCGTTATTCCAGCAACTTCAGCAAAGGAAAAGCCGATCTTTTTCCATAGATCGGATGCTTCTTCATCAAACTCCATGCTTGAACCTTTCCAAAATAAAGGTATGCCTCAACTATCCGTATATAGTTTTGTGGCACAAGCTATTATGAAGAAAATGGGCTATGACGCTCAAAACCCAGTCGGTTTGGGAGAAGGACGTGGTATTCTCACACCATTGGGGCCCGTCTTGACCAAAAGCCAGCTGGAAGATTGGAGACTCTATGGCTATGTAGAAAAGTCTTCACACGGGTTAGGGTATGATCCCGACACTCCCCTGAGACAGTTGACACAAAGGCTTAAAAGTCAATATACTGACCAAGCCTCAACATCTCAAGTCCATGAAGACATAGATCTCCCTAGATATCTCTTTGATGACTCACCTGACAAAGATCCAGGAAGCTCATCCAATTGGCACGATTTCTCCGAAAATGAAGAGGAGTTGTCCGATGGCACAGACGTGTGGTCTTCTGACCCAGAAGAACCCTCATCTCCAAAAGAAGTAGCCTACTTCGACCCGGTTTCAACAGGCGATTGGGATCATCTCATAGCAAGCCTTGGGAAAATTACCAATCAAGAAGACCCGTGGAAAGGAACAAAACCTTGGTCTGGAAATACCTTTGAAACCCCAGAAGGTTTCGTTGAGCTGGAAGCCTCCAAAATTATTGTGGAGGAACCACCTTCGAACCTTCCAACAGAAGATCATGTTCAAAAGATAGACTTGGGAACACCAGATAACCCACGTCCTGTATTCATAAGCAAGAATATAAAGGATGATGAGTTACCCGAGTATATCGCCTTTCTTCGTGAGTTCGTTGATTGCTTTGCATGGTCTTACGCTGAAATGCCTGGCTTAGACCCCAAAATAGCGGTTCACAAACTCAATCTTTAAGAAGACATCAAGCCTATCAAGCAAGGCCAAAGAAGATTCCGTCCAGATGTGATGGATAAAATTGAACAAGAAGTTCAAAAACTCAAAAGCGTCGGCTTCATCCGTGAGGAACAACATCCTGAATGGTTAGCCAACATTGTCCCCGTGATAAAGAAAAACGGGCAGATCAGGGTCTGTATTGACTATAGAGACCTGAATGGCGCATGCCCTAAAGATGAATTTTCGCTCCCCATACCAGAGGTAATGATTGATAATACCTGTGGATTCGAGCGAATGACATTCATGGATGGTTTCTCTGGCTACAATCAGATAAAGATGCATCCTGAAGATGAAAAACATACATCTTTTCGGACCCTTGGCGTGTATTGCTACACTGTCATGTCATTTGGTCTGAAAAATGCTGGTGCCACATATCAGAGGGCTATGATGAAAATATTCCAAGATATGCAGCACAAGACGGTTGAATGTTACGTTGATGACCTCGCCGTCAAAAGCAAAAGAAAAGAAGATCATCTCGAAAACCTTCGAGAAGTCTTCCTCCGGCTTCGCAAACACAAACTGCGAATTAATCCTTTGAAATGCTTCTTCGGCGTCTCGTCGGGTAAGTTCCTCGGATTCTTAGTTCGGAAAGCTGGAATAGAGCTTGACCCCATAAAAGTCAAGGCCATTCTAGAAATGCCCTCTCCAAGAACCTTTAGAGAACTCAAAGGGCTTCAAGGGAGACTGGCCTACATCAGACGGTTCATCTCAAATCTTTCAGGGAAATGCCGTCCATTCTCCCGGTTGATGAAAAAAGGTGTAAACTTTGTCTGGGATGCTGACTGTGAAGCTGCTTTCCAAGACATCAAGTCATACCTGACAAAACCTCCAGTGTTAGTTGCTCCTACCACTGGAAAACCATTCATCTTGTACATAAGAGCCCTTGATCACTCTTTAAGAGCTCTGCTTGCGCAAGAAAATGATCAAAGAAAAGAAGCTGCTCTATATTACCTCAGCCGCATGCTAGTAGGTGCAGAGCATCGCTACTCTCCAGTCGAAAAAGAATGCCTTCCAGTGATATTCGCCGTACAAAAGCTGCGTCACTACTTGCTTTCCAACACAGTACACCTAGTCTCGAGGGTCAACCTCTTGAAGGTCCTTGTCGCAAAGGCAGGTTCTCTCAATGCTCGACCAGCAAAATGGTCCATCCTTCTGTCATAATTTGATATTAGGTATGTACCACAAAAGGCAATCAAAGGGCAAGCTCTAGCGGACTTCCTCGCAGAGCATCCATTGCCTAAAGATTCTCACAAAGTGCTTCCTGGGACATGTACTTTGACGGTGCAACCAGGACAAATGAAAAAAGACAGCTGATCTCGGGAGTTGGCATCCTCTTTGTTAGCCTCGACAAATACATGATTCCACACGCCTTCTCGCTACTGGAACCATGCACAAACAATGCAGCTGAATATCAAGCTCTGATCCTAGGATTGGAACTCGCCATCGAATCCGGTATCACCATGCTGGAAGTCTTTGGGGACTCTCAACTGATCGTCAACCAGATGAATCAGAAATTTATAGTCAGGAAGCCAGATTTGCTGCCTTACTACAACAAAGCACAATCGCTTCTGCAGAAGTTTGACGAAGTTTGATGTCTGTCACATCACCCACATTCGTAGAGGTGAAAACATACGTACAGATGCCCTAGCTTGTCTTGCCGCATCCATGGCAATCCAGGAAGGGGAAAACATGCAAATCACAGTGTGCGAAAGAAGAATCTTTCCTCCTCTTAACACACACCAAGCAGTTGCTGAATGCCACCAAGTGGTCGGAAGTCGGATTTCAATCCTTCAAACTTCAATCGGCGACTGGAGGGATCCGTTCATTGATTACATTATGTTCGGAATCCTACCTGAAGATCCAAAAGAACGGGGTAAGCATCCAAAGGCGAACCCTAAGCTTTCATTTGGATATTCCTTCAAAAATCCTTTATAGGAAATCCTTCAACGGAGTACTTCTACGCTGCTTGTCACAACAAGAGGCTGAGGAAACACTCAAAGAAGTTCATGCTGGTCTTTGCAGAGCTCATCAGGCTGGTCCCAAGCTCTATGATCAGATAAAAAGGTTAGGATATTACTGGCCTACCATGGTAGCTGACGCAATGCAATTTGCTAAGCGCTACCAACAATGCAAAGTTCATGGAGATTACATTCACATGCCTCCAGAATGGCTGCATCCTACAGCGATTTCATGGCCTTTCGAAGCCTGGGGTATGGACATCATAAGTCTTATTTCTCCCCCTTCGAGCAAAGGTCATCGCTTCATCTTCGCCGCTACGGATTATTTCTCCAAGTGGTCAGAAGCATTTGCGTTCAACGAAATGAATACCGTTTCGGCATACCCAAAAGATTCGTCCATGATAACGGACCACAATTCTGGGATCATCGATTCTACAGGTTCTGCGACAAATACAAAATCCAAAGCTGTCCTTCGACTCCATACAATCCGGCAGCAAACGGATTAGCAGAAGCTTTCAACAAAACACTCTGCAAAATCCTCAAAAAAATGGTCTCTAGTCACAAAAGAGACTGGAGCGACAAAATGTCTGAAGCTTTGTGGGCCTATCGAACCACCGTTCGAGGACCAACCCATAGTACACCATTCTCCTTGGTCTATGGATGCGAAGCTGTCGTACCCTTAGAAGTACAAATTCCTTCCTTGAGGGTATCCTTGCAAAATGACATGACTCAAGAAAGCAATGTCAAATTGCGACTCCATGAGCTGGACAATCTCGATGAGAGACGGCTCGAAGCTCAACAAAGCATTGAACTTTACCAATCACGCATGGCAGGATCTTTCGACAAAAAGGTCAAGCAACGCGCCTACAAAAAAGGGTGACCTGGTTCTTGCGGTAAAAAGACCAATGGTCTTCGCTCACAAGTCCAAAGGCAAATTTGAGCCAAAATGGGAGGGACCCTACGTCATCGACAAGGTTTTCTCCAACGGCGCAAACGCACTCTTAAACATGGAAGGTGACAGATGTATGATGCCCATCAATGGCAAGTTCTTAAAGCGGTACTACCCTTGAAGACTTACCCAACTGGGTAAGAGCAATGCCTGTACGGCCAAAACCGGTTTCCAGGTACACGCTCGCTAATCCCACCTTTTTTTAGAATTTTCATATCAAATGTTGAAATTTCTAGAAATTTAAACAATGCTTACTTTCATCATTTCATTGTTCAAAAAACCCAAGTTTAGGAACCTTTCCCTAACTTGACCAAAATTTTCAACCCTTGAACCCAAAATTCATGGTTTGAAACAAAATCCGGATTCAGGGATTTCTACCCTAGTCCACCCTGCCTTTCACCGCCAAAATGGTTTTAGGTCAAAACTTATGACCCTCATGTCTTTAAACAAAAAAAAATGGTTTTTCAAAAAAAAAAAAACCGCGGGGAAGCAACGCTTAGTCGATACTCGCACAAATCGGAAGCATGCAAACCACGTTCGACACTTCCAAAATCGCAGGGAAGCGACATTTCGTCGATACTTGCAAAATCCAAAACTGTGGAGATGCAACATTTCAGTTGATATCCACAACCCAAATTTCAAAGGTTCAAAAAAAAAAAACCTAAAAAACCGTGGAGACGCAACATTTCAGTTGATATCCACATCCCAAATTTCAAAGGTTCGAAAAAACCTAAAAAACCATGGAGACGCAACATTTCAGTTGATATCCATAACCCAAAGGTTCGAGAAAACCAGAAATTTCAAAAATCATGGGGAAACGACATCAAGTCAGTACCCGCAAAACCAAAATTTTTGAAAAGCAAGGATGTGACATTCCATCGATACTTGCACCCAAATCCGCGAGGATGCGACATTCCATCGATACTCGCAACCGAATGAGCAAGGAGGCGACATTCCATCGATACTTGTAAGAACATTCAGCAGGGAGGCGACTTTTAGTCGATACTTGCATTTTTGAAAACCAAACCGGCTATAAATGCCACAAACCGGCTATAGATGCCACCAAAACAGGCTATAAATGCCACAAACCGGCGATCAATGCCACCAAAACAGGCTATAAATGCCACAAACCAAAAACTTTGGCTTTCAAAAAAAAAAAACCCGGCTATCAATGCCACAAAAAAGCTGGCTCTCATGCCAAAAATCGGCTTCCATGCCACAAACAAAAATCTGGCTTCCACGCCAAAGCAGTCATTTGACAAAAGATTTTCACAAAATGACGAGCTTTTGATCAAATCCCATTTAGCAATTACTTTTATCACAAAAAAGATTCAAGTGAGCGTAGGGATAACAAAAAAAAAAGTACATGTGGTACCAAAAAAAAAAGAAAGTGTTCACAAACACTACAAAAAAAAAGAGAGAAGAGAAAAGTACCAAAAAAATTACAAGTGGTACTAAAAAAAAGAGAGAGAGAAGGATGGTTTCTGTTAAAAAAAAAAAAAAAAACAGGAGCTCAATAAAAAATGGTCTCCAGCCAAGAGTTCAGCTCCTTAAGTAAACTTTTGGCCTCAACCGTCAGGGATTCCAAGGCACGCTTCTTCAGGAACTTGCCATGAGATGCTGGGGTGGGCTGTAACCCTTCTTTCGCACCGGGAAGCTTATCTCGAGCAGTTCGCCATTTTTTGTTCTCTTCAGACTTCCTTTTAAGAACTCGATTGGCATCTGCAACCCGGCGAATCAGAGCACTCTCCCTGTCACGAGCCTCTGTTATTGCAGTCCACTTGGCAGCGACTTGTGCCTGCAGATGCTCAAGACGTTTCCTGGCCTCATCGACCTCCCTATCAAGGATGTTAAGGTCATGTGTTAGCCCAATGATGTTTAGTTCTTCTAAGTTCTTCTCTCGGACTACCTGCTTCCTACTTTCTGTACCTCGTCCAGGTTAGACTGAGCCTTATCAGCAGGGTCCAGGAACATCTCCTTGAAGAACTGGTCGTCAGGAAAACCCATGGTCTCAAACCACCTGTCACCCAGCTCAATGATCCTATCAACGATCGCCCTGGCACTTGTGACATCCAGACCAGCCTCTTCGGCATCACCATGAATCTCACGCACATGCTGGATCATCCCAAATCCGGCATCTAAGTGCCCAGAAAGCAGAGTCTCAATCCAAGAGCTCAGAACTCGCACCACCACCTTCTTCGCAAAAAGAAGAGATGGCCCAGCTGAAGATTCGCCCAACTCCGTTGGTCGGCTGCTCATGTCATCACCTGTTGGAAGAGTAACAAAAGAACTCTTTCCAGTTGAAGCTACTCCTGCTCGGGAAGGAATCTCAGCACGAGGTATCTCCTCAACATTGTCAGAACTGGTCCCAGGAGTCTCTACCTCTGGATCAACCTCTGGCATCCCTTACTCTGGAAGCGACGGATCCTCCTCTGTCACTTCAAAACCTGCCAAAGAAATACAAAAAGGAAGGAACATGATCCTGTTTGAAAATCATTATCAGGGTTATTACTACAAAATACCTTCTTCGACGACTGGCGGAACACTTTCTTCCTCCATGAACTCATCAGAAGCATCATCAACATTTGCATCCATCGATGGTTCAAAGTCATCGGAATCCTGTGGCAAGTCGACGAGAAAAATATTAGCAAACCAAGTCACAGATACAAAAAAAAAAGCAAAAAAAAAAAAGAAGTCATACCAATTGGAGATTCTGGATTCACTCCAGAATCCCTCGGTTCTTCTTCAGGTGCCCTGACAGGATCCGTCACCACCTCATCGGTTGGAACCTCAGGCATCACCAAGTCTTCCTCTGCTAAAAAAAAAAGAGAAGCAGAAACAAGAAGCAAATCACAACATGGAAAAATCCCATGAAAAGAAATGGAAAAAGAAAAAGGAAGAATCATACCTTCACCGACGGTCTCTTCTTCTCGGCTTCTCTTCTCTGGAGGCTCGTCAGCATCCACTGGCACATCCTCATTGATAGTAAGAGGGACTCCCAAGTTAGGAGAGTCCTCATGCTGCCCCTTGCTGCGATGATGACTCCTCCTCCTCTTACTCCTGCGGGCTCGCTTCTTAGAGCAACCCGCCCCGCTGTCAGAGTCAGGTTTCCCACTTGACTCCTCACTGGATGGTCTACCCTTATCAGAAGACTCCACAGAAGCTTGCCTCTGTGCCGCTTGCATCCAAGCACCAAGTTCGGCTTCCTCCTATTCTAGCTGCTCTAAAGCCTCATCAGGTATTTCTCGAACAGCTTCAGAACCAATGACGCCCTGGTCACCGAGAAAGCCTATCTTGTGCTTCTCTCCAGAAAGGAAGGCCCAAACTTCCTCTCGCCGGACGCCATCCGACTTTCCAAGGCCCTTTCCAGATGCCAGCTTCACATCAAGCTCCTTCTTGGAAAGCCCCCGATATGCCGAAAATCTCTCCGCGAACCACTTTGCAAAGCCGGCAGTCCGGGAAGTCAACAACACAGGATAAGAGACCATGGCTGTAGTGTCTTCAGCACTATAGAAAGCCCATGCATTTCTCCCGTCCTGTAAACCTCCAAAGCGCTTCACCATGCTCGAAGGCGCTCCAACAACGCCTTGAGAAAAACCCAACTGTAAAGCAAAGCGAGAGGGTACATACGGCTGGATGTCGACGAAAAGATGTCTGCGGTACACCATTGTGCCGACACGTATGCTGAAAAGCCACTCCTTCTCTGCATTCGTCAAGGAATAATGCCTTCCCGACCCCGCCCTGGTAGAGTCTCGTGAGGCACCAAAATCAAAAGCCTTCTTCCGCAACTCTGGAGAAAGCTTCACTGAAGACTGCCCCATCTCAACGTCCCTGAACCGTTGAATCCTCATGCGGGCAAACAAAAGTGGTTCGGACACGGCTTTGCCCTTAGCCAGCCGAATCATCAGAGGATCATCATCCCGTGCGGCACGCAGCCGGTGGAAGCCAGACAGTGGTACACGTACCACGAATAAAAGATGTGGGCTGAAAATACCCTGTTCATGGGAAGCCCAAGCCGAACCAAAAAAGCAGCAGCCTGCAGTTCGGTACACAGGTAGGAGTAAAGAGCTGGCACCAAAGCAAGCTGCTCTCCAAGCGCCATCTGACAAGCCAGAAAAATATAGTGAGGCCTGATGTGCGTTCCATCTCCTCCAGCAAAAATAGCCTCACCAAGCCAATAAGTGAGGTAAACAGCAAGATCTCTCCGTAGTGCAATGTCAGGACATATGGCGTTTATACTCGCACAGAAATCTCTCAACTCTTCTTGCATAGCCAAGATCTTCTTCGAACTTGGATCATGAGCCCTGGCTTCCTGGGTCACACTATCAGAAGACTCCCTCCTATCAAAAAAGTTGGGGAACGAAGAGCTAGAACTCTTCCAACTGCTGGATCTAACTTTCAAACCCTCCTTCTCCTTCAAAAAATCATAGAAGGCGACGAACTGAAAGTACAGAAGCCTGAACCCCTCAGACTGTCCCTCAAGGACGCTGTCAATCGGCATAAACTCCTCATAGAGTTTGCCAAGGATGGGCAATCCAGTAATGGCGCTCAGCTCCTTCAAAGAGAAACCAATCTCACCATTCGTCACAACGAAGGTATTGGTTTGTGGGAGGAATGACTCCAGCATTGCCATGAAGGCCTCGTCAGAAAAGATCACGGTCTCCCAGAAGGCGCGGACCGCATCAAAAATCCCGGCTTCCTTCAAAACGGCACCACCAATCAGCAGGACGCGATCAGTCCACGACTTCCACTCGGAGTCAGCATTGAAACGGCCACGTAGTCGAAAAGCCTTTATCCAATTGCTGCCGTCACCGCTGAAAATACCAAGGCCCACCGGTCTCAAATCGACCGACGGATAATCAGAACCCTGGTAGCCGCTGGATGGCATCAACAGGTCCATGTCAATAGGCGACCTCTCCGTATATCTAGGAGAACCGCCAACAAAAACCCCGGTCTTGATTACATTTGTCCTTCTCACCCAGCTTGGAGGATCTTCCCTCTTAGAGCACATGGGGGCAAGGCTCATGATCGAGACGGTGCGATCAAACGTCGACCGGGTAACAACAGTCTTCTTCTCACCATCTGCTGTGAAAGAGAACTGAAAACATCTCCTCTGGTATGTCATGTCATCAGGGACGGCATCACCAAAGAATAAGGTAGGCTTGGGCAAAACCCTCTGATCTTCCATCACCCATGGACGACTGCATACCATGATCTTATAGAATTCCTCTCCCTTGAGAGTGATCAGTCGCTGCCCTCATCTCATCTCTGTTGAGGGAGTCGCATTCTTCCAGATTTCTCTTAACATACTGGACCTTCTCAAAGGCCTGCTGAACGGCTGGATTAAAAGATCTAGCAGATCGACGAGGTATGCTTGTAGCAGGCTCTTTACCCTTGTTCGTTCTGGAGGAACCACCTACAAAGGATGGAAAAGAAAAAGATCAAACATCAAAATGACAGAATCTCGCTAAAAAAAAAATTTCTTGCGAAATTTTGACATGATGACGGGGCAATTCCGAAGAAAAGGAACTATCCCGAAAGAAATAGAAAGCTTGAAGATGGGCTCAACATTGCTGCGAGCTCCGAAACTCCAAACTTTCGAAACCTCAAAGTCACCGCAAAATCAGGAAGGGCTCAACATCGCTGCGAGCTCCAAATTCCCAAATTTGCGAAAACTTTCAGGTATACTATCACATCGTATTACAATTCAATTTACAAAAATATACATGCATGAACATCTTGGTAAAAAAAATGTGCATTATCATGATCAGCAAAAAAAAAAAAGAAAGAAACTTTCTCAAAAAAAAAAAGGGGAAAGAAAACCAAAAAAAAAAGAAAAGAAAAGGGGATGGCCCACAGGCCGTGGCCCATAGGCCATGTGGTCGTACGGCCAGATCAGTACGGATCTGTCCGTACGGCCCACAAAAAAAAAAGAAAGAGTGCAAAAAAAAAAGAAAGCACGAAAAAAAAAGATGGAAAACACGTGTAAAAAAAAAAGAAAAAACACGTGGAAAACAAAAAGAAGAAAAGAAAGAAACAAAAAAAGAAAGAACTTTTTATTTTTCCTACAATGGAGTTTTCTTGAAAAGGGAACTTACTTGAAGCCATTGATGGAGAAAAAGAAGAAAAGTCTTGAAGATCTTGAAGAAGAAGAACTCTTGGTCTTGAAGCCCTCTTGGGATTGTTGCAAAAGAAAGCAATAAGAGCAAGAGATCCAACCTCCTCCTTGCTTTTATAGAAGAGAGCAAACCAAAGAAGGAAAGAAGAAAGAGGTAAGTGTTACTAATTAGTAACCTGACCAAAAGAAAGAGATTAGAAAGATTCATTCCCAAAAGAAAGATATCTTGAGGGATTCTCTCCCAAAAAGAAATCAATGAGAGATTTTCTCCCAAAAGATAGGATCAATGAGGGATTCTTTCCCAAAAGAAAGATATCTTGAGATATCCTATCCCAAAATAAAGGGAACATGAGAGATTCTCTCCAAGTAAAGATATTCTTAGATATTCTCTATCCAAATGAGATATTTTTGGATATTCTTTACAAAAATGACACCATAGGAGATCTAAGCCATTTCAAAAGCTTAAGGTCCCATTGGTTAGCCCATATGAGCCAGGTTTGACCACCTAGGCACAAAAAAAAAAAAAAATTGGGCTTTTAGCCAAAGAGAAATCCCTCTTACCAAGAGCATACACAAATGGTTCCATGCCTCTTTTGAGTTGATTCGACCATACAAAAGAGAATTCCAAGCCCCATGAGCTTCCAAAAATCAAACCATCCAACCTCATATACCAAATTGAGCCAAAATCTTGAAATTGACATTCCACAAAAATCAAACCAAATCTTGGTCCCCTAACTTGCCACATACAGCTTGTTAGGTCACAAGACCAAAACCAAAAACCAAAACCTGATCCCCTAACTTGCCACATACAGCCTGTTAGGTTACAAGATCAAAACCAAAATTGATCCCCCAACATTCCACATACAGCTTGTTGGGTCACACGGTCAAAACCATACCCGACCCCCCCTAACCTGCCACATACAGCCTATTAGGTCACAAGGTCAAAACCCAAATCCACATCCCTGATGTCATCTTCAAAACTTTGCCTTGAGATGGTACGTGATCCCTTTCACTACCATAAAATTCCCCTGGAAGCTCAAAAGGCTACAAATACCAAAAAGAAAGACTGCTCAAAGACTCTTGGTCCAGTCACAGGCTCTCCTTCAAAAATCTCTTCGAGGCACATCGACTACAAAAGTTAAGCAACTCGTCGCTGTACCTCAAGGGGGCATTTGTTGACACCAAAAATGTCACTTTGCCTCTTCAAGATCCAAAGAGCTACATATCGCAACCTGCCATAAATAGGCAATGCTACTTTCAAAAAATCAAATCTTGTCAGAATCAAACAAAAACTGCAAGATCCTTCAAGATAGCCAAAAGAGGAGTACACAAGAAGTTTCAGGCCATTTCAAAATCATTTGGCCTAACTTCGCTTCTCCAGCAGCCGAAAAGGAGCTCCCGGCGGCGAAAGCATCGGAGACACCAAATCTTCGATTAGAGCCGATGGATGGTCTCAAAATACATCCAAAAGGCTCCACGTCGAGTTCCGAGTCAAACCGACAACGTTTGACCCTACATCAACCCTCGAACAGCCAAATCAAGCCTCTCGGCGGCGAGAACCACTGAGGCCATCACTCATCAGATAGAGCACATGGACGGCTTCAAAATGCTTGCAAAGGGCTACACGTCAAATTTCAGGTCATTTCGACAACATTTGACCATAGTTTGACGCTCGAAAGCCAAATCAGGCCTCTCGGCGGCAAAGCTCCCCGGGACCATGGTTTCCAAGATAGAGCCTATGGATCATCTTAAAATGACTCCAATAGGTTCCCTGTCAAATTTCAAGTCAATCGGACATTGGTTGACCGCACATCAAACCGCGACATCTTCATCGCGACAAAAGCAAGTCTACTGGTGATAGGACCCCAAACGGCTTCAAAACTCAAACAAAAGCCTATGGTTGGTCTTATTTATTGCTCGGCAGGCTTCATCCCAAATTTTAGGTCATTCTGACATCGTTTGTCCCAGTTTCAGCTTCTGACGGAAAATCGGCAGCTCTGCGCGACAAAGTCTTCGGCTTTCTCAGAAAATTGGAAACTTTGCAAAATAAAATGCAAGGATTCTCATCAGGTTTTCTATAGGGAAATCAGGCCAATAAATGATCAAAAATGTCAAGGAAAAATACAGAAGAAAAAAAAATCAAAAAACAGCAAAAACGGACACAAAATGGGACAAATGGGGGAAAACCCCCCCAGGGTCGCAGACCCCCGGTGGGCCCCGGAAACCCCGTTTTTCACCGTTTTTTCGCGATTCGAAGCGTCCGGCCTCTGGTATTTTCCAAAATTCATACTTTTGAGACACCAAATCCTCTGACATCCGTCGAAAACATGGGTTAATCATCAAGAGTATCGAAAACAACATTGATCGCCACCCGGTCAACCAAAAAAAGTGTGCTTTCTACCCGACCGATCGAGAAATCGACAGGACAGATGGTACCGACCCGCTGTTGGCAACAAACACCTGAAGTTACATGGTCATCCGATGTCGATCTACATGAAGATTCATCGATGATCATCGCCAGAAGAATCCCAAAAGACGTGGCACGGCCCGCGACTCTTCAACTGCTCGGCGACCACTTAATGCGATTAATTGACTAGCTTTATTACAGTCATTAATCCATTTCTTTGGACGGCCCAATCAGAAGCAAGCATCCGGGAGTTACAAATCAAGAGATTCATGGCATTTAACCCATGAAACTCCTCCCATCATGGCGATTAAAGGCGATTAAATGCCCTCAATCTCCTCCGGCCAATCAGAAGCCAAGAAAAAGGAGTTACAAAATAAAGAATTCAATCTTGCAACTCCTCCCTTTATGTAGCTTTATGACAATTAAGGCTCATAAACCCTTCTAAATGGCTACCTAAAAGCCTATAAATAGGAGAGCATTCCAAAGAAATCCAGATCGGAAAAATGAGACAGATCCCAGATCAGAAAAAAGCACAGAAATCCAGAGAAGGAAAAGAGAGAAAACTCTGCGGAATTTCTACACCGACCACCGCTACAAGGTGACAAAAGTCCCTTGGGGGGTACCCCCCCCCCCCCCCCAAGGTCCTTGCCTTCTCCTTCTGCCTCCAAATGGCTTAGACATGGCTTTTCAGCCCGTCTACTCGGCTTTTTTATTGAACATAGGACCTCCTTTTGGTCTTTGTTCTCTAAAAACCCGAGGTTATAGCCAAGCCAAGCGAATCAATAACATCCTCTGTTCTTATCTGCATGGATGATGGCGAAGTCCACATGGCTTGCGACCGTCAATCTGAACGGGTCCCCCACAATCTCCTGAGAAGTTAGATCCTCCTTTTCTTGCTTTTCATTGTAGTTTGTATTTTTTTAAAAGAGACAAAAATCAAAACTCTTGTCTTTCATCATTGATAAGGATTGTAAATCGGCTATAAACGCCAAAATCGGCTATAAACGCCAAAAATCGGCTATAAACGCCAAAATCGGCTATAAATGCCAAAAACATCGCCTTTCACGGCAAATCAAGAAAATGTCTCTTTTCTTAAATATATGTGCAATGGAAAAACTTGAAAGAAGTTGATTTCCTTTTTACTTGCGAAGGTTGATCTCCGGATCACCACTTGCAATTCCAAGTAAAATAGAAAATCTGGCACACCCACACAAAAGAAATGTTGATGCACGCCCTTGCCCCCCGGTTACGAAAGGGTCGGACCCAACGGACTCCCACGTCCGCCGACCTCGGTAGGACCAGGCGCCAGGAGCGCAGTCCATCAGTTTGCTTGTTGATCGCACGCTTCCGCACACACGATCAAAACATCTTCATAACTGTAGAAGTCCTCTTGAGAAGAATGCTACATATGGGCTTCAATGCGACAAGTTCTTGTGTGTTTTGGTGTTATTTTGACTTTGGAAGGGTAAAAGAGGGGTGGAAGGAGGTTGACTTAAAGAAAGATAAAAGGTGGTTGTCGTCGACCATCACGTAGTGACCGATATGTGGCAATGCATATCAGCCATTACGGCTAAATAGTGGCCGATAAAAACCACCACAGATGTGAGCAGTGCTAAAATATCAAATTATTGGAGTGGCCTTGGCTGCTATGGCCAATATAGCTGCCACTACATATATATTTGGATCAATGGATGAGAGAATCACCTGCGCCACGACTTGCACCTACTCGTAATATGTGTAAGTGCAAAAAATATAACTCACAAGAAGAGGGGGGTGCCTGCACGGACTTATCCAAAGAGATTAGGAACACCGATGCCTGTGCCTGAAACCTGAGAAAAGGAAGAAGAATAGTAGGTCAGAGGGCCCTGGCTCGGGCAGCGCAGGGCTCTCCGATGCCTAAGTCAGTTTAAGAACTGAACAATAGGATGGAGATTTTTGGGAAAGAAGATGGTACCAGCAGTGTAGTGTAGTTGTTGGCCTCTCCGCTTGTGGATTGTTCTTGTGTTTATATAGAGGAAGAGAGGCAAGGAGGTGGTTGACTGTCTTGTCATAGCCCACTCTGTTAGGTACTAGGGAGGCGCAGTCCCATCGTAGCCTACTTTTCTTTAATTACAGTCCCATCAAGCCCTGTCATGGCGTTTTGGGAGCTGTGGACGGCGATCTATCAGGGACTATGGGTGGTGCCCTTGTCTTGTCGCACGTGCCGTAGCATGCTTGAGCGTCCATGGGAGGACAGCTGTCAGCCCCTGCCTTGGCTAGCTCTGGCATGGTGACCGAGGTTAGGGTGTGTTGCCGAGGTTGGGGAGCCGAGGTCGAGAACGACCTTGACTTGGCTAGAGAGAGATCTGGCAAAGGCGCCGAGGTGGAGCACTTGGCCGAAGTGGGATGCTTTGGCCGAAGTGGAGTCCGTCGAAGTGGAGCAGTCTGGCACTGCTGGGCGTGCACTGCCGAAGTGGAGGAGTTGCACATAGGAGGCGTGGAGCTCTCATCCGAGACCAAGGCGGGAGCACGAGACCGAGCCTGCCGGGATGGACTTGCTGGTGTGGGGGCCCGGGATGGAGCATCTGGCCGGGACTCTGATGAGTTCGGGAATATCCCCACACAGTAGCCCCTCAGCTTCTGAGCTCTAAGAGAGTACTCTTTGAGGTCAGAAGCTAAGAAGGGAGGAGTTGTTAAGCTTGGTAGTTTTCAGTGTCTGGTTTGCCACCAACTGAGAGACCGTGACCAGCTGGCTCGTCGCCAGAGGTGCAGTCTCGTTGGCCGACGATATGGTACTGTCACCGAGAATGAGCGTGGCCAAGATCAACATGAGGCCGAGGAGGTGATATAGAACAGTCTCTTCGGTATTCTCGTTGAGCTGCCATTGGCCGAGGTGGGGACGTGGAGCAGTCTCTTTGGCCGAGGTGAACCCAAAATTTCGAGGATCTTGGCTGTGCGAGCCTGGTCCGGGATCGATCTCGGGGGTGTATGAACCCAGAGTTTTGGGAACGACTGGGTGTATGAACCCTAAGTTAGTCCCTTTGGCGCTGGCCGAGATGGAGAAGCCTGGACGGTACGCCAGGGCAATCTCTTTGGCCCTGGCCGAGATGGAGAAGTCTGGACAGTACGCCAGGGCAGTCTCTTTGGCGCTGGCCGAGATGGAGAAGTCTGGACGGTACGCCAGAGCAGTCTCTTTGGCGCTGGCCTAGACCAACTTGAGGCCAAACCTGCGTGAAGCGCGTAGCTAGCACGAGGGTGACACCAGCATGAGGTCGAGGTTCTGGCGCTGCTGCCGCGATGCACGAAGTCGAGATCTGGCACGTAGCCGAGACGCAAGAGATCGAGATCTAGCGCGCGGCCGAGATGTAGGAGCACAGGGCTCTAGATGACCGATGGCGGTAGAGGACCGTGGGATCAAGGCTGACAGCAGAGGACCGTGCCGTTGAAATGACGGTAGAGGGTCATACGATCGAAGCCGACAATAGAGGGTCGTGCCGGTGTCATCGAAGCTGACGGCGCCATCGAAGCTGACAGTAGAGGACCGTGCCATCGAAATGACGGTAGAGGGTCGTGCGATCAAAGCTGACGGGCGGTCGAAGCTAAGTGATGATAGGAGACATCTAGCTGCCTCCCGAGCTGGAGGAGACTTCCGCTGAGCTGGGGGCTACTACGAGCTGGAGGCTTCCGCCGAGATGGAGGCTGCCGCCGAGCTGGAGACATCCGCTGAGCTGGAAGCCGTCTGCTCGTTTTCATAGAGGTTGAAATGCTCCTGGGCTCGGGCTTCGTCTGCTTCTTGCCTGACGAACCAGTTTATCCTGGTCATCAGTGCTGCCATAGTGACCACGGGATGCATGACCAAGTCCCTCCGAAGCTCGTTGCCTGGTAGGAGGGCTTGTTGGAAAGACATGACTGCTATTGTATCTGAGGCATTTTCGATCTGGCTGTAGACAGTCCAGAACCTTTTGGCGAACTGTGTGACGTTCTCGGTCTGCTTCATTCTGAGGGTCATCAAGTCGGCGGCTGACCTGGGGATGACCCGGTGAGCTTGGAACTTCGTCATGAAGGAACTCCGGAGCTGCTGCCAACTTTTGATCGATCCTTGGGGGGGTGCGCAGGACCACTTTAGGGGGAGGTCCCCGAGGCTGGAAGAGAAGACTCTGCAGTTCAGGTGGCCTGCATCGCCCCACACCGACATCCTCTGAGTGAAGTGCTGGAGGTGTGCTGCTGGGTCCGAGGTCCCATCGTAAACGACGAACCTCGGGACGCTGAAATCTTCAGGAAAGGGGTAGTTTCTGATCTCTGGAGAGAAGGGGGATGCGCCGAACTCGAGCGAAACCGGCTACCTCCATGTTCTGTCGTATTGCTTGCTCGATGTGTCGATCAAGCCACTCACTGAAGTCGTGGTTGTTACCCGAGCTTTCGCCATGAGCTCGGTTGCTTCCGTTGTCCTTCAGGGTGCGCCTTTTGGAAGGTGGAGTCTAGGTCGAATCCTTAGAGGATGAACCCGACCGAGTACCGTGCTATTCGACGCTTGCTGGACCAAATCTTGCTCTTGACCTTTCCCGGCGGGGGACCGTCGGCAGCTGTGTCGACAGTGTCAGTGGCTCCTTTCCATTTATGGTTCTTCGAGGCATGGTGTGTAGGGAAGATGGCTTTTTGCTCGTTTCCCACAGACGGCGCCAATTGTAAGTGCAAAAAATGTAACTCACAAGAAGAGGGGGGTGCCTGCACGGACTTATCCAAAGAGATTAGGAACATCGATGCCTGTGCTGAGAAAAGGAAGAAGAATAGTAGGTCAGAGGGCCCTGGCTTGGGCAGCGCAGGGCTCTCCGATGCCTAAGTCAGTTTAAGAACTGAACAGTAGGATAGAGATTTTTGGGGAAGAAGATGGTACCAGCAGTGTGGTGTAGTTGTTGGCCTCTCCGCTTGTGGATTGTTCTTGTGTTTATATAGAGGAAGAGAGGAGGCAAGGAGGTGGTTAACTGTCTTGTCATAGCCCACTCTGTTAGGTACTAGGGAGGCGCAGTCCCATCGTAGCCTACTTTTCTTTAATTACAGTCCCATCAAGCCCTGTCATGGCGTTTTGGGAGCTGTGGACGGCGATCTATCAGGGACTATGGGTGGTGCCCTTGGTCTTGTCGCACGTGCCGTAGCATGCTTGATCGTCCATGGGAGGACAGCTGTCAGCCCCTGCCTTGGCTAGCTCTGGCATGGTGACCGAGGTTAGGGTGTGTTGCCGAGGTTGGGGAGCCGAGGTTCGAGAACGACCTTGACTTGGCTAGAGAGAGATCTGGCAAAGGCGCCGAGGTGGAGCACTTGGCCGAAGTGGGATGCTTTGGCCGAAGTGGAGTCCGCCGAAGTGGAGCAGTCTGGCACTGCTGGGCGTGCACTGCCGAAGTGGAGGAGTTGCGCACAGGAGGCGTGGAGCTCTCATCCGAGACCAAGGCGGGAGCACGAGACCGAGCCTGCCGGGATGGACTTGCTGGTGCGGGGGCCCGGGATGGAGCATCTGGCCGGGACTCTGATGAGTTCGGGAATATCCCCACACAATATGTATCCCTCATTTATTATGCATTTAGCACAACTCTTTTATGTTAGTTATTAATGCTTCGATATGATTTGCAAGATACTTTCTCTACCACAATTTCAATATGTAGATGAGAATTAAAACACATACGATAAAAGATATCTATGGTTGAAGACTGAAATTGAGAAAACTTTCAAAGATGAAGATGAACCTTGTCATGCAATAAATGAAGTAAATATGAAAGGTTGATAGTAACATGTATTGTAACTTACAAAATGAGGGCAATTAACTATTTGGAGCTATTTCTCATTTTTCTTTTCACTTTTCTTTTCTTTTTTTTATCTCCTACAGTTTGAAATATATAATAAATTGATTGGGGGTTTCAGGCACACACTCGTACAAAAGTGATTTTAAAATGCTATCCTGGAAAGCATGATTTTAAAAACCGGCCGATATTCCTTCATATCGGCTGATATGAACCGGTATCGGCCGGGTCCGAGCCGATATCTCGCTGAGATATCGGTATCGGCGATACCGTGCTTCAAATCGCGAAAATATCGAGAGATATCGGCCAATATGGTGTCATATCGGCTGAGATCCCTTAAAATGCCCAAAACCCTATTTTTTTTTTTTTTCCATTCTTCATCTTCTTCCCCTCTCCTCTCATATCCATACTCCATAGAGCAGCAGCCACACATTCACACATCCCTCTTGCATATTTTCTTCAAGAAAATATTATTTAAGGTAAGAGAAAATCAACTTAAAGCATTTTATTATGTATTTATGTATTTTTTTTAGATGAAGCATGGAAATCATGAGAATGTCACTTGTGTTGTGTTCTTCACTTAGAACTAAGTTAGATCTATATACTTTCATGCTAGATCTACTCATACACATGCATGATTTTGTATTTTCTTTTTCAATTTTTCTATTTTCGGATTTTTTAATATTTGAATAAAAATATATCACTTTTTTAAAATCTCATCACAAATATGTTCTTTTAATGATTCATGATCATTGTATGGTATGTAAATGATTGATCTACATACTTTTATGCTAGATCTATATATTTAGGATTTTGAAAATAATTTTATTAAATCTTTGTTTTTTCTAAAAATAATTATTGTTACTTGTTAGGATATTTATGATACTAAATACTTATTAATAGTGTGTAGATGATTGATCTACATCTACTCATAGCCATAAACATGATTTAGATTTTTATTTTAATTATTTTATTTTTAGATTTTCTAATATTTGAATTATAATATATCATTTTTGGGGGATTTCATCATAAATATGTTCTTTTAATGATTCATGATCATTGTATGGTGTGTAAATGATTGATTTACAAACTTTTATGCTAGATCTATATATTTAGGATTTTGAAAATGATTTTATTAAATCTTTATTTTTTCTAAAAATAATTGTTGTTAATTGTTAGAGTATTTATGACACCAAATGTTTATTAATAGTGTGTAGATGATAGATCTACATCCACTCATTGTCATAAACATCATTTAGATTTTTATTTTATTTATTTTATTTTTGGACTTTCTAATATTTGAATTATAATATATCATTTTTTTGGGGATTTCATCATAAATATGTTCTTTTAATGATTCATGATCATTGTGTGGCATGTAAATGATTGATTTGCATACTTTTATGCTAGATCTATATATTTAGGACTTTGAAAATGATTTTATTAAATCTTTAGCTTTTTCTAAAAATAATTTTTCAAGTGTATTTAATATTTATGATACTTTAACTACCAAAGGCTGAGGACTTTGAAAATGATTTTATTAAATCTATAATTGTTGTTAGAGTATTACTATTATATGAATTTCATATTTTATAGGAACAATGGTGCGTGACATAGATCCGGCATGGAGTCACGGTGAAGCAGTAGGAATTAAAAGCAAAATAAAATGTAACTATTGTGAAAAGGTTCTCAATGGGGGGATTACCCGATTGAAACAACATTTGGCACATGTATCAGGACAGGTGATAAAATGTCCGAAAGTGCCACCAAATGTGAGAGCTGAAATGCAGGGGCTCTTAAGGCAATTGCACAAAAAAAGTAGTAAAAGAAAGAAGAAGAACCGAGGAACTTAAAGCATGCAGAGAAGAGGTATTTGGTTCCTCTGATGATGACGATGAAGACCCGGAAATGACAAGGGCTAGGAGAGAAAGTGTAAAATCACTTCAGGAGGAGGAAGAAAGGAGAAGAATGCAATATGAAGCAGCAGCTAGAGGTAGCCAATATGAGCAGGGTGGTTCATCCGGATCGGAGGGAGTGAGTTTGCGTTGGGCATTTAGTCATAAACAACCCCATCAAGATCCAGACATTGAGCAGGTTGAAAGACCTCCTACACAGGCACCTCGTAGGCCAGATGTGGTGGGGCCAATTGACCCATTTGCTTATAGAAAACCAACATCAAAGCAGCAAGACATCATAAAAACACTAAAGGGCAAGTTTGGTAAAGCAAGAGATAATCTAGTGAGAGCTACTGGGAAGTTTTTTTTGGATGGAGGCATTCCACTCACAATGCATCTTATCCTTATTTCACCACCATGTTAGATGCAACTGCAGAACATAGTCCAGGTATAAAGGCACCCACCCCTTATGAGATTGGGCATGTCTGTGTTGAGAAAGAGTATGATGAGTTGCAGGCTTGGGTGGAAACTTTCAAATGGGCATGGAAGGAAAGAGGTTGCACACTAATGTGTGATGGGTGGACGACCATCACACATCGTTATCTCTTGAATTTTCTAGTCTACTCGTCTGTGGGCATGGTGTTTATCAAATCAGTTGATGCAACTTATTACATCCAAGATGCAAAATATATTAATAGATTATTGAATGAGGTGATTGAAGAAATTGGGGCAGATTGTATAGTTCAGGTGGTTACCGACAATGCTGCAAACATGAAGGCTGCAGGAATGATGCTTATGAAACAAAGGCCAAGGAGTTTCTGGTCTCCATGTGCAGCACATTGCCTGGATTTAATGCTTGAAGATATTGCAAAAGGAAAAGTCATGAAGCAAGTGATTGGTAAGATAAAGCAGATCACCAATTTTTTTTATCAGTCATGTAGACTCATTTCCATGATGAAAACACATACAGACAACCATGAACTACTGCGGCCTGGCATCACTAGATTTGCCACCCACTTTATTGCCATCGAAAGTGTTTACAAGTATAGAGAAGGACTTCTACAATTAATAAAATCACAAGAGTTCATGAATTCAAAATGGGGAAAGAGGCCAGGTCCCATTACAATAGAAGTATGTAAAACACTTGAGTCCAACAAATTTTGGCCTCATGTGAAGGGTGTTTTGAATGTTTTTGATCTCCTAATAAAGGTTCTTTGATTGGTTACGGCGCTGATAAGCCAACAATGGGCTTCTTACATGAGGCCATGGAGAGATCAAAGCTGACTATTCAAGCAGATTGTAGATATTACAAAAAGTAATGGAAGATCAACGACGATCGATGGGGACGACAATTGAAACATGATTTACACATTGCTGGTAAGTAAAGGCTATTTCCTTTAATATTTGAATTGTTGTATTCAATTTGGCCTCACTATATTAATTTATCATTGACTAAAATTCATTGGTACTTCTACAGGATACTTTTTTAATCCACAATTTTCGGATGGATGTATATCTGATGAAATCCGTTTGGGATTAAAAAATGTAATTGAAAGACTGGCAGCGAATACAGATGAAGCAATTTGGGCTACTAATCAGGTAGGCTAATTAAGGAAAAAAAGTATAACATTGTAATTTCTCCAATTTATTTTAATATGTTAATGTCTTCAGATTGATATATACAATGTACATGCTGGAAGCTTTGGAACGACGACTGCGCGGAGAGCTATCACACAGACCAATCCCGGTATTGATTGTAAATTTGTAATATCATTTCTATATTATTCAAGGACTTATTATTATTTTATTGACTCTAATATCATTTCTATTTGTTTCTCAGCTGAATGGTGGTTGAATTATGGAGAGAGTGCTCATGCACTAAGGATGATTGCTATTAAAGTCCTTAGTGAACCTAGTTTGATTCGGCCTCCAAACTGAAATGTTTCAGTCGATTCAGAATTTCGGTAAAATATTTTAGAGTTGAGTTTAGAATAACATAAGTTAGAAATATATACATATATATATAGAGAGAGAGAGAAATATAAGATCGATATTAAAATTTTAAAATATAATTTGATTAGTTTAGTTTATTCTACTGAATCAACTCATAATACGGCATGTATGACAAAGAATTAAACAAATAATAATGTTATCAACACAACAAATTAATGTCATCATTATATCAATAATAATAAAATTCAACAACCATAAAGTTTAAAACTTCAAATATTCTTTACAAAAATAGTGTTTAAAATTTAGACACATCCCTCAAGAGTTAAACATCACAATTCACAACCATAAAGTTCAAACTGCAATGAATTCCAGAAAATCGGAAGATTCATCCAAAATTCATAAAATTTGTCCAAAACAAAAAAAAAAAAAAAAATTGTAACTCTACGATTAGATCTCATTAATAATGACAAGACCTGATATTTCTCCTGCGATGAACTTTCTTACGTCAATAGTGCATTAGCTTAGATTCAATTAGTAGGCAGGCTGCTATAAAATGAATTTTGCTGCACTAAACCTTGGTTTTTCTAGCCCCTTTTTCTTGCACTACACAATCATCTGCATTCTCTTTTTGTAATTTGGGAAGGAAATCCTAATAACCAGATGTCCACAAGTGGATATGCTATCTATTCCTATTCCGTGGTCCAAATCTTAAACCAATATATATAAGATATTGTAATCTGAAGTATACAAGCAACAAATTTTTTAAGGTTGACATTTGCAAGCAATACTGGTGGGAGATGGGAGGAGCAGGGGCTGGTTGGTTGCTGAACCTGGTAGGCGGGTAGACTACCTGCTATAGCTCAGAGTTGGCCTCTGTTGCAGATGTTGTAGACTGTGAGATTCATCACTGCAAGGGATGGGCAATCACAGCAGTAGCAGCAGTTTAAGTGCTGGCAAAATAACAGAATAGACTATGGATTTAACCAGATTGTAACATACTGAAAATCATAGTTGAATGCAAGCAAAGGGACCCTCCTCTGATGGTGGGTTAGAGATGTCTTGGCTTTTTGGTAGCAGTCAAATTGAAAAAAAAAAAAAGGTTAATCTTCTAAGAAACAGAAAGTATATCATCAACTTGGTATCAGAAGAAAGATTGAAACGCATCAAATTCATATGGAGAAAATACAACAAGTATTGAAAAATATTTCAGCTGCCTTTACTAACGCCTTGTAGTTTTGGTAAGAATGGTTTCCTGAGAAAATATAATATGGTATTAGAGCTAGCCGGTCGTGAGTTCGGCTGGAAAAAAAAATGCATGGCACCAAAAGTGCGCCAACCGGATTTCACCAGAGGAGGGTGATGATGCCAAAAATAGGTTTCGGACACCACCGGTCAAGTAATAAATGCTAGGTGAAAATGTAGTAAATAAGTGAGTGAGAGAGAGGGAATTTATAGTGGTTCGGTCTGTATGACCTACGTCCACTTTGAATATGGTGATCTTTGATTGATAAGGTGGATTACAAGCGAGAGAGAGAGAGAGTAAGATGTTCATCCTTTTTTCAGTGATAAGAGGGCTCCTCTATTTATAGTCATCCCCTAACAGATGGGGACGACTTCTCTTTGGAGCCTCAGAGCTGTCCTCGAGGGACGGGCCAGGTGGAGGCAGGTGAGATATTCTCCGTAGGAATTGGTAGAAGCGGGACTGCTTCCAAAGCGACGTAGATGCCTGCCTTGACTTGGTCACTCCGTGGATCTGGACCTGGGCTTCCCTGGTGGATTTGGATCTGGCTCATCATATTCTAGGCCACTTGGGCCTGACTCATCAGAGGGTATTGAAAAGTATTTGTGTTGCGTATGCCAATGCCTCAAGGTTTTGATAGGATTGGTTAGCTCAGGAAATTTAATAAAAAGATCATGAAGAATTTACTAGAAAAATCACTTTAGATGTCCGGTGCACCAAAAAAGCCCTCATACAAAGGTGCACCAAAATCCCTGTCGCTTAAACAAAGGTGAAAATTGGTGGGAGGGCCTTCGCTATTACAGAGGAACTATGAGGGCCTTTTTTTTTCATGCACCAGACATCTAAAGTGATTTGTCCAATAATTTCTTGAAAAACCAAACTCCAAGATACAACATTTCTTACAGGCATTTTACCAAACATTCCTCACGCAGCATCCATTCATTCCCCAGAGATGACCACAATTACCATGAAGAAATTGAGAATAAAAGCTTTATAGCCAAAGTAGAATAATTAAGTTACAACCAACTATTGAGGAGCAAAAACAAAAAAACAAAAAAAAAGCCCAACCAACTAGTGTTTACCTCACTGCAGATATCCAAATCCTAAAATCCAAAATCCTCATAGTCTCTTCTGTTTTATGATAATACAAAAGGATTACTGACCATCTAGAGAATGGATCCTTGCTCCAAACTCCAAGTCACAAACAATTCGTAAGGCTCCACAGTGGGGCTCACCATCAAGAAAATCAAAACCGTTGAATATGAATAACACACTCTTGTACTGAAGGATCTGAAGAACACACTAGAGTAAGCGTGTGGGAGACAGGACAATCTTATTTGAGGAGATTCTGAGAACTAAAACAAGGTGTCTGTTGAGAATTGCAGACTCTTATATATATAGGGGAACATTCATATGCATCTTTCCCTCAGCATAGCGTGAGGGACACTTCCCTTTTTGAAAATTTTTAAGTACAAATTGCACTTTTCATGTGCAAAAAGGTGAGTGTCCTTTTTACCCTATGGCATATAAAAAATGCATTTTGTACCTCACCCTATATACTTGAAAAGTACATTTTGTATTTGGAAATTTCCAAAAAAGGAAGTGTCCCTCACCATATGGTGAGGGGAAAATGCATATCAATGTTCCTCATATATATATATATATATCAGATTCTCGCCGAAAAGACAAGTCAAAGGAGTTTGTTGTGAATCATCTCCAGGAAGTAACGTGAAAAGTTGATTGGAATGTTTAAGCTGAAGATCAGATTGGATAGGTGGGGACACAAAAGTATCAAATGAGGCTGGTTGAAGCATTCCTTTGAGGCAACTTTTTTTTCTTGTTTTTTATTTCCTAAGTGTGGAACTCCATGTGAATAGTGTGGGATTTTCTATACCCCAATCTACAAATGCGGAGTCTCTAAGTCCTAAATTAAGGGGTGGTTTGATTGCACTATTTACATATGTAAATGATGGATGTGTGTAGCTGTCACGCACCATCATATTTGGTTGTAAACAATTTACACATGCATACATAAATTACATGTGAAAATTCATTTTAGCATCAGATTTTCCACACTTTCTTTTTTCTATCAAAGGGTTAACCCTCCGGGCTGGACTTATCCCTTCAAGCTTAGAGACTCCGAATAGTATAACCTTTGGATTTCTAAAGTGCTACAACATTGTTAGAAACGTTCTTTAAGGGGCACTCCCTTTTTCCAAAAAAAATCATCTTATGGGACCCTAATTCATGATCCAAGTCATTCATCTTTAGAGGCCAAACAAAAACATAGGGTCAAATTTCATCTATTGATTTATTATGGAGTTTTAAGATATTTACAAAAGGTATATGCCCTAGTACTACCATTTTGGACTTTCATGGGCCCCATTTTCATGATCCGAGCCATTCATTTCTTTTAAAATGCCAAAAAGGACTAGGGCTCAAGTCATTCATCATGAATTTTGAAAAATTATTAAAAAAAATACTATAATAATGAATGTACTCATGCTCACGTGTGAAAAGATGTATAAAGGTCAAACAATTCATGGAATTTCTTTCACATGCTTTTCATTTGCACACTTAAATTTTAAGTATTGAACAATTACATATGTAAGTTACATTTACGCATCTAATGCAGAAATGCCAAACAACCCCTAAAAGTAAAATCCCCAAAATGTTGTCGTGCAGATAGGTGGAAATATAGGGATAGTACAATATGATCTGACCTACATAACACATTCTGAACCTACATTTGACTCACATAACTTGATCGACAATTTAAACGGGTCTGTCATGGAGAAAAAAATCTGACTGACATTTAAACTGATTGGAGATTTAGTATTTTGGTACTTAGAATAGTCTAATTCATATGGAGTGAGTAGAGCTTATAAATTTTTTTTTCCTCCTTGCAACCAGGGCCGGCCCTGGGCACAGCCAACACAGGCGGCCGGCTGGGGCCCCCAAATTTGGCATCCAATTAGGGGCCCCCAAATCAACAAAAAATCACAAAACATCTCTGCATCCTGCCCCAAAATCACCGTAAAACTCGTCGAAATCTGTCTAAAATCGCCGAAATGCTGTGCTATTTAGACCGGATTTTTCGGCCTGAATGACGCTGGGATTGGGCAGTCAGGCCGGAAAATCCGGTCTGAATATATTTTTTCCCACCGCCACACCCAAACAGGCCAAACCCAGCTGCCCCTGTCCTCCCTTTGTCAAAAACCCCTTCATCCCTTCCAGCCTCATCCAAATATCACCCATCAGTCAGCAGAAGATAAAAAAAAAAAGAACCAGACAGAAGAAAAAGAAGACGACAGAACAAAAGAAGGAGAAGGACGTCTGAGCAGCCACCAGTAGCCCGCTGCCCGCTCCAGCCCCATCTGCCATCGCCACTCGCCAGCAGCCAGACCCAAACGCTAGTGCCAGAGTGCGGGCGTGCGGCAGTGCCTTCCAGGCTTCCACGGTTCCACCTCCATCTCTGATCTCCAGACTCCAGGATCTCCTCCGATGATCCGATCTGGCGATGATGGCGATCTCCTCTGACCTCTCCGGCTCTCCGTCCTCTGACCTCTCTGTTTTCTCTTCTTGGTTTCCAAAGTCCAAGTAGCAACTATCACTGCATCAGGTAATATCTTTCTTTTGGCTTTCTTTTGCACTGCACGCATCTCAATGCCTTAAAGGCCTCTCTCCCAGACTCCCACACGTGGCTCAAACCCTCAGTCACTCAGTGCTGCCTTGTCTCCTTGGACAGTTGGACCCAGCCTGCAGGTCCGACCTGATTTCATAGAGGGCCCAACCTGAACCCAGCCCACTAGCAAAAAAAAAAGAAAGAGATTTTACTTACATCATGCCCCCGACTAGAAAATATCCTTCTGGCTCTGAGAAAAGGAAAAAGAAATAAAGATTAGACGATGTTGCTCAATCTCAAAGAGGAGATATACTGAAGTTTTTTGGTAAAAATGGACAAGTAGAAAGTTCAAATGAAACTTTGGTTGACGTTGAAGAAAGGAATGACGATGGTAATGAAGAACATGAATTAAATGAAAGTATTGAAGCTTTGGTGAATGAAAGGGTTGAACATTTGGTGAATGAAGATGTTGAGGCTTTGGTGAATGAAAACGTGGAACCTTTGGTGAATGAGAATGTTGAACCTTTGCCGATGAATGATAATGTTTTGGCTGTAGACTACTTTGATCCAGCAAATTGGGACAAGATTTGTCAAAATTATAGAGATTTACCTGTCGAAAAGGGTCCTATAAGAATTACTAATATCGATTTTCCCAGAGATCACCTTGGCAGACATTTTTCTTCGAAGCATTACACTCGCATAATGCCAAATGGATTTGAAAATGATAGAACATGGCTCATATATTCTGTTTCTTTGGATAAGGTCTTTTGTTTTTGTTGTAAGTTGTTCAAGCAACATGGGAACACTTCTCAATTGGACAGTGAAGGATATTGTGACTGGCATAACCTAAGTAGAAGGCTTTCAAAGCATCAATCATAGTTGGTATGAACTAAAGAAGAGATTTGACAAGAGTGAAACAATTGATAGAAAAGTGCAAGAAGAAATCAGCAGAGAGAGGGAACATTGGCGACAAGTGTTACTAAGAATACTTGTTGTAGTGAAAGCACTTGCTAAACAAAATTTGGCTTTTCGTGGAAAAAATGAGAAGATTTATCAGGAGAAGAATGAGATTATTTTAAGTATAATCGAAATGATTGCTGAATTTGATCCAATACTGAAAGAGCACCTTCGGCGCATTCAAAGTAAGGAAATTCATTATCATTATCTTGGTCATAAGATTCAAAATGAATTGATAGAGTTGTTAGCAAGTGAGGTGAAAAATGCTATTGTCCAGAAAATCAAAGAAGCCAAGTATTTTTCAGTATTACTTGACTGTACACCAGATATTGGTCATGAAGAGCAAATGTCGCTTGTGATTCGATTTGTGGATGTTACATCAAGTGCACCAAAGATTGAAGAGTTCTTTTTAGGATTTTTAATTGTGGATGACACATCAGGACTGGGCCTATTTAACGCACTCAAAAATATTTTGAACACACTTGAGCTTGATATTGGTGATATAAGAGGGCAGGGGTATGACAATGGATCTAATATGAAAGGAAAACACAAAGGAGTTCAAAGAAGACTACTTGAACTAAATCCTAGAGCCTTGTACACCCCATGTGGTTGTCATAGTTTGAATCTTGCTCTTTGTGATATGGCTAACTCTTGTTCAAGAGTTATATCCTTTTTTGGAGTGGTACAACGGATCTATTCATTATTTTCGTCTTCTACAAAGAGGTGGAAAGTGTTTAAAGATCATGTCAAAGATGTGAAGCCCAAGTCGGGTCTCTCGCTAAAGTCATTGTCAGCAATACGTTGGGAGAGCCCTGTGGACAGTGTTCGTGCAATTAGACATCAAGCTCCGCAAATAAGAGATGCTTTGGTTTACTTGGCCGAAAATAGTGATGATCCTAAAACAAAGACTGAAGCCGAGTCACTAGCGATACATGAAATTGAAAGTTTTGAGTTTTTGCTTGCCATGGTAATTTGGCATTATTTACTTTTTGCTGTTAACTCCGTTAGCAAAAACTTTCAAACTGAAGACATGCAAATTGATATGGCCATACATGAATTGAAAAGACTTATTTCTATTTTTGAAAAGTATAAAGAATCTGGATTCGAAGAAGCATGGCAGAAGCTAAGGACATTGCAACTACGATGGAAATTCAACCTGTTTTTTGTGTAAGGCGGATCATTCGTAGAAAAAGCAGTTCGATGAGAATGTTAGTGAAGAGGTGACACAATCAGCTGAAGAATCTTTTCGAGCTAACTACTTCTTATTTATTGTAGACCAAGCTCTTTCTTCGTTCAAGAGTAGGTGTGAGCAATTTGAAGTGTATGAGAAAATTTTTGGGTTCTTGTTTGATTTGGAGAAGTTAAAGTCTGCAAATCTAGATACTTTAAAGGCTTCTTGTAACAATCTTGAAGAATTTTTGAAACATGACGGTGTTTTTGATATTGATGGGACAGATTTATTTTCGGAGTTAAGAATCATGAGAGATCTTTTACCAGATAACGCAAAGAAAGCAATCGACGTACTAAATCATTTGAAGTCACGAGATAATTGTTTTCCAAATGCATGGATTGTATACAGAATTCTGCTGACTATACCAGTTACCGTTGCATCTGCAGAAAGAAGCTTTTCAAAGCTAAAGTTGATCAAATCTTACCTTCGATCAACCATGTCCCAAGAAAGATTAAATGGATTGTCTATGTTATCTATTGAAAAGTCTTTGGTAGAAAAGCTTGATTATGAAGACTTAATTAGTGATTTCGCAGCTAGAAATGCAAGAAGACTAGTAGTTTTTCAGTAGTGCTTAGTTTTTGTAATTGAATTTTGGTGTTAATTGGTTAATGTAAAACACAATTCTGATTCGGTAAGAGTAGGTAAGGAGTTTAGACTTAATTTTCGATCAAATAATAAAAAAATTATTTTTTATTTTTTTATCATTTATCGGTGGGTATACGGGTAGGGCCACACTATAAGAACTCGTCTAGGGCCCCCGAAAACTCAGGGCCGCCTCTGCTTGCAACCTAACTTAAATATAAACGTTATATTGAAATAGATTGGGTTTGGGAAAAATATACTACGGAATGGGCCATATTAAATGGGTTAAGAGGTTGGGTTGACCTTCACCCGATGCGGGTTGAAGTTTCTTGACCCATTTAAAAAGTATCAATTACAGGTTAAACTTCAGCCTGTGTTAACCGACCCATTTGCACCCTTTTGAAAATCACCGTCATTTGCCAACGCACTCATGGTTGAGTGGTGTAGGGGACTTCGGTGGGTTAAATGGGTGACCTGCCCTGGCTTGCTCATATTAGGTGCAAATTTTACACTAGCTCTTTGGGGTCAGGATGGTTGAATTATATATTTTAGCCTAAGTGGATTTTGTATTTTTATATGTCGGAGGGTGTCCTAGCCCTTTAGGCCAGACTAATCCCTTCAGGCCCGGGGGGAGCCGAGTAAACCCCCTATGGTCCCAGTGTGGTAGCGCAATTTTAAACACTTAACCTGCTGGAGAAATTCGTGGTCCTAAACAAACTGAGATACCCCTTCGGGATTAGCCTAAGTGGGTTAGGATGGTTGAATTATATATCTTGACTAAAGTCAGACGACAATCACATTGCAAGTGGATTTGGGTTTTTGCAGGCTCACCCCATTTTTAACTAGTTGATATATTTTTTTAATGGGATGTACTCTTATCATATCTACTTTGGTGGGTAAAACACATTGCACCGAATTAAAGTGAAGGCTTGTGATTGTGGGCCGGTTCAAAATATTGGATGTATAAAGATAATATAATTAATTGAGTGTAATAATATTATACCAAAAAAGTTCTAAAATAAAATCCGATACGTACCTATCATAGGTTTGATGTCACAAATTATTAACCAGCCACGAGCCGCGTTGGGTACAAGGGCAGACTATAGTAAGTCTGGGTAGGCTTGGTTTAGCCCGATCTGTTGGATTCTCTTAACTACACTCGGCAATAAATGAGGTCAAATACTCTTAATCCACACCCGCTGCAGGTCAATTTGATCCAGCAAGCAAAATAGCCATTGAAGGGTGAGTCAACCAACCTAACCTGACCCAAACTAACTTGTGAGCTTTAGCTTGAGCTCAATTTCATTTTAACAACTATTGGAGGTCTATTACCTAGTTTTTCATTGGGCAAAAGTGGGGCCGAGGTCCATTAACCTTTTTACTTCCCATACATTGAACCAATACTTGCAAACTCTAACTCATTTTTGAGTGCTTTAAGCAAGCCCATCTTCGTTTCAAAAACATATGAGGGTTAATTTTGGGTCACATGGGTTGACCCTTACCCAACCCGCTTAAATGCGGCTCAAAGAAATCTGACCCACGACCAACCGATATATTATGCGGGTTTAATTATATATGGGTTGGGTCAATGTGCTGGGTTAGGTTTTGCCGACCCTAAAATCACACCAAGTTGCTAATATTAATAAATAAATTTAAACCTTGACGCAACCTTATATGTTGCCAAATTAGTCATGGAGCAACATTAGTTGAGGTGGGCTTTACAACCGTCTAAAACTTTAGAACAGTTCTACCCAAAAAAAAAGAAAAAACTTTAGAACAGGTTTGTCCAATGGAACTTCGTGGCATTGCTTATTTCTTCGTCGTCGTCCCATCGCCCTTTTCCCTTCGTTGAAGCACAGGCACGGTCAAAGGCTCTCCTTCCTTCCTTCTCCCTATTTGGTCGAAGCAGAACAGAACAATAGCCATTTTCCCTTTCTTCCATCGACACGAGGCTCGAGAAGCCCATGCACATATCATTCGTTTTCATGTGCGACCTTACTCTTCAGGTTGAATTAGGTCGAGTTCGAGTTCATATCAAGGTAGGTTCTTGAAACCTGATCCACAAGCAGAAGCCCAGTTGCCATAGTCTTGCATCAGCAGAATTGACCCAATCAACAGTTGAATCTTCTCTTCGATGTGTCAGAGCCATTCCAACTTCGATTTCTGGTCTGTCTTCACGTGAGTGCTCATGGAAAGCGGATCTACGTATCAGATTAGTCTAATTTTTTATTACATAAAAAATGGTGGTTCATAAGAAGAAGGCTGAAGTGGAGTCTCCCTCCACAAACTAGGAGGATTTGAAGGGAATCATATTAGAAAATATTAATCAACTCTCTGCAATGATGGTTCAAATCCAATAAACTCTTGCAAGAATGGAAACCGCGGCGTGTGGATAATCATTGAGATGATGACGAGAATATTTGGGATCCACGAGAGATCAACACACAGTCCATGTTGATCGAGATTTAGATATTAAACTCGTGATTCCCTAATATGATGTATAAATTTATGGATTGGTTAGTGTGTGTGGAGAATATTTTCGCACACAAGCCAATGACGGATGGCTTTAAAGTTATACCTGTGGCAACTTGATTTCACAATTATGATATAATATGGTGGGCCAAGTTGCAAAAGAAGAGAAGTAATCAAAACATTGACCCCATTGAAATATGGATCGAGATAAAAAATCTGTTGAATCAAAAGTTTCTTCTAGTCAACTATTCCAGAGATCTATGTTCAAGCTTTCAAGACTTGAAACAAGGGTCCAAAACTGTTGTTGAGTATTCTGAGAAGTTCCTAACCATATATGCTCATTGTGGCTTGAATGAGGATGATGATGTGTTAATTGACAGATATTTTCATGGGTTGCGAGTAGACATCCAACATATCCTCACATTTAAAAACTTTAATAATGTTGATGAGATTATCCAACATGTTATCAAAGTTGAGGATATTGCAAATTATCAAGCCCGAAAATTTACTACATCTAAAGAACTATGCAAAAGAATTCACTAAACCAAGTGGTTCATCAGAATGAGTTTCCACCAAACCCGAAGGTCAAAATAAGATCACATGCTTTAATTGTAAACAACATGGGTACCGTGCAATGGAATATCCCAAACGCATTCACCTCATTAAGAATGAAAGTGATGTGAAAGATACTCCATATGATCTTAAAGAGAATGAAAAGAGGAGGTGGAGGAAGTAGGGCCCATCGAGGGTCTTGAGTCTCTCATGGTCATCAAAGAGACTACATCAACTACTGAGAATAAATGGTTGCGAAATAACATTTTTTGCTCAAAAAGTACAGTCAATGATCAAGCATGCACAGTCGTAATTGATGGAGGCAACTGTAAAAACATCCTCTCTCAAGCTCTTACTAAAAGATCGAAAGCATTATCATCCATATTTTGCTAGATGTTTAATGACAAGTGATGAAGTGCAAGTGAGATATGCATGTCTAGTTACTTTTTCAATTGGTGGGTACAGTTTGGTGTAAGGTGATCCCCATGTATAGTGGTGATATCTTGTTGGGTCGTCCATGGATGTATGACAAGAATGAGACTAATGGCATGTGCGACAACACGTACACATTCATGCATGGTAAAAAGCAAGTCACACTTCATCATATGAAACCAGCACCACCACCAAAGTAAGGGTCAAGTTCTCGTATCACCAAGGAGATGCTTCATGTCTACAAAAGCAACATCAATCAAGAAGAAAAGCCGAGTTCGAAGTCGAACCCTTTTCTAACCTTTTGTTGGGAGGGGGAGGGGGGGGGCACTACCAAAGCATTAGAACAAGATCATGGTCCACATGTGGGACCCAAGGAAGTTTATGAATCTCTCTATTAATTGTTATTAGTTTCTAATTTAATTTTTATTTAATAAGATGTAATTAGGATTAGGTTTCTAATTTGGATAGAATTCTTATTTTTGTTTCCTAATTTGATTAGGGTTGTTTCTCAAGCCCTAAGTTTCTTTTATTATATATATTGCATTGAAGAGATCATAATCTTAGATTTTGAAATTAATAGAATTTTCCTTGTGGATTTATCATTGAAGAGTGTCTTCATCGTGTGTGATTGTTTCTGCAAAAACCCTTATTGTGCTGCGGCACCTTCTATTTCAACCCTAGGATTGCATCAGTGTGTGATTGTTTCATGGATGCACCTCACACGAGCATCTTTAAAAGGTTTACCAAATATTGAAATGCATCAAAAAGGCTATGGGACAGAGCATAATGCATTCAAAACATGAAAATATAGATATTGAAATGATTGAGATCTTCCATGATGCAGATTGGGTTGGGTCTAAAACAAACCGGAGTTCAACTACTGGGTACCATGCATTAGTTGGTGGGAATTTGGTGTAATGACAAAATATAGAAAAAAAAAAACTTGTTACGTTATCAAGTTCTGAAGCAGAATACGATGTAATGTCTCATGGAACAAATAAACTCTCGTGACCAGGGACGGACCGAGGCACAACCACGTGGGTGCGGCCGCACCCGTTAAATGACTGTGTTTTAAAAAATTCAATAAAAGTTGTGGATCCGCCCTCAAAATCCATATAAAAATCCTAAGTTTGCCCCCAAAACCAAACTATCTATTAAGGTCTACACCCCTCAAATGAAAATCTTGGGTCTGCCACTGCTCGTGACCATGGAAAGCAATGATGCAAGAACTAGGCTTCAATTTCAACAAGACTATGACTCTTCACTGTGACAATAACATTGCTCGTCATATTATCACAAATCTAAGTCTATCATGAGAGGACAAAATATATTGAAGTTGACTGCTGCTTTTTTTTAAAAGGTGGCAACGAAGGAAATAGTGTTAAAGCTCATACACATGGCCAGTCAACTTGCTGACTTCCTAACAAAAGTGGACACGAAGATCCAACTTACAAATGTTTTTTCCAACCTTGGGATCGTAGAAATCTATTAATTAGCTTGAGGGGGAGTGTAAAAAAACAGCAGTTTAGTAGTTTATTTTTCAATAGTTTACTTATTAGTAGATGTTGAATATTATTTCTCGATAATATACCAAATAAAACACAAACTTCAAAATTATTCCAAATTATTTGCCTTCTACATTATTTGCAACAATGATGTTTTTCTTTTACATCAAATATATCGGCATATTTTTCACATGATCATACATCAATATTAATCACTCTGGTCATAGTAAAATTTGAGCAGGGTCAAAAGCAAGTTGAGGTTCGTGAGCGAAAGCGTAGGATCAAGAAAAGATGAAATTCACACCTATCAAACAGGTGATCTAGACAGCCATGACATCAAAATTCTCTTTCACATTCTCTTTCTTTATTTCTTTTTTCATTTTTGGTGTATCCATAGCATAGCAAATGTTCCACAAGAATCGCACAGAAGAAAGATGATCCTTAACATCCAATATAACCAATCCATGCACCCCTTAGAAAAATGATTAGAATAGAGCCAATAGCCTCTGTAAATTTTCTTTCTTTCAATACCAAGAACACTTATTTATTTATTTGTGGAAGATACTAAGAACACAATAATTATCAAATCGATGCAAATAAAAACTAGTTGCCTTTCCTGTACAAATGAAAAATCAGCTTCAAGAGAAGTTGGAGAAGCAACTTTGCAATAGAACCTCACCAACCCTTCCCTATAAGCCATAACCAATCAGCTGTTACCCCTCCAAATATACCTAATAGCAGGCATAAAACAAGCAAGTTCCCCAGGGCATTTTGCTCAGGACCCTGCAGAACCACCAAAACCAATTGAACCAGAATAAGAAACTATCCTTCAGGTGTTCAGTTCACATGACATTTAACAAGGGAAATGCTATCTGTATCTACACGGTACCATCACAAAAGTGGCAATCAACATAAGTCTAGGTTTAGCCAATCCATTTAATGGTAATAAATAATCTAATTACTTTACATTGCAATTTGGACTACGAGATTTCCACGTGGAAGAACAAGTCATAGTAGCATGTTCTGATAATAAATGTGCAACAATATGAAATTAACTAACCTTGTAACCTCTGGGTGCTGCAGTAAAAACACAGACAGTAAGATAACCATTGCTCAATCCCAAAAATGATGTGAGCATAATCATCCATCCTTGGTCTCCATATTTAGCGGTGAAATAAAATGCAGGAATCAATAGTAAACGAGCAAAAGTTGCTAATAAGATTCCGCTCCGTGACAACATTCTAAGGCTTTCTATTAGAGGAATGTACCTCCCAATGAGATCCCATATATTATACATTGCTATCAGAACAAGTGCATACCTACAATAATCACCACAAATCTGACAATGAGCCCATGTGGAAAGTAAGTGCATTGAAACTTAACGCCAGTAGAGCTTATAAGTTTCTGATAAAAAATATTTGGATTGAAATATATCTGGTTTGATATAATCCTTTATTAAGATACCAAACTTGCACCCGACACAGTGCAGACATCTTATTTGAAAGATATATGTAGATATGCCTTTACCAAATTCTCCCATGTTAACTAAAAATCATTACAATTATACATACAAACTGTCTAAAAAGATTTAGCTAACCATAGACTTGGAAAATATCAATTTACTTACTAAAACTAAGAGGCATTTTAAAATTCTAAAAATACGCTTTTCTTATATGATTTAAAAATAAGCTCTTCTTATATGATTTAAAGCTTATTTACATATCAGAGTATTTGGTAAATCTCTAATTGTGTTTTTTTTTTTCTTTTTTTTTTTAGCTTAATCACAAATCACAGCTTTTGCCTTAATAAAAACCCCAAGGGGGGCTGTTTTTTTTTTTCTTTTAGAGATTTTAAGCTAAAGCAGATGGAGGTGCACAATGAAAATTTTACAAGTGCTTTGACAAAAATAACCTCATAAAATTTTCAAAAGAACACAGTACGTTCTACATTGTAATTTTTCAAAGATGGGCCACAATTACCACAATTCCTAAAGGTGGGCATCAATTACCTCATGAAATAAGAGCTGTTTATTTTCTTTGTTGTCCTCCTGGCTGCTAGCTCAACTGGTTAGGACAAGGACAAGTGTGTGTGTGTGTGTGTGTGTGTGTGAGAGAGAGAGAGAGAGAGAGAGAGAGCAAAAAAAGATAATTTTTTTTATAACTTTACCAAACGACTAATTATAAATTAGAACTCAAATATTAGAGATTTTATATTTTAAATCTTAATCTAATTAGCTCTTATTAATTACTCGTGAGTTTCCAAACGGCCCCTAAAGCTGATAGAGTGGACAGAGTACTCGAACTATTTTCCTCTCAGTCACTCTGTTTGAGCCTGTTTCTGAATTAGGTTATAATTCTTATTCAGTATGAGTTCCTCAGGCAAAAGACGTTGATAAGTGTTTTAGGGACTCGAGTTTCGAAGAAAGCAAGGTATAAAAATATAAATCGGTATCGTTGTTTTGAGTCAAATGAGCATTACCATGAACCCAAGTTGTGTTTGCCAGTATCCTCAGATATAAAGCCAGGGAAAATTGACAGTGTCAGCAAATATATCATAATCATGGCAGCAGCATAATCAATGTTTTGTGAAAACAGTTGCTTGTTACTCAGGCGCTCTTGTTGTTTGGGATCCTCTTCAACCTACAGAAGTCACAATATTTTATTAGAAACCTATGAGAATCTTCAGTCGGTTGGAAGACAACAAATTTAACACCAATGGAATGTGATTTGTATACTCTTGAATTAAGTTGGACTTGGATGCCACCAGCAGCAAGATCAGCTGTAACTGTTGCAGATCCCTGTGAAGCAGCCTTTGAACGATAATAGTTCACAATTGGCAATTTGGGAAAGACATATGCATAAAGAAACACACACAGTAGCTCAAAAAATGCCGAGATTGCAAAGAACAAGACTGCAGTGGTAGATTAAATGGAATGATCAGTAGGGAACACCAAGAAAGAGTTCAAAACCCTTAGATTCCATAACATCTCAAAGGTAAGCTGCAATGAATTCATTATACAAACATTATCTCATGACCAAATACGAAGTTATCATTGAAGTTTCATATAAGAAAAAATCTAAATAAAGGTTAATATATAATTATTACTGGGGTAATCTAACAGAAAAACTATGGTAGACAATTAAGCAACATAATGTACTTGCATAACAGCTGGGAGCGGGAACTGCTGGTCCACTTGCACACAAGAAGCCATCCACACAACAACCAAAAATTTGAAAGCGTTACAAAGATGGCGAGGGCAAGGGATGTTGAGATTCGGTCGATTGGCAAGTTTCTCTTTCAAGACTAACTGAAAGAAGCAACATGTCCATATCCTAAGATCATGTTAGATGCAATGGGTCCAAGAACTAAACTGCCTGTCCCTGTGAGATTGAGCATTTCCTGCGCGGAGTATAAAGAAATACAGAAAAGGGTGGAAACATTTAAAAGAACTAGGTTGAGATAGGCTGCACACTCATGTACAATGCTTGGGCCATTATCACCAGTAGATACTGTTAAAGTTTTCGTATAGTACCACATGGATGATAATTTCTCTAAATCACACAATTGAAGAATGGATATGGATCGATTTAGTGTCCCCTTCGCTCGAGCAACCCCTCTTTTTATATAAAAAACCTTCCTTTCATATTTCAATAGAAATTTACTCTTATCTAATTAGGCTAGAGGTATTAAAGAAAAAAAATTGGCTCTCGATCCAACGGTTCAGTCCATTTGAATGGGTGCAAACCATGGGCTTCGGAGTAATTGGGGGGGGGGGGGGGGTCCCGTGTGTGGATGGTTCGGATTGGTGATAGGTGGGGCCCATCATGGTGTCTCTCACCATTGGACAGTTAGGTTTAACTATCATTGGGGGGGGGGGGGTCCCGTGTGTGGATGGTTCGGATTGGTGATAGGTGGGGCCCATCATGGTGTCTCTCACCATTGGACAGTTAGGTTTAACTATCACAGGAGCATTTCCCATATATATGTGTATATATATATATATGAAAATCGTAAATCTTCTTGCCTAGAGAAGTACTCTCAAGAAGAATACAATGTATAGGCTTCAATCAGATCAATTCTTGTGCTTTTGGTGTCATTTTAGTAGGGTAAGGCTATCCTAAGCTCAAGCTTAGGATAAAATTCCGTAAGCTCACGCTTCTGGGGCCCACCCTTGGTCCATTTGGATGGACCAAACACATAACCCCCTTGAAGTGCACATGTCCACCAACTTTCGGTCATATCCGAATTTATTAAACCGTTAGATCGACTATGTACCGATCCGAATGGACTGTTGACCATTAAAATTTTGGGGCCCAAATGGAGATGATAGAAATCACGGTTGGGGCTGATTTTTTACAGAGAGGAGGGTCCTTGGGACTCCTTGAAATCCCCCCCATCCCCACGTGGGTCCCCAGGTGGGCCCCACCACATACTTGAGCTTACCTTATCCTAAGCTTGAGCTTAGGAGAGCCTTGCCCATTTTAGTATCGAAGGGTAAAAGAGGGGTGGATGAAGGTTGACTAAAAGAAAGATAATGGTGACCGATAATGGCAGCGCGTATCACCCATTACGTGTAAATAGTGGTCGATACAAACTTCCATGGATGTGAGCGGCACTAACATCAAGTTTTCAGAGCAGCCTTGGCCGCTAATCCATGGATGGAAGAACCACCTGCACCAAGACTTGCACCTGCTAGTAACACCTGTCAACTTTGCTATGTATTCAGCACTACTCTTCTCGGCTAGTTATTAATGTAAAAAGAGCTTTACTATGTTCTGCAAGATACTTTCTCAACCCTCAATTTCAATATGCAGAGGAGAATTAAAATACATCAGGCAAAAGATGTGTGAGCTTGAAGAGTGAAACTGAGAAAACTTTCAAAAGATGAAGATGAACCTTGTGATGCAATAAATGAAGTACATATGAAAGGTTGATAGGTGAGAACATGTATTGTAACTCATAAATGACGGTAATTGTCTATTTAGAGATTTATCTTCAGTATTTCTTTAGGTTTAATTTTCAGTATTTAACATTTTAACGATCAACTTAACTTATTTCCTTTGTTATAAAAAAAATTAACTGATTTCCTTCTAATGCTTAATTTTTAGCTGACGGGGATTGAATTAGACAGAAAATACTCTAACTCTGAACAAGTTTGCTAACAAAGTCCTCAATCAAACGAATTTTGCATCCATTTGAAAGAGAAACCGAAGAACTTTTTGTTCTATTAACATGAACCCATGAACAGTCGAACATGTTGGTCCTTGTTGTAATCATTGTTTTTCTATTTGATGTTTGCAGTGCTCACTTTCAAGGAATGTTTTATCTTTAGTTATCTCTTTCATCGATATAATTCACTGTCACCGATCAGAAAGAACAAGCACAAACAGAAGAGAGAGAGAGAGAGAGAGAGAGTAAAAAAATGATAAAAAGATTTCAACGAAACACGTCTAAGGAGTCAAACAACTAGAGAAAAAGAAGTTTATGGAGCCTATCTCAGGGTCATATTTCTGAGCAGTAAAAACATGTCCATGCATTACTATTTCAATCTACAACTGTCAGAAATTATTCCATTGCAGGCAATTTTTTATTTTTTCGAATCACAGTTTCTGTTAGTTCAAATTTAATCAAAAGATTCATATAGTCCGTCGATATTTCAGATTGAAACAATCATAAAAGAACAAGGCCACATTGCAGGAGTTACACAGCATATCCACACTGTTATGCTTACACAGTATTGATTTCTTCAACAGATATTAAATTTAAATCATCCGAAAATTGATGGATTTTTCAATATAAACTAAGAAACACTCATAGATATAATGAGATATGGGACGCATACTAGCTCCTTTTCGAAGACCATCTTTAGTATTTTCAAAGGCTGCCTTTGTGATTAACCTCAATGCAGAAGTTAGAGCCCCAGAAGCAGCCACGCCGGCCAGAAAAGACTGCAATTCCACAACAAGAAGCAACATAATATATGTTGGAATATAATCCAATAACATATATGAAATAACAAAAAAGAAAAAATAAGAGTATAAAGAAATGTTATATTACTTGGATGAGTTCGGAACTCATGAAAGACAGATCACCAATCATTCCCCCCTGAACATGAGCATCTGCAACTCCAAAAGATCCGCTAATTGCACATACACATATAAAGGGTCCAATCCCTCCTTTGCCAGATGTTGCCAAATCCAACTATTGGGAAAGGGTAGTAATCAATATTAAACTGAAACAAGTTAGATTGCATTTTGGTAGAAAAGATTAAAAAAACATCTGTTTTTATTTTTCTTTCAGGGCCCAGGGGTTCTTTGGTCATGAAATCCAAATCCGACTTTTGAGTTAGACCTATTATGGGTTTCTCCCTGCAAATCATTTCAACTCAAACAGATAAAAAGAAAATCCAGAAGTCTGACAGCACTAAAGGATCAAAAGTATTTGCAATACATAACTGAAAGAATCAGAGAGCTTAAACAAAAGCACTTACAATTAGAACTGACAATGAACTTATGAAGAAGAGAGTATATCCAAATAAGTTGCGACGTCTTGTATTAATCTTTGCTTCCCTGTATGCTAGAATTGCAATTATCGCAAGTGCAAAAGGTTGATAGCAAAGAGTGAGTACTCTTGTTGGGTGATACTTCTGCACAAGAAAACAATTGGTGTGCAGTGAGTTTATCCAATTTGAGAAGCATCCAAACAGAGCAGAAAATCTTTCCACTACACAAAACCAAAAAATGGGTCCTTCACCATCTCATAAGCACTAATATGAATAAAATACTGGTGAGCAACTGAACACCTACCTGAAATATTACACCATAGTAATCTCCAATTGTCAACATACTATTCCAAGAAAAGAGGCACCCATTTCCTAGAATCCAACATACAAACATTGCAGTATACTTTCCCTGATAGAGTGAAATGATATTAAATACTTTTTCAAAACATACTCATTATTGACAAAAGAAAACATATAAGCATATGGAAAAAAGCAAAACAAATTTCAAATATAAACCTTTTGTCTTGTAACAGAAGCATTTTCATCATAGGAATCCATGACCACACCCCACAAATTAAGCCTGTCAATGTAAGTAAAACAGAATTAAGACTGGGAATCTCGACCATCATTGTGATAAAATCTTCTTAATATTAAAATGGGTGAATGTGTTCCTTGGACTTCAAGAACTAAGTTGAGCAGGAAAAATCTATTATAACAATGCAGAGCAGTTTTTCAATATTTCAATAGCAGTGATTAAAATAATCATATAACCACATGCAATCTAAGACATTTGACAAAGTTTATTATATATTTGGAATCTGATTTTCAGCTCATCATGCGACATCAAAATAAGAACAATCTGACATACAAAAGTAGGTATAGACAATTCCAGTCATGGGTTTACATTAGATATACATAAGAAAAAACACTAACAGTTGTCCCAACTATGTTCGGGTTGGCTAGACGAATTTTGTTTCTCCATTCTTGAGCCAAATCCTCAGATAAGTTACATTAAATGATCACAAGTAACCGTTTAACAATTTTTTATTATTAATTATGGATGGATTGGTTTACGGGTGATCAATCATAGGCCCTACTTTGACTAGAGTGAGATAAAATTCTCACTCCAAGGAGTAAAGGATGATTTTGAGCGGTTTGGATTAATTGTGGTAGTCTTATTATTTTTGTATTTTAATTGTCCTCAAAGTTTTGAAATTTTATTTTTTTAAAATATTGTGGTATTATCAAATCTATGATTTTTTAAGATATAAGTATAAAACTCTGCAAAAAAAATATATAAATTTATTTTTAAATGATAAGTAATAAAACAAAAAATATAAAAAATATTATTGATCCCCCCTTAAAAAAATCCTTGTTCTACTCGTTGTTAGTCAACTATTGCTTGCCCCTCCTATTAGAAAATCCTAGCTCCGCCACTGTTGATGGCAAAACCATCCGCTCACTAATTCTACATGGATTTCAGCTTCCAACTTTCAACGGATCTCTATGAGTATTATCAAGCTATTAACTCACCGGAATCGATTTTTTCCAAGCGAAGGAGAGTTGATGCAATGCAGACCAGGCCCAAGCCAACTCGGCAAACCTGTTGACCCATAGGTCAATCTGGTCCATTGGGTTCAACCCACATGCCCAATCTGACCAAGAGCTATTGAAGGCTTGAAGCATCGTCTTTTATCATATTTCTATTTCTATTTCTATTTTCATTCCTTATTTGATTAGAGAAAACTTTCTAATTTTTATTTCTTGTTTGATTAGGATTACTATTATCTAGTTTCCTATTTTATTTCGACCTCTTCAATATTATAAAGTCTTAATGTCCAACCAATAGAACTTAGAAAGGACTGATCCTACTTCTCTATATAAGGATGATCAAACCTCATCGTAATTCATGCTTATTATCAGTTAAAGATTTCTCGGATCTTTCTCCATTATTGGTGATTTTTCATTATCGTGTGTGTTTTCTTAGTGGGATCCCTTCGTTGGATTAGATCAACCCCACCTAAGGCTTTGATCTATTCAATCGCGGATCCGAGTCTGTGCCACTGTTGCAAAGGCTCCAGTAGGCCTAAAAATGCATATCAAGCTATAGCTACAGTCAAGCTCAACTCAAGCTCATATATTTATGATCTATTGTTCATATGCTAAATTTTCAATGAGACTGGATCTACCCAAGGAGATTAAGGTAAGTCTAGAATGACAGAATACATATAAAGAGAGTTATGGCTATAAGATATATTAAGATATGTTTCAGATTATACTAAGATATCATAAAATCACAAGGTCGATTAATATCTTAAAAGAATTAGATTTGATCTTATTTCCTTAATTTTCTTATTCATAGTAATCTACAAATATCAGAACATAGTCAACTTATGAAATCCAAATTCTAAAGTTCTCAAGTATCAGAGAAATGCCCTATTCCAATCCTACAACTAGGCCAGCCATCATACTAACTTCTCCTACTTCTGCAACAACCACCAAATCACAATCCTTCTCCCTCATCCTTCTACAAAACTCCCTCATCCAAACAGTCATTCCAAGCCACAGAAGTCAGATCTCGTCCTTTCTTTTCTCCAATGCTGTCAAACAAGAGCTTTGTCTTCAAGATTTACCATCATACATCATATGCATCTAAGAGAGATCACTAAAGATCTGGACTAGTGGTTCATTGGCTCCTACAAACTCACAATAAGCAACTTAACAATGATGGACTCCAAAGACCGGCAATTACCACCATCACTACATGATGGACGTTTTTCCAATGAAAAATCACCCATTCCTTTCAGGAGACCAAGGGTTATGTTCAGTGTAACTAATCGCACAATCCTTTCTTTAAAGTCCATTAGACTGCAAAAGGGTAATAGGACATACTAGGAAGGCTGCAGCAGTTAGATATATTAAGATATTTAGGATTATAAAAAGATTTCATAAAATTGCAAGGCCAATGAAGATCTTGATGGGATTAGATTCGATCTTGACTCGTTATTTATCTCATCCATATGGGATTTTCAACTTATAAAATGTGACCTATGGTTACAAACCTTCATCTGCATCTGCAATTAGAAGCCCAGTTGGAGGCCGGTGATTAGGACCCAAGGTGACCAAAGTTTGTAGCAATCACAATAGGACAAAGTGCAAGCATAAGTGGTGACAAGAAGATGGCAACTCGAGGTCGAGTTCTTCCAGAGTAGAGGAGGATGATGGGGATAAGCCTGCATCCATTGATGTTCGACCGAGGAGACCAAGTAGTTGGCCAAGTGCTTTAGTTACTAACACTATGTTTGGGAAGGGGGGAGGGGAGGGGAGGGAAATTTTGAGGGGGAAGAAAAATGAAGGGGATGGGAGGGGAGGGAAAATTAATTTTCCCTCATCTTGTTTGGATAGGGAGGTAAAGTAGGGGAGGAGAGGGAAAATGGATTTGGAAAGATAGTGTAAAAAAGGGCATTTCAGTAATTTACACACAAATACCCCTCTTTGCCTCTCATTTTCCCCTCGGTTTTGAGGGAAAAATTTTTGAGTGGGCCCCACACATTTTTTTTCCCCCATTTGCCCCCTCCTCTTCCCAAACACCCTCATTTTCCATTTCCCCTCTTTTTTTTCCTTCCCCTCATTTCCCCTCCTTCCCAAACATAGTGTAAAAGCCTATGATCACACATTGTGGTCCGAAGACACATTCAGATGCTTCAAAATCAGTTGGTATTGGTCCAAGTCCCAAAATATGCATTAAATTGGTGTGCTTTGAAGTTATAAAAAATTTACAAAAAAAGAAAACCCTTCTTCACTGTTTGGACTGATACTTAATCTATGGAATTTATTGGGTCAAAACATGAACTGAACTAAACCCAGATCCAACAGGCCCAAAACCAAGTTTCGCCCAGGCCAACAGTCCACAATGGACTGTTGTCCACAGCATACCTTTCCACGACTTGTGCAATTCGGTTCTTTTTATGCTTGTTCTTTATTTTCGTAATTCAAGTCTTTAAATTAGGACTTCTTGTTAAGTAGGAAAGTAGTCTTTTAATGGAAGGGTCCAAACTCCAAATACATTGCGTTTTGGTTTCAATATAGAGAAACGATAAATATATATGAGTTACAGCAGCGAGGCCAGCACACAATGCCGGAATACTTTATGGTTTTGTGAATTAAACCCTTGTGGCTTCTTCATGCTGTGGATTTTGCTGATCTGAGTCTATAATGCAGGCATAGGCTGTCATACATACACAGGTTTGTGAAGTTTGGTGCTGGCTTTCTGATAAGTGCTTAATTTTTGCAATTTAAGCCCTAATATTTGATTCATCTAGTGCTAGTCATAGTTATTTTATTTGATTTTACATAGTTTTGTTAATTTTTATGCTAAGGTCAAAAGGAGCAAAAAGAGAGGAATTAATGAAGAGGATGATGGGCGTGAATCCCAAAGAAAGACCATGGTGGGTCCCATTCAAAATATTACAGATTTCAAGAAGACTTTCTAATTATTTGGACAACTTACAATTCAAATCAAAGAAGGAAAGAATTAGAGAAAGAAATTCTAATCAAAGAAGAAGAGCAAAAGAAAGAAAGAAGAAACCCAATCTAGGGTTACACGCCCAAGGGGGGTCCACATCTATTACAAATAGAAGAATTTCAGAAATTAGAAGTCTTATTCAAGTTAGAAGTGGAGTTCAAGAAGGAGAAAAACAAGGAGAAAAAGAAGGAAAGTTAAAGCAAGTCTTATTCAAGTCAAGTTAGAAGTCTAAGAAATAGGGCCCACTTTTATGTCAAAAGTTCAGATTTAATTCCTTGTAATTAATCTCAGATTTGTGGGTCCATGTGAATAAGTTTCTAGAAGATACAAGTGGGACCAGATTTAGAAAGCTTGCTAAAACAAGAAAGAAGACTCCTTATTCAATCTAATTAGGTTTCCTAATTATAAGGAAGGTTGAAGATCTATTTCTACAAGGGAACTACTTGCTAAAAGGGGTTGTTGCAAGACTTATAAATAGCATATGAACAGTGCACGTCCAGCCATACTACCAGCCATAAAACATAACACAAACCATCCACAAATCAGCTACCATCATCCACAAACCCTAGCAGCCGTACAGCACTATTGGGAGCACCTTTGGAGCATCTTTTGGAGAGCTTTCAGAGCGAGGAAAAGGAGAACAAGTTGCTGGCCATCCACTGCAACTTCATCATCTTCTAGTTTTCTTCTTATGACTCTACTTTCTAGTTTATTTTTCATTAAAGACATGAGTAGCTAATTTTTTTAGGACTAGGGTGTAATTGAAACCTTAGCCTAGTTCTATGTAGTCTCTTTTGGCGTCTTTTAATTCAGATTTCAGTTTTGTTGGTTGATATTCTAAACCATGTTATTAATTGATGAGTTGTGTATATGCCATGCCAACCATGTGATGTTCAATTAATTTTAAGAGTAGCTAACTTAATTTTGATTGATCTTGATGTTATGCATCTAGGGTTTAGAATCATGAATAATCTAAGTATATGCCATGCTTAGACTCATGCATTTATCTTTCCCATTGTTTTTATGCATTACGTTTGTTTTGACCTAGGAAGCACGGACACGTCAAAATGGGTGGCGTATCCGTATCCCGGACGTATCGGATACGGATACGCCCGGATACGCCATGGACACGTATGGGATACGTGTTTTTCGTATCGTAATTTTTTTATATATATATATCGGGTACGTGCGGGATACGTCCCGACACGAGCGGGACACGCACGGTGACCGTCGGGACACGTCCCGGACACGAAATTTGTTATAAAGAGGGGGAAAGACTGAAGAGGAGAAAAAAAAAAAGGAACCCTAGAGAAGAAGCATCACCGGAAGCTCGCCTCCATCCTCCATCTGCTGAACCTATTTCGACTCACAAGAAGGAAGACGGAGAGCTGATGGCGAGTTGATGAAGCAAGGACCTGGCTGCTGGTAGCTTGTTGTCGGTGCAAGGTAGCTTCTCCCTCCTTCTGTCTAATTGTTCTTCTTTCTGCTGTGACTTCTCTTCTTTTTTTTTTTCTTTTTTCTTCTCTGGGCTGGGGTTTTCGACGAGGCCGGACAGCTTGTTGTTGTTTTGATTTTTAGGTCTGAGACGGAAGAGGGGAGATGGGGATGGGATTTCGACGAACAACCAGTAGATGGGTTTCGATGAGGCCTGAGGGATGAAGACAAAGGGGTGAGGCTCCCGGACGTCGACGACCGACGGTGCTGCGCTGCAAAATCTCGCCGGTGCCAGGTAGCGCTCTCTCTCTGTCTCTTTCTTCAGTCTTCTGCTCCTTCTTTCTCTCTCTGTTCTGTTCTGCTTTTCTTTTCTCTCTGCTTTTTTTTTCTGGGTTTGGGGATGCTTGAACGGAGGTAAACGATTTAGGGTTTCATTTGGGCAAAGGGGATGAGTGTCGGTTTGGAATTTGGATGAAGAGGGTTCAGTTGGGTTTTAGGCTTTGATGGATATGGGAATGGGGTTATGGTGGTCCGGGTGAGTAAATGGTGGACGGTACTCACGCACGAACTGATCATGTGCTATGCTGGCACGAGATTGGACGGCTGAGATCATCTTGTCAGTGTGATGTGGTGCCCCACTCAAACGGGGCCCATATGCTTTAAACCCATTGATCGATGTGTGTTGATTGTTGGGATTAGTGGAATGTTGACTATGCAGTGTCAGTGCTCTTGGAATTTCAACTTGGAAGTTGGAAGTATTGGATGTAATGTTTAATGATGATTAAATCAATGAAAGTCCATATTTTATGGCTATTTTGATTGAAATAATGTTACATTTTTATTACATGGTCATATAAAAAATATTTAAAATAAAAAAAAAATTCAACGTATCCCCGACGTATCGTATCCTACTTTTTTGAGAAATGACGTATCTGCGTATCCGTATCGTATCGTATTCGTGTCTCGTATCCGTGTCCGTGCTTCATAGGTTTTGACTAGGACATATGCCATGCTTAGTTTTTGCATCATAATGAGCAATTCATGTAGTATGCCACACATGAATTAGGTTTAGGGGAATAATAATCTAGACGCATATGCCATGGTCTAGCTTGATAGATGTCACTAATAAAATCTGATTTTTGATTAAAAGATAATAAGGGACATGCATAGGATTGGTTAGGGGAGTAGATGAAACCCTAGTTCATTCATTCATTATTACTGTTTTTTTTCAATTCTCATACTAGTTGTTTTTAGGTTACTTTCCAATTAGCTTTTGATACTTTAAATTACTGTTTTTCATAGTTTAATTCCACTTTTCATCATTCAATTGTTTATTGTAATATTCTAATTTTTATTTAATTTTGACATTGTTTTATCACAAGTCTTCGTGGGATCGACCTCGTACTTACAATTCACTACACTACATAGTGATCTTTTGCGCTTGCGAGTTTTAAGTTGTGTGCATATTATGTAGCTTATTTCTAGGTTGCTTAGTGCATACCATTTTCTCTTCTTCTTCTTGCTCTTCTGGTGTGATCTTGGGAAGCCCTAGGTGATGAATTCTGAAGCTAAGCAGACAGCACTTAACAATCGGAGTAGCAAGCCCTTGTATGTTTGGTGCTCCTTTTGATCTTCTATTTCTAGCTCTGTTGGTGGAATTCTGCTGTCAAGTAGACAGCAATTAATAATTAGTGTTCCAGATTTGCAGCCCCATTATTGTGAATGGGGCCTGGATCACAATTGAAGCATCTTCCATTTGTTATAATAATGGTTTAGAACCTACGAGTTAAACTCAAGCCATTAAGGATTCTAACTGGCACTTGACAATGGCAGGAGAATACAATGCAATAGTTCAAAATAAGACATGGATCTTAGTGCCACCCGCATTCACAAAGAAAGTTGTTGATGCATACAGATTAATAAAAAAAAAAAGGAATGTATATAGTAGTATCAATATGAATAATTCTCGCTTAGCCACAAAAGATAAAATCAACAAGGAGGTTTGGACTTCTAAAAGACATTTAGTCCAATTGTGAAGCCCACTGCTTTATGTTTGGTTTTATCACTTGCCGTCTCCAACAATTGGGTTATGTGTCAATTTGACGCTAAAAGTGCCTTCTTAGATGGCAACTTACAAACAGAGGTATATATGAAGCAACCCACAAGATTATCGATCATAATTTAACATCTCATGTGTGTAAATTGCAAAAAATGATCTACAGATTAAGCAAGCTCCAAGAACCTAGTATCAACTTAGCTCACTTCTACTTGAACTGGGGATTCTTCTTTCTCTGGCTGATTCACCCTTAATTATTCTGTTGGAAGATAAACACAATGTTGTAAAAATCGCTAGGCGGACGCTAGGCGGTGGGTATGGACTAGGGATTAATTCTCGATTAATCCCCGCCTAACCCGATTAATCCCCTCCTAGTCCGATTTATCCCCGCCTAGCTCCTAGGCGGTGACCGCCGACTAGCGCCTAGGCGGCCGCCTAGGCCGATTTTTGCAACAGTAGATAAACATGAGATGTCTATGCATTGTTTGTATTTTTTTTTTCTTTTTTTTATTTGTATTCTTAGGAGGTTGTTTTCAATAAGCTTCTCATATTTATAAAATAACTAAACTAAGCAATAACTTTGCGTATTGGGATTGCATCATTCTTCTCATTCGACTTTGTGGTCTTTCCTCTTCCTTTCTCTACTTTGGCTTCATTTCTTTCTTCTATAGAAGCCTTACAAAGAGAACAAGGTATAATAGTTGTCTCTTTCTAGGGATTCTTCTTCCTTCCTAGTTTCCTTCGTTCCTTCTTCCCCCTTTTATCTCCTTTCTCCTTTCTCCTTTTTCTGTCTTCCTCTTCTCTTTTCTTCCTCCCACAGACTCATCTACTCCCAGCAGATTCTCTATGCACCCTAGCTCTGACATCAGCACTGGGTCCTGCTGGTGTCATCCACTGGCAACCAGTTTTGGGGATTAAGCGTGTGTTTGGTTGGGCTTCTTAAACAATAAGAAGTGCTTTTCTATAAGTATCTTTTAGAAAGATACCATTTCAAAGTAGCTTTCTAATCAAAGAGGTTGTTTGGTTAGTACATTTTTTTTATTTAATGATTAAATAATATAGTTTTTTATAATAAAAAAATAATTGTACAACATAACTACCTTTATAGGTAAATAAAACAGCCAACTCTCTTGCCTCTGCCTGTGTCCCGAACTTCCTCAATGAAATGAGTTTTAAAAGGCTAAAGAGAGAGACGGAGACAGAAGAACAACTGCCAAAGGAGACATGGATGTAATTTTTCATCAAGTCCTGTATGAACATCAATGCCATTTATGATCTAAGATTTGGAATTATACACATGAGTTTTTCTTGATTAGATTATCAAAATTCTTTAGTCGGGTGCAGGTTACATGTGACAAATTGAAAGTTGTAATTCTTTGAATGAGATCCAAATATATCTCAGACTTTCTCCTTCGCCCTCTGAGTTTAATCACATACATGAGAATGGGAATGAACATTAATCTTGAAAAGTGTGCCCCAAAGTACAGGTTTGATGGGGATCAGTCATCTACATTATTTCATTTTCCTCCTTTTAATGAACTACTACAATGAGACAATCTCATACTAGATACAGTAACAAAGTGAAGCACTAGAAGGCTTTTAAGTCCTTCCAAATATAAGTAGAAAAGAAAATGCCAGCAACTTTCGAAACAACCATGCCTTGCTCACTCATTTTTCATCCATCCATCCTCAAGAAGGAATCCAAGCAAAGATAAGGTCCGTCCCCAACCCGTATGCATCTTGAATTTGACTTTCAATGAGTTGGGGCACAGATGTATGTATCTGAAATGGGATCCAAATGAGAAATTCCTTAGTCCTTACACTCGTTACTTTCTTCATCTTGTGGTACTCAACCACTACAATGATCTCAGTGTTGTAGGCAATTTGTATATCCGTTCTTGTTGAAAGCGATGCTCGATTTTCTCCTTTTGCATTCAGACAATTTGAGCTCAATGGGTTGCAGTGAACTTAATGATGTCATTGTGATTTTATTCCTGGAGATATCATAATTCTAAAAGATTTCTCAATTCTCTAGAATCTCTCAGATTGTTTGGGTGGCCACTAGCATTTTCTTTCTATGCAAACTCAAGCGAAGAGAGATAAAAAATCATAAGGATTGGAGAGGATGTGTGAGGATTTTATGGGTGCTGAGAGGGATAGGCGATGGAGGGAAGAGGAAGGGTTGTGGTATGCTGGAGGAGGAGGGAGGGAGGGAGGGAGATGGTGAGACAGGATTGTGAGATGTGAGTGGCAAAAAAGAAAAAATAATAATAAAAGGAACGACTTTTACATTAGGAAAAGCACTTTTGAAGAGGTAATAACCAAACAAATTTGTTCAGGCTTATATGCTTTTCAATGGTTAAAAGTCGAAAATGTACCATTACGCTGCCGAACCAAACACACCCTATAAGACTGTGATGTAGCTTCTGTCTGATGATGTTATGTTCTTAGCTGTGATTGGGCAGTTTTTCATTTCTGCAGTCAGTTAAAGTTTCTTTCAAAACTTTCGGATTTATCAGATGCTCAGCTGGTATGTGAAAGAGCTTCATGTGATACTTTTTATCTGTTGTTTAATGTATGGTGTGTAGCAAAAATTTGCAGGTGCTGAATATTTGATGAAGGATTACTCTAATTTTCCAGGCTCTCCTTGTGCATGAAAATCACCTAGTATATCTTATTGTTGCAAATAACTGCCTTCATCGCCCTCTAAGTGTTGGGAAATGAAGGATAAAGTTGAGACTGGTTACTCTGAAAAGAATCCCCACATTCAAATCACCTCTCAAAGCTAAAGAGGACAAACTACCTGTCAAAGTGGCCCTTGAATTAATGGAAAACACAGGCTTGGGTATATTAATGGAAAACTAGAAGAGCCAGACATGGATGATGGGAATCCAATAATATATTGGTGATGTCTCGGCCCTTGAATTCAGTTGAGCCTGATGTCAACTCTGGCCTTTATCTTCTGTGTAGTGCCAAAGAAATTTGGGATAGGATTCAGGAACTGTATTCTGACTAAAAAATTGTGGCTGGCATATATGATTCGTATCAAGAAATAGAAAATACTTGGGTAGACTTTTTTATATCTAAGACCTGGGCCATTTGAAGTATATTCTTGGTACTGTGTCACGGTCTAAACAGGGTATATTTCTGTCTAACGTAAAACAAGTACACTATGGAAACTCTTGGGACTAGACCCATGGATGCTCCACTTCATGTCAATCACAAGTTAACTAAGGATAATGACGATCATCTTAATGATATATGGGAGTGCTCAGTGTTAGAGAATAGTGAAAAGACACCAAATGATCACAAATTCACAATGCATAATATTTCGCATGCAGTCAGTGTGGTGAACGTATACATGCACGCTCCTCAAACTGCTCATCTAGAGTTGGTGTGATGTACAATTGGATATTTGTAGCAGCACTCCAAAAAGGAATAGTAATAATATTCAGCTCACATGTGAATCTTGATATCATTTGCCATCAGATGTTGACTGGGTCATCTCACCCGAATACCGCACACCAGTGGGGGTTAATATAGTGACTTGGAAGATAAAGAAACACTTAGTGGTAATGAGATCACTGCTGAAGTATAGGGCCATGGCTTATACAATATGTGAGGTTTTAAACTCAAGAGGTGCTTGGTCGCAACCACAAGGTCCTCTGACATCCAATCCTACACCAATGCATTGTGACAAGACAACCAAGCGGACATACACATAGCACCAAGTCCTATCTTCAATGAGCATAACAAACACATAGAAGCTGATTATAACTTCAACGAGGAGTAGATTGAGAATGGCTTAGTACCCCATTTGTCAGCTCAAGGAGCAACTTGCAATTTTTTTTTTTACAAAGGCACTTCCTAGAGATAAGCTAGGATTCATTCTAATCAAGCTAGGCATGATTCATATCCATGCCTTAGCTTTAGAGGGAGCGTTGGAATATACATAAGATATTTATGCACTCTTTATAATTTTTTCCTTCGTATTTGTATTCTTAGGAGGGTGTTTTATGTTAATTATGAAGTTTATCAAATTAATAAAACAAAGCAATACCCATGTGTATTGGATATTGCGCATTTCTCCTCATTCAGCTTCTCTTCCCTTTTCTAATTCGTCTTCATTTTTTCCTTCTCCAAAACACTAAAAAGAGAAAATGTTAGTAAATAAAAGCAATCCACTCATTATTCTTATCTATGTGGATGATATTATCATCAACAGGAGCAATGCTAAATGGTCATGATTAAATCTCATTAATAATGACAAGACCTGATATTTCTTTTGTGATGAATTCTTTATGTCAATTTATGCATTTGCCTAGATTTATTTAGGAGACAGCTATAAAATCCATACCTTCGATTTTTTTTTCTTACCCTTTTTCTTGCACTACACAAATCATCTGCATTTTCTTATGCGAATTGGGCAGGAAATCCTGATAACCAGATGTCCACAAGTGGAAACTATCTATTCCTTGGTCCAAATCTTAAACCAAAAGCATATTGTAATCTGAAGTATGCAAGCAACAATTTTTTTAGGTTGGCATTTGCGGGCAATGCTGGTCAGAGATGGGAGGAGCAGGAGTTGGTTTGTCGCTGAACCTGGTGGGCAGGGTAGACTGCCACCTGCTATTGCTCAGAGTTGGCCTCTGTTGCAGACATTGTAGACTGTGAGTGGGTTCATCACTGCAGGGGATGGGCAAGCAACAGCAGTAACAGCAGATTAAGTGCTGGTAAAATATCGGGCATGGGCATGGACTATGGATTTAACCAGATTGACAGACAATCATAGTTGAATGCAAGCAAAGGAACCTCCTCTCATGCTGGGTTAAAAGATGTCTTGGCTGTTTGGTACCAGTCGAATTAAAAAAAAAAAACACAAAGTACATCAAATACCAACCAAAAAAAAAAAAGGCTTGACCCACTCAAATCTGCCCTGCCACATGATCTCTCTCCCTCAATCAGTGGAGTTCCTATTCATCTTGTGGATCTTTTCCTTGTATAACAGCTGTGATTACAATCTTAGACAAATCCTCTCTAAATCTATACACACTACAAAGTCTATAAATGTATATAGACAACACATGATAGAGCACCGATCCAAACACTATCTTAGATTCTTACACATTGGTCAAAATCTAAAAAGCCAAGAACAAAACTTACATAATATGAAATGACCAACTGGGTCTTGCAATCAACACATCAAATTCAAACACAACATCAAAGAACAGATACAGATCTTGGCAAAAGTCTATAAAAAGAAGAACAAAATAATCAACTTGGTATCAGAAGAAGAAACATTGAAACTCATCAAAATTTCAACCAAACGTTCCTCACGCAACATCCATTCATCCGAAATTAAAAAACAAACAACCAAAGCAGAATAACTTACAGAAATTAAAAGAAGAAGGAAGAAGAAGAAAGCCCAACTAGTATTTACCTCACTGCAAAAATCCAAATCTTGAACACCAAAAGGCGTCAGAAGGCTTTGCTGCAGCCTGCAGGAGGCGTTGTTTTTCTTCTACGCACGTATGGAGGTTTGTGGAAAGTATGATAATTCAAAATCGTGGAATATGAATTACCTGCTGTCGTATAGAATCTGAAAGAATCTCCCACTCACGGAAAGCTTGTGGGCCAGAGGACAGGGGATCCGGAGTCCGGACTCTTAATTTTGGCAGATTCTGATAATGGAAAAAAGGAGTCCGCTGTGAATCATGCCTTTCCTTCTCTCAGGTTCTCACCTGAAAAAAAAAGTCAATGTGAGAATCTATTTAAGGAAGTAAAAGTGTGAAATGAAAAGTTGATGACGGCGTAGATTCAAATTTCAAGCATCCCAAAACGAAAACACTTTCCAAAAAAAAGCTGAATCTTTCCCAAAGATAAATAAATACAAGAGGTTTTTGTATATACCCCGCTATGGTTTGTAGGATTTGTATATAGGTCATGAGGTTTTAGTATTTAGAAATAGGCTCTTACTTTTTCTTTTTAATATATTTAATGTCCCCAAAATCAATATTTCTAAGAAGAATGGGCAGCCACCATGAGATTTGTGTTAGATTTTTATATAAATGTCAGCTTTGCCCTTACATCCATTAAATAAAAATTAGTATATTATTATTTACAAAAATACCATTATTTTATCTCAAGTCTCAATAGTTTCTCTTAATAACACTCTCATGTACATGACCAAGGGTAGACCCAGGTACAAGGGCCTGGGGACTGAAGCCCCCACCCATATCTAAGAAAAATTTAAGTTTTCCTCTTTCCCCGTGTAAATTCTACAAATTATTATTTATTTGTTTTTTTTTTTACATTTTCCCCTTCCCCTAACATTTCTTTTACATAAATCCAAACACCACCCTACAAATTCTAAAAATTAATATATATTTTTTACATATGCTCATTCCCCCAATCTTTCTACACCTACACATAAAGTATAATCATATATTTTGAGACTTTCATCAATCCAATAGTGGGTCATGTATGGATTGGATAAATCATAACCGGTTATAAGTACACGTGTTGATTGTCGTAATGATCAATTTGGATTTAATGAAATGAGATATGTATTGATAATAAAAAAAAAATGAATTTATGTAGGGTTATTATATCCCACTAAGTCCAATTGGTAAGGGTACATGCTTTATAAAAAAAAATTGAGTCCAAGCTTTTGAAATTTTGCATACAAGGATAAAAGAGATGGACGAAAGTGTCATTTTTCTCTAAAAACCTATAGTGGTTAGAAGTCTATTGACTTTGGGAACACGAAATGTATTAAAATGAAAATACGGAAGCCTATTTGCAAATACTAAAACCTCAAGGGCCTATTTATAAATCCTACAACTCCTAGGGGGTATATACAAAAAAAACTCTAAATACAACACTTCTTCGAGAAAACAAGAAAGTCATGAAAAGTTGATGGATGGCGTAGATTCAATGTTGAAGGTGACGATAGAGTGGTTGGTGCAAGCTGATTTTACGACTGAGGAATACCTGCTTCTTTTACCAAGGTGTAATGAGGAGAATTTTATGGAATCTAAATTAAATGGGAGTTATTATTTTATTCTTACTTTAATTTGAAGATGGCCCTTCTGCATATCTTTTTTATTTTATTTGTGAGAGTGCACTCCTCTGATCTTCTTTCTTTTCAACCGAATCCACTACTCTTATAAAAGAGAGAAAGACTCTTATAAAAGAGAGATAGCCCATGTTTGGCATGTCTTTTTTTTGCCTCTAAACATCTATTTCTCTAAAACGGATAGAGGTTTTGAAAAATAGAGGTGTTTGGCAATGATTTATAGCCTCTGCACATTCTAGAGCAAAAGAGGCAAAGCCTCTAAAAAGGAAATGCCACAAAATGGGCATGTAGAAATCAGAGGCAATGCCTCTTGAAAAAGCAGAGGCGGAACCCATTTTTTATGACAAAAATGCCCCCGACGGAATTTTATTGTCAACGAAAGTCCTTCGAATAAAGCCCTCATTCCCCGATTCTTTCTGCAACTCGAAACCCATCTTTGTGAAAGAGGCTGGAAGGGAGAACGCTTGTAGCCTGCTGTATTGGTCTTCTGATAACGCTTGCAACGCTCATCTCTTCTGGTACGATCCCTTTCTATTTCTTTTGTTTCTTTCTCTATTCAAAACAGTAGCTTTATACTCTCTTTCTCTCTCTATGTCCAATCGATGTGGTTTTTTTTTTTTTTTTGTTTGAATGATGATGGAAAGGGTTGAATATGGGTTTTAGTTTGGGGTTGTTGGGAGATATGTTGTTTCTTCTGGTAACGATTTCTGTCTTTCTCAACGACAAAAGGGAAAACCAGATGTAAATGCATTTCTTTTTCCTCTCTCTGCTATGAACTCTGGTTTATTATTGTTTTGCTTGTCTGTATAGAAAATGCCTATCATGTGTTTGTTTATATTCCTCTATTAAGAAGCTAGATAAAAAAAATGGTATGTCCAGTCTAAAACATTAGTTGAACCAAAAATATGCCTGAAGATGTTTGGCATTGGTAACCGGTATGTTGGGTCATACGATTTAGTGACCCCCGACCATTGATCTGATGGTGTGTTGTTGGATAGGGTATGCTGTGTAAATTTTCTTATAGGAAGGTTTCACTACTCTTGTCTGCTGATCAATGAAATGGGGACATGAACATCTTTGTTTAGCAGAAATGGGGTTGATGTTTGAATGCTTTTGATTTAGGGGGCCCATCAGATTGGTTGTGCCCTGTTTGAACCCCACTATTGAATCTGCACATGGGGCATAAAGTATGAACTGTTGAGGATCTTAAATTCATGTGCTCAAGGGGTTAATCAATTTTTACTGAATCTCTAAAAACCATTAAGTTTCTTGTAGTTTTTTTTTAAGTTTTTATGATTTGATATATATCTAGTTCTAAGATAGGATTAGCATAAGGTAAAACAAGGGGATTGGTTGTTTCTGTAGTTGAAGCAGTTTTTTCTTTTATGTGGGGATGATTTTTTAGTGTTGGGACATTGTGGAAGTTATGATATGTTTGTTTCACATACCAAGTGTTTGATAAAAGTCTTAAGAGATATATGTTTATGTACCATTTTGCTTCTAGTCCAATGCTATACCTTTTGGCTTACCGTTCTTGTGGGTTGTCTCTTCTTAGAACTAAATGCGCCATATTTATAATTTAGCTCTTATGGATGCATTCTGAATAAAGTAATAGTTAGTCTATCTTGCATTGCTGAGACAAAATTGTAGCTCTTATCAACTACAGTAGATTTTATATAATCATGAATAATTTAAACTAATGTGTGCTGATGACCTCTTTTTAGGCAAAATTGTGTGGATAGAAGTGTTTGGTATAGCTCGCGAGGTGGCATAATGAGCAATCAAGGAAGAAAATTCATTGGTTACATCTACATCGTGAAGGAAGGATCGTCACTCATTAAGGGTTTGGTTTTCATTGTGATAGAGTTTGGGTTGATGACACAGTCATTGTAACAAGGGTGCCTCAAATTGGTTAGAGCTTCTGATGAACACATGATTCAAAACTGGGAGTATTTATGTACTTTTAGGATGTGTATCTGAATGTAATAGTATGAAATGGGATGCCCATATCACTTGTTTCAAGGGTGCCTCAAATCACTTGTTTCTCATGTACTTATATCCTATAAATAAAAGCTGGAGTTCCTAGTTATTCCATCACTTAAGCCTCAATTTTACATTTAAGATTGGATAGCTACTTTCTCTCTTTCTCAAGCCATCCTAATTACATGTTCTATTTTGATGTTTTGATAGCATGTATTTTTTAATATGAGCTATGTAGGCAAAGTTTCTCTGTCTAACTAAAAAAGAGTAATTATTAGGGGTTAGCAATTGGTCAGGTTGGGCTTTATAGCATTTATGGGCTTAACCTGCAAATGCAAAATTAAAAGGTTCAACCCAACATCTTTTCTGACAGTTGGGTTGGTCTGTGTATTGGGTTTAAATCAGGTTGTAATTTTAATTGATTGTAGAAAGTAAAGATCATATTTTATTTTAATCGCTTGTAGAAAATTAATATTTAACCTAATTATAAATTTGTTTCATATATACTCAAAGAAACCACCCCTATAATAGCAAATGTGCATAAGATCTTTTTTTAAATAATGACAGAAACTACCCATTTTAAAAAGAGACAGATCCCTCTAATAAGAGGCAGAAAGAGGAAGTACCAAACGTCTATATAAAATAGAGCTTTGCAATACCAAACACTTTCTTTTATTTTAGCTCTCTTTCTTGTGGCTCTTTTTTTCATGGCTCTATTTTAGATAGGTCTATCGAAATAAGAGTAGAGATACCAAACAATGCTAGTTGCAACTTTTTTTTGTCTAACTATTGTGGGGCCCACTTCTCATCATCTCATCTCATCATTTCTCATCATCGTCTCATCTCATCTTCTACTCTATCTACTATATATATATATATATCTATACTATTATCAAAGAGAAAGAGAGAATGATGCAAATTTGGGGCCCACCTTATACTATATATATTATATATCTCTACTATTATACACCAGTGTGGGGCCCACCTTCAAATATTATAATATAATATAATCTACTACTCTTATAAAAGAGATAAAGTTGCATCTTTCTTCCGTCTAACCATTGTGGGGCCCACTTCTCATCATCTCATCTCATCACCATCATCTCATTTCATCATCTACTCTATCTATCTATATATATATATATACTATTATCAAAGATAGAATGATCTAAATTTGGAGCCCCCTTATACTATATATATTCTACCATAGTGGGGCCCACCTTATACTATATATATTATATATTATATTATATATCTCCACTATTATACACCATTATGGGGCCCGCCCCTAAATATTATAATATAATATAATAATATTATAATGTAAACTTTTTCGCTACACCATTGTGTGGCCTACCCCCAAATATTATAATATAATTCTATCTATATTATATTATATCTTCTATCTACTATTATAAAAGATGAGAGATTGCAAACTTTATATATCTCTACTATTATACACTATTGTGGGGCCCACCCTCAAATATTATAATACAATATAATCCACTACTCTTATAAAAGAGATAAAGTTGCATCTTTTTTTTGTCTAACCATTGTGAGGCCCACTTCTCATCATCTCATCTCATCATCTCTCATCATCATCTACTCTATCTACTCTATATATATCTATACTATTATCAAAGAGAGAATGATGCAAATTTGGGGCCCACCTTATACTATATATATTCTACCATAGTGGGGCCCACCTTATACTATATATATTATATATCTCTACTATTATACACCATTGTGGGGCCCACCCCCAAATATTATAATATAATATAATAATATTATAATGTAAACTTTTTCACTACACCATTGTGGGGCCCACCCTCAAATATTATAATATAATTCTATCTATATTATATTATATCTTCTATCTTCTATCTACTATTATAAAAGATGAGAGATTACAAACTTTTTTCACTACACCACTGAGAGGCCCATCCCCAATTATTATAATTCAAACTTTGTCACTATACCATTATGGGGCCCATCCCCAAATATTATAATATAATATAATAATATATTATTATGAGAAATGGCTCATTACAATGCAAACTTTTTCATTACATTATTGTGGGGCCCACCCCTAAATATCTATCTATCTATCTATCTATATATATCTATAGAGATATCTTCTATCTTCTATGTATTTATCTATATCTCTAGCTCTATCTACTTCTATCTATCTACTATTATAAAAGAGAGTAAAATGTACAACTTTTTACTTTTTTTCACTACACACTTGCCCAATCAACTACAAGAATCTGCACTTTTGGCGACGAAAATTTTCGTCCCCAAAAGTTAGGTTTTCGTCGGTAAAACTATTTACCGATAGATATTTTTTCGTCGCCCAGACGTCGGTAAAACTTCGTCAGCAAAACATTTTCTCGACGAAATTATTCTTCGTCGGCCAAAATTATATTTTTACCGACGATTGTTGGACTTTTGCACACGTTTTTTTGCATTGGCAAAAGAATTTATTTTTTTTAAGTTTTATTTTTACTTTTGCCGACGTTTTTTTTCGTCGGCAAAATAATTTCTTTTTTTTAATTTTTATTTTTACTTTTGACGACGTTTTTTTTCGTCAGCAAAATATTTTATTTTTATTTTTATTTTTATTTTTACTTTTGCCGACGTTTCTTTTCGTCGGTAAAACAATTTCATTTTTTTAAAATTTTTATTTCTACTTTTTCCGACGATTTTGTTTCGTCGGCAAAAGAATTTCATTTTTTTTTAATTTTTATTTTTACTTTTGCCGACGTTTCATAAAACGTCGGCAAAAGAATTTCATTTTTTTTAAATTTATATTTTACTTTTGCCGACGTTTTTTTTCGTCGGAAAAAGTATTTCATTTTTTTTATCCTTTGTTTTTAGTTTTGCCGATGTTTTTTTTCGTCGGGAAAAGTATTTCATTTTTTTTATTCTTTCTTTTTACTTTTGCCGACGTTTGGTTTTCGTCGGTAAAATAATTTCTTCTTTATTTTTACTTTTGCCGACGAAATAAAGCGTCGGTAAAGGTCTTTTTTTTTTTAATATTATATTTATTTTTCATTATTATTTTCCTGTAAACCTGTTTATACACCTATTCATCTACCTATATTCAACATAAAATATGCAATGAAACAAAGTTACTAAATGAACAGACAACCATCTCCATTTTTCATTTAAATCATTAATCTCATTAAACAAATATAACAATCAATAATGATACAGTCTCATATCAATATCCAATATACATTGATATATATATATACAAATAAATCGAAAAGAAGTCCAACACCCCAACAATTCTGCAAACCGACCCCAATGCGTTCATCAATCTGCAATAAGAAAAACAACATTAAAATCTTTATAATGAATTAAAATAAAAAAAACAACATTAAAATCTGCAATTACTTTGACAAGCTCGCTGTCCACAAGGCCACTAAAGAGTGCATTCTGCGCCTTGGAGTCGTTGTCTGCCAACTTCTTCGATGCAGTATCATTGGGTACGGTGGCAGCACTGTAACCGGCTCTGACAGCCTCCCAAACATCATAGCCAAGAGATTTGATGAAGGCTTGCATCCTAATCTTCCAAAAAGAGTAATTAGAACCATCAAACAGAGGTGCTTTCATATTCCCTGTATTGACTGCCATGTGATTTGACAAGAGATCACCCTTAGCGTATTAAACTGATCAAGGGAACCTCGCTCTGATACCAATTGTTGGATACCGCGATCACTGAGAGGGGGGGGGGTGAATCAGTGATTTCTAAAAACAGGTCCAATTCAACAACAAAACAAGTCAAACCACACAATGACACCAGATTTAACGTGGTTCACCAAAAGGCTACGTCCACGGATCAAAATCGTCCGAACACCGATTCGGTACAGGTCTGAATATATTTAGTCGCACCAACGACAAAGAGCACCAACCCTTAGTTTCAGATAGCACCAACTATCTAGGAAGCACCGACTCCCCTTACAATTTATCTGCACCCACAGATAGGATCACCAAACCCCAGACACCAAGCACCAACTTGATGTAAAAACAGAATAGAAGATAAATTCTGTCTACAGCCCTTCCCCTCTACAATTCTCTCTCTCTCAATCCCTTACAAATTGAAATTAAAGCATAAAAGAGAGACACTTAACTCATGGACGAATCACCATCTTCTAGAGCATAATCTCGTCCACAATTGCTGTAGAAAACGTCACCACATCAGCACACAGCAACACACACCAGCAGCTTCTTTTTCTCTCAAGAACTCTCTAAAACTCTTCTCTATTCTTTCTCTCTTCTGGTGTATATTTAGAACGACCCATACATGCCTTTTTATAGGTTTTAATAACCCTCAATTGTATTCAAAACGGGCTACAATTCGTTTAGAAAGAGTCCCAAATGAATTAGATAAGAGTGCTGAATTTTCGTGCAAAACTTCTAATTCTGCGCAACTCTGGTTCCCGTGCTCGGTCGACATCATGCCTTGCTCGGTCGACATCATACACTGTCTGGAATCAGTCAATAATCGCGCTCGGTCGACATCCTTGGGTCCCGGTCGACCGAAGACACACTGTGTCACGAAAATAACTGAGAGGTACCTGAAACTGTTTTTTGCAGGTTTCTCTTGCTCGGTCGACCGCATGGGTTGCCCGGTCGACCGACCACTCTGTTTCAGGAAATCTGAATTCCTGACTGTCTCAATTCTGTTTCAATTCTGATTTCTTCTTTTAAGCTCTATCAACACTAGCCTACTATCATCATGCTTGTGACAATGTGTTGACAATAATTCCAACTCAAAACAATACTTGAGATACTAATTCTTTAATTCATCAAAAGACTTCTCAAGTCATCTCAAATTCCAACAATCTCCCCCTTTGGAATTGTTGGCAACACTATTGGAACTTCAACACTTTCAACTCCAGCTGCTGATCTTCCAAGTTCTTTTCAACACTCACTTGGAACCAATTCTGAAATTCTGAAATAACAACCATGCACTGTCAACAATCTCCCCCTAGCTTTCATAGCATAACATCTTTCCTTGCTATCATAGCATAACATCTCTCCCCCTTTGACAACAAGTCCAAAGGGACCAAACCGAGGAGCGAATAGGATATTCAATGAATGCATTGCTCCCCCTTTCAAGCACAACTTCTACGGTTTAGGAGAGTGAGTAACTCCTAACTTTTTCCGGAGATACTCGAAGACTTCCTTTGGCAGAGGTTTCGTGAAAATATCAGCCACTTGCTCAGTTGTTGGAACATATTCCAACTTGACCTCTCCATCAGCAACTTTATCTTTAAGAAAATGATAACGAATTGCTACATGCTTTGTTCGAGAGTGCTGAACAGGATTCTTAGATATATGAATTGCACTCGTGTTGTCACATAGGATCGGCGTAGGATCCGTTGTAGGAACTCCTAGATCAGAGAGCATTTGCCGCATCCATAACACTTGCGTACAACAAGTTGCCGCTGCAATATATTCCGCTTCCGCTGTCGAAAGGGATACTGAGTCTTGCTTCTTGCTATGCCAAGCAACTAATCTTTCTCCAAGATAAAATGCGCCGCCGCTAGTACTCTTGCGATCATCTACGCATCCAGCCCAATCGGCATCAGAATATGCAACAAGAGTGAAGGATTTGCCTTTGGGATACCAGATACCAAGCTCCATAGTACCTTTCAGATATCTAAAGATTCTTTTCACTGCTGTAAGGTGCGTTTCAGTTGGTGCTGCTTGAAAACGTGCAACCATACATACTGCTTGTAGAAGATCTGGTCTTGTTGCAGTCAAGTAGAGTAAGCTTCCTATCATAGATCGATAGGTGGTATGATCAACGGACGAGGCCTTATCATCTTTGCTAAGCTTCGTGTTCGTTGACATTGGTGTGCTCACTGGCTTGCTGTCTTCCATATTGAACCGTTTCAGCATTTCCTTAATGTACTTCATTTGTGATATGAAGATGCCATGTTTCAGCTGCTGAACTTGTAAACCAAGGAAGAACTTTAGTTCTCCAAGCATTGACATCTCAAATTCTTTCTTCATCTCTTCAGCAAAATTCCTGCACATCTCATCATCATTGCCACCAAAGATTATGTCATCAACATAAACAATGACAACCAGCTGTTTGCTTAACTCAGTTTTGACATACAGATTGCTATCAACCATTCCTTTTCCAAAACCGATCTTGCGGAGATAGAGATCCAGCCTTGCATACCATGCCCTTGGCGCTTGTTTCAGTCCATAAAGAGCCTTTTTTCAACTTGCACACTAGATCTGAATTTTTGCTGATGAGAAAACCATCAGGTTGCTCAATGTAGACTTCTTCTTCAAGTAAACCATTCAAGAAAGTTGACTTTACGTCCATCTGAAATACCTTGAAGGTTTTGTATGCTGCTAATGCAAGAAACATACGAATAGCTTCCAGACGAGCCACCGGTGCAAAGGTCTCTTCAAAATCTATGCCTTCAACTTGAGCATAGCCTTTACAAACCAACCTTGCTTTGTTTCTAATGACTTGACCATCTTCATTCAGCTTATTCCGAAAGACCCATTTAGTACCAATAACATTCTTATCAGTAGGTCTAGGAACAAGTTCCCATGTGGAGTTCTTCTCAATTTGCTCCAACTCCTCATGCATAGATTTCAACCAACTTTCATCGAGACTGGCTTCAGCCACAGTCTTGGGTTCAATGGTGGACACAAGTGAGTAATTGCTAACTACACTTTGTCTAGTTTGAACGCCTGCCTTAGGATCTCCAATGATTTGATCCTTAGGGTGTTGCTCTACCCAAGTGCTGTGCTTCTTAGGTGAAGTATCTTCTGAGTCATCCTTTGATTTCGCAGAATCATTAGTTTCAGCCATCTCATCATCAATCTCACTCGAGTCCTCATAAACTGGACTGTCATTATGAGTTGCATTCTTTGGTTCAATATTCTCATCTATTCTCACATCAGCACTTTCAATGATTTTTCTGGTTCTTTTGTTAAGACACCTATATGCCTTGCTAGTAGAGGAGTAACCTAGAAATATACCTTCGTCAGCTCTTTCTTCTTCAAATTTGCCCGGATTTGTTCGAGCCGCTTGATGTAACACTTGCTGCCGAAGACTTTGAAGTGCTTGACTGTTGCTTTTCTTCCAAACCATAGCTCATAGGGAGTTTTGTCTTCATGTGGCCTGATCAAGCATCGGTTTTGAATGTATACAGCCGTATGAATTGCCTCTTTCCAATACTTGTCAGCCATCTTGCTTTCACTTAGCATCGTACGAGCCATCTCTTGTACGGTGCGATTCTTCCGTTCCACAACTCCATTTTGCTGTGGGGTTCTAGGGGCTGAGTACTGTCTTTGAATGCCATGATTTCACAATATTTAGTGAATTCTTCAGATGTGAACTCGCCTCCACGATCAGACCTTAAAATCTTGATACGTTTTTCCAATTGATTTTCAACCTGTGCTTTAAAACACTTTTAAAACGATCAAGTGCTTGATGCTTATGCTTAAGAAACAATACCCATGTCATACGAGTATAATCATCAATGCATAACATGAAATACTTATCTCCATTGGTGCTTTGAGTTCGAATCGGTCCACAGAGATCAGTGTGCACTAGCTCAAGAGGTTTCTTGGAATGATGCTCCTTTGACTTGAACATAACCCTCGTTTGCTTTCCCTTTTGGCAAGAGTCGCAAATGGGATTGGAAGGCTTTTTCAACTGTAGACATGCCTCTTACAGCCTTTGTATTGCAAATCTTTGACATGTTATCAAAGCTTAGATGCCCAAGGCGTTTGTGCCACAACCAACTTTCCTCTGTCCGACTCATCAAGCAGGTCTTTTCAGCTCCATCTGACAATGTATAGAGATTTCCAGCAGTTCTTGATCCAGTTGCCACTGTTTTGCCGTTGCTACTCTTCTTGATGGCAAACCCATTCTTTGTGAAGATAACTTCGTGACCCTTGTCACAGATCTGGCTCACACTAAGCAGGTTTGTGTCTCAATCCAGACACATATAAGACTTCTTCCGATCTGATCTTGTTTGCCATAAGCTGAATAACACCTTTTCCGCAGATTTTGGCACCATCATTGTTGCCAAATTTCACTGAACCGCCTTCATAGTGCTGTAATTTGATGAATTCTCTTTATCACCAGTCATATGGCTTGAACAACCACTATCAAGGACCCATGGTGCTGCCTTCTTTTGTGCATTGAATGCCATTTGCACAATGAGAGATTCTTTGGGACTACCTTCCCTTTTCTTTGCCCTCCAAGCCTTAACTAACTTGGGTTTCTTTTCAACCTGAAATGGTTAGCAATAGGCAACCTACAATCCCTAGCCAAGTGTCCATAATTATGACACATATAGCACTCAATTTTGTGGCTGTTTAGGATTGAAAAAGGGTTCCTAGTCACAAATGGACTGTTTCTTACATAGAATTTGCAATCAGCTCTTTTATGTCCAAACATATTACAATGAAAGCAATAACCATAGAATTTGTATCTTCTTTGTGGCTGGTTAGTCTTCATTACCTTTCTATCAGGAATGGACTCCTTTCTAGGTTGAGTGGGCTTCATAGAGTTAGAAGGTGCAGTGACTTGCTTCACAAACTCTTTCTTTTCAGGAGGTGCAATCTTAGAGGATTCACCTTTCTCAAATCCTAGACCAAATCTGAAGTGGGCAGGTCTTTGAACTTTCAGTAGTTCATCGAGTTTCATAGTCCCTTCAATCGCTTGGAGCGCTTTGAGTTTTTTGCTATTTTCCAAATTTTCAGCCTTTGCTCTAGCGATCTCAGTTTCAAGTTTCATAGCCTCTTCCTTTTTGATACTTATTTGGTTTTCAAGGACTTCTACCATTCTTTTATATTCTTCTACTTGAGTTTTCAAAGCAATAATAGAACTTTCAGATTCATGGAGAAGTTTCAGATTTTTCTTACTTGATTTGCGTTCCATGCTAAGCTCCTCAAGTGCGGCTATGAGTTCCTCTTCAAGATTGACTTCAGCCTCCTCATCCTCTTCCGGATCTAGCTCTTCTTCTTCTTCAACAGTGACCATGAAGAGAGCTTCGGTTGATTCATCATCGTCTGAAGTTTCAGACGTGCTGTCATCTTGTTGACATAGAAAAGTTTTTAGCTTTGCCCCTTTTTCTGAAATTTCTCTTTCCTTTACTCTTTTCAGCATAAGAGTCATTATCATTGTCTTCTTTTAGCGGACACTTCGCAGCAAAGTGACCAATACCTCCACAATTGAAGCATTTAAAGGGTAGCTTCCCTTTGTACTTGCCATTGCTTCCTTTCTTCAATTTTCTAACAAATTTGAGCCTCAAGCTCATCATCATCAGAATCAACATCATGACCAGCAGTCTCTTTTGCCTTTTTCTGAACTTTGAAGGCCGCTTCTTTATCAGATGAAGACGTCTTCCTATGCGCATCTCATAGGCAGTTAGAGAACCATGTAATTCATCCATGGAAAATGCATTCAGATCTTTGGCTTCTTCAATGGCTGAGACTTTTGAATCAAACCGGGGAAGAAGAGATCTTAGAACCTTTTTGACGATGACCGGCTCTTTAATCTCCTCCCCTAGTCCACGAATGTCATTCGTGACTTCATTCACTCGTTGCATATACGAGTCAACATTCTCGCTTTCCTCCATGCGAAGAGACTCGAATTGAGAGCGATGAGTTTGTAATTTGGCTTCTTTAATCTTCTCATCACCTTCATGTATGCTTTGCAACTTGTCCCAAATTTCCTTGGCTGTTTTGCATGCAATTACTTTGACAAGCTCGCTGTCCACAAGGCCACTAAAGAGTGCATTCTGCGCCTTGGAGTCGTTGTCTGCCAACTTCTTCGATGCAGTATCATTGGGTTACGGTGGCAGCATTGTAACCGGCTCTGACAGCCTCCCAAACATCATAGCCAAGAGATTTGATGAAGGCTTGCATCCTAATCTTCCAAAAAGAGTAATTAGAACCATCAAACAGAGGTGCTTTCATATTCCCTGTATTGACTGCCATGTGATTTGACAAGAGATCACCCTTAGCGTATTAAACTGATCAAGGGAACCTCGCTCTGATACCAATTGTTGGATACCGCGATCACTGAGAGGGGGGGTGAATCAGTGATTTCTAAAAACAGGTCCAATTCAACAACAAAACAAGTCAAACCACACAATGACACCAGATTTAACGTGGTTCACCAAAAGGCTACGTCCACGGATCAAAACCGTCCGAACACCGATTCGGTACAGGTCTGAATATATTTAGTCGCACCAACGACAAAGAGCACCAACCCTTAGTTTCAGATAGCACCAACTATCTAGGAAGCACCGACTCCCCTTATAATTTATCTGCACCCACAGATAGGATCACCAAACCCCAGACACCAAGCACCAACTTGATGTAAAAACAGAATAGAAGATAAATTCTGTCTACAGCCCTTCCCCTCTACAATTCTCTCTCTCTCAATCCCTTACAAATTGAAATTAAAGCATAAAAGAGAGACACTTAACTCATGGACGAATCACCATCTTCTAGAGCATAATCTCGTCCACAATTGCTGTAGAAAACGTCACCACATCAGCACACAGCAACACACACCAGCAGCTTCTTCTTTCTCTCAAGAACTCTCTAAAACTCTTCTCTATTCTTTCTCTCTTCTGGTGTATATTTAGAACGACCCATACATGCCTTTTTATAGGTTTTAATAACCCTCAATTGTATTCAAAACGGGCTACAATTCGTTTAGAAAGAGTCTCAAACGAATTAGATAAGAGTGCTGAATTTTCGTGCAAAACTTCTAATTCTGCGCAACTCTGGTTCCCGTGCTCGGTCGACATCATGCCTTGCTCGGTCGACATCATACACTGTCTGGAATCAGTCAATAATCGCGCTCGGTCGACATCCTTGGGTCCCGGTCGACCGAAGACACACTGTGTCACGAAAATAACTGAGAGGTACCTGAAACTGTTTTCCTGCAGGTTTCTCTTGCTCGGTCGACCGCATGGGTTGCCCGGTCGACCGACCACTCTGTTTCAGGAAATCTGAATTCCTGACTGTCTCAATTCTGTTTCAATCTGATTTCTTCTTTTAAGCTCTATCTACACTAGCCTACTATCATCATGCTTGTGACAATGTGTTGACAATAATTCCAACTCAAAACAATACTTGAGATACTAATTCTTCAATTCATCAAAAGACTTCTCAAGTCATCTCAAATTCCAACAAAGTATAAGCTCTTGACAGGATGATCTGCTATATGGACATTGCTCATGAATGGGCCCGATCAGATTGGAAATTGTCATGCTTGTGTTCTTCAGTTTTACAATATCGGAAAACTTATTAAGATAAGTTGAAAACATAAAACCTTATTCGAATTGGGAATGAGATTCTGCAACGCTATCATTTTCTCATTGATCCTGCTCCTCCTCCTCTGTCCACATCAAAAACTCAATCAATTAACTAACAACTACAACAAAAAGAATACATGAGGCAGATATATATATTTAAATAATAAAAGAGGAAAGACAACATTTGTATGTAGTGTATAATACATTGTTTAATAAACTTAAATAATCATATGTTTCTGACGTAATTCTCTAACCGGGAGTCCTAATTGAGAACCGTCAGTTCCTACAAGTTACTCTACCCACGAGCGAAGTGCCCGTGCCGGTTTCGGAATTTTCCCGCTGCCGTTTCCCGTTTCGGACCCCCGACGGGCCGTTTTCGAGCCTAAGTGTTGGAAATTAACGTGTTTTGAGCCTTAGGTTCGAAAACGGCCCGCAGGGCGTACGGAACGGGAAAAGACTCCGAAAAAATTGAAAACTGACACGAGCACCTCGCTCGAGGCAAAATTAACTTGCAGGAACTGACGGCTCGTAAATCGGACTCCCGGATAATGAATTAACCCTTAAAACGTTGGATTTTTAACATTCGCATCTCTACTTTTCTTTTCTTATTGGCTTAAAACTGATGGAATCCGGTTTTTAGCATGTTTGGATGAAGCTTCTACTGTGTCCATTTCAAATAGCACTAAGACAAACATTTGTGATCCAAACCATTGATCATGTTAGGGGGGCTAAAAACGGCTATGATACCAAAAGTCAACCATTGGATCATTATAGATTGTGATGTATTGATGAAAACGTACAGACCATTAGATCATCATTTATGAAATTTTGTACGCCCTATTTTCGCAATCCAAATTTTTAGTCCTCTTCAAAAGGTCATTTATAGTTATAGGTCCCAACCCCAAATGTTGATTCAATATGGATCATGAAATATATTTAAAATAAAAATCAATCGTTGGATTAATGCATGGTTACTACAGTGCATTCACGAGTTAAGACATGCAGTCTGTTTTTTCTACATTTTCAAACAATCTGGATCTCTAATGCAAGATATGGACCATAGACCCCCTATATATGGCAAGTAACGTTTACTGGATCAAATTCCAACGATTGATCATTCATGTATTATGAGATATTGACAAAAAGGACCAAAGGGTTAATGGTTCAATTTTAATTTTTGCGGGCCACTTTTTCCCGATCTAAACCTAAAATCCTCTTTAGGAGGTCAACAATGATTATCTGGTCAAATCTTATCGCTTGATTCATCATGGAACAATGATTATCTGGTTAAATCTTATCGCATGATTCATCATGGATATAATTATTTTATTTTCGTCGGTAAAATGAATATAAAAATAAAAAAATTAATAAACATATTTAACGACGTTTAATTTCGTCGATAAAAGTAAAAAAAAAAATTAAAAAGATATTTACCGATGTGTTTATTTTTGTTGGTAACATGATCGTAAAAATAAATGAAAATTAATAAACATATTTATGGACGATTAATTTCATCGGTAAAGGTAAAAAATAAAAATTTAAAAAGATATTTACCGACGTTTTATTTTCATCGGTACAATTAATATAAAAATAAATAAAAATTAATAAACATATTTACCGACGTTTGTATTTTCGCATGTAAAATTAATATAAAAATAAATAAATATTCATAAACATATTTACTGACGTTTAATTTCGTCGGTAAAATTAAAAAAGAAAATTAAAAGCATATTTACCGACGTTTTATTTCGTCGGTAAAATTTAAAAAATAAATCATTTTTTTTATTTAAGAATGGCCTTTGCCGACGTTTTATTAAAAAACGTCGGTAAAGGGTGCACTTTTGGCCACGTTTTTTAGAAACGTCGGTAAAAGTCTGTACTTTTGCCGACGTTATTAAAAACGTCGGTAAAGGGTGCACTTTGGCCACGTTTTTACGAAACGTAGGTAAAGGGTATACTTTTAGCCACGTTTTTCATAAAACGTCGGCAAAAGAATTTCATTTTTTTTAGATTTATATTTACTTTTGCCGACGTTTTTTTTCGTCGGCAAAAGTATTTCATTTTTTTTATCCTTTGTTTTTAGTTTTGCCGATGTTTTTTTTCGTCGGCAAAAGTATTTCATTTTTTTTATTCTTTCTTTTTACTTTTGCCGACGTTTGGTTTTCGTCGGTAAAATAATTTCTTCTTTATTTTTACTTTTGCCGACGAAATAAAGCGTCGGTAAAGGTCTTTTTTTTAATATTATATTTATTTTTTATTATTATTTTCCTGTAAACCTGTTTATACACCTATTCATCTACCTATATTCAACATAAAATATGTAATGAAACAAAAGTTACTAAATGAACAGACAACCATCTTCATTTTTCATTAAATCATTAATCTCATTAAACAAATATAACAATCAATAATGATACAGTCTCGTATCAATGTCCAATATACATTGATATATATATATACAAATAAATCGAAAAGAAGTCCAACACCCCAACAATTCTGCAAACCGACCCCAATGCGTTCATCAATCTGCAATAAGAAAAACAACATTAAAATCTTTATAATGAATTAAATTAAAAATTAAAAATAAACATGTATATATATAACTTTTCCTAAGTTTTTCTGCGAACTTTTTTCCAGCCAAAATGTTGACAATCAGACGGCTTTTGCGTCTAATTTGTTAACTAGAAGTCCGATTCACTAACCGTCAATTCCAACAAGTTACTTAGGCATTGAAAAAGGTACCTGTGCTGATTTGCGAACCGTCAGTTCCTACAAGTCACTCTACCCTCGAGCGAAGTGCTCGTGCCGATTTCTGAATTTTCCCGCGGCAGTTTCCCGTTTCGGACCCCCGACGGGCCGTTTTTGAGCCTAAGTGTTGGAAAATCATATGTTTCAGTCGTAATTCTCTAACCGGGAGTCCTATTTGCGAACCGTCAGTTCCTACAAGTCACTCTACCCTCGAGCGAAGTGCTCGTGCGATTTCGGAATTTTCCCGTGGCTGTTTCCCTTCCGGAACCCCGGCGGGCCGTTTTCGAGCCTAAGTGTTGGAAAATCCTATGTTTCGCACGTAATTCTCTAACCGGGAGTCCTATTTGCGAACCGTCAGTTCTTACAAGTCACTCTACCCTCGAGCGAAATTTCGGATGTAAAAGACTTGTCGAAATTTCGGCATAGTCTCCCCTGTACGTGTGACATTTAATTTTTTTTACAACCTGCTAAGTACCTGTACATGACAAAAAAAAAACACTTCATATAAACAACCCAATGCCCAACACACTACAAAGTCTACCACCACTACGTCATCAGTCATACACCATTCGACCATAGCACTTCAATACCACAACCTAATGCCCCAGCACACTACATCTCGTTATTTTTACCTGTGGGACCCCTACCACCATGAAGTATAAGCTCTTGACAGGATGATCTGCTATATATGGACATTGCTCAATGGGCCCGATCAGATTGGAAATTGTCATGCTTGTGTTCTTCAGTTTTACAATATCGGAAAACTTATTAAGATAAGTTGAAAACATAAAACCTTATTCGAATTGGGAATGAGATTCTGCAACGCTATCATTTTCTCATTGATCCTGCTCCTCCTCCTCTGTCCACATCAAAAACTCAATCAATTAACTAACAACTACAACAAAAAGAATACATGAGGCAGATATATATATTTAAATAATAAAAGAGGAAAGACAACATTTGTATGTAGTGTATAATACATTGTTTAATAAACTTAAATAATCATATGTTTCTGACTTAATTCTCTAACCGGTAGTCCTAATTGAGAACCGTCAGTTCCTACAAGTTACTCTACCCACGAGCGAAGTGCCCGTGCCGGTTTCGGAATTTTCCCGCTGCCGTTTCCCGTTTCGGACCCCCGACGGGCCGTTTTCGAGCCTAAGTGTTGGAAATTAACGTGTTTCGAGCCTTAGGTTCGAAAACGGCCCGCAGGGCGTACGGAACGCGAAAAGACTCCGAAAAAATTGAAAACTGACACGAGCACCTCGCTCGAGGCAAAATTAACTTGCAGGAACTGACGGCTCGTAAATCGGACTCCCGGATAATGAATTAACCCTTAAAACGTTGGATTTTTAACATTCGCATCTCTACTTTTCTTTTCTTATTGGCTTAAAACTGATGGAATCCGGTTTTAGCATGTTTGGATGAAGCTTCTACTGTGTCCATTTCAAATAGCACTAAGACAAACATTTGTGATCCAAACCATTGATCATGTTAGGGGGGCTAAAAACGGCTATGATACCAAAAGTCAACCATTGGATCATTATAGATTGTGATGTATTGATGAAAACGTACAGACCATTAGATCATCATTTATGAAATTTTGTACGCCCTATTTTCGCAATCCAAATTTTTAGTCCTCTTCAAAAGGTCATTTATAGTTATAGGTCCCAACCCCAAATGTTGATTCAATATGGATCATGAAATATATTTAAAATAAAAATCAATCGTTGGATTAATGCATGGTTACTACAGTGCATTCACGAGTTAAGACATGCAGTCTGTTTTTTCTACATTTCCAAACAATCTGGATCTCTAATGCAAGATATGGACCATAGACCCCCTATATATGGCAAGTAACGTTTACTGGATCAAATTCCAACGATTGATCATTCATGTATTATGAGATATTGACAAAAAGGACCAAAGGGTTAATGGTTCAATTTTAATTTTGCGGGCCACTTTTTCCCGATCTAAACCTAAAATCCTCTTTAGGAGGTCAACAATGATTATCTGGTCAAATCTTATCGCTTGATTCATCATGGAACAATGATTATCTGGTTAAATCTTATCGCATGATTCATCATGGATGTAATTATTTTATTTTCGTCGGTAAAATGAATATAAAAATAAATAAACATATTTAACGACGTTTAATTTCGTCGATAAAAGTAAAAAAAAAATTAAAAAGATATTTACCGATGTGTTTATTTTTGTTGGTAACATGATCGTAAAAATAAATGAAAATTAATAAACATATTTACGGACGATTAATTTCATCGATAAAGGTAAAAAATAAAAATTTAAAAAGATATTTACCGACGTTTTTATTTTCATCGGTACAATTAATATAAAATAAATAAAAATTAATAAACATATTTACCCGACGTTTGTATTTTCGCATGTAAATTAATATAAAAATAAATAAATATTCATAAACATATTTACTGACGTTTAATTTCGTCGGTAAAATTAAAAAAGAAAATTAAAAGCATATTTACCGACGTTTTATTTCGTCGGTAAAATTTAAAAGATAAATCATTTTTTTTTATTTAAGAATGGCCTTTGCCGACGTTTTATTAAAAAACGTCGGTAAAGGGTGCACTTTTGGCCACGTTTTTTAGAAACGTCGGTAAAAGTCTATACTTTTGCCGACGTTATTAAAAACGTCGGTAAAGGGTGCACTTTTGGCCACATTTTTTAAGAAACGTCGGTAAAGGGTATACTTTTAGCCACGTTTTTCATAAAACGTCGGCAAAAGAATTTCATTTTTTTTTAGATTTATATTTTACTTTTGCCGACGTTTTTTTTCGTCGGCAAAAGTATTTCATTTTTTTTATCCTTTGTTTTTAGTTTTGCCGATGTTTTTTTTCGTCGGCAAAAGTATTTCATTTTTTTTATTCTTTCTTTTTACTTTTGCCGACGTTTGGTTTTCGTCGGTAAAATAATTTCTTCTTTATTTTTACTTTTGCCGACGAAATAAAGCGTCGGTAAAGGTCTTTTTTTTTAATATTATATTTATTTTTCATTATTATTTTCCTGTAAACCTGTTTATACACCTATTCATCTACCTATATTCAACATAAAATATGCAATGAAACAAAAGTTACTAAATGAACAGACAACCATCTCCATTTTTCATTAAATCATTAATCTCATTAAACAAATATAACAATCAATAAGGATATAGTCTCATATCAATGTCCAATATACATTGATATATATATACAAATAAATCGAAAAGAAGTCCAACACCCCAACAATTCTGCAACCGACCCCAATGCGTTCATCAATCTGCAATAAGAAAAACAACATTAAAAATCTTTATAATGAATTAAATTAAAAATTAAAAATAAACATGTATATATATAACTTTTCCTAAGTTTTTCTGTGAACTTTTTTCCAGCCAAAATGTTGACAATCAGACGGCTTTTGCGTCTAATTTGTTAACTAGAAGTCCGATTCACTAAATTCTCTTTTCTTTTCGTTTTAATGTATTTGTACAAATATTCACACACCACATCAAATAAGTTTTTTTCCTCATTTTATAAGGACTTAAACTTAAATCAAAATTGAAATATGACAAAACAAGTGGCAAGATAAATGCTATGAATATTATTCTTGCCAGTTTTCATCTGCAAGTCGGATCATTTTTCCCTTCTTCTCGTCCTCAATAATAACTTGTTGCTTGAATTTAAAGACAAAGAACTCTTATGTTCTGTTGCATTACTTCTTACAAGATTAGCTATTCATCTTTCATTTCCTTTTTGATGAAATGTAGAGAAGCGAATAATTAAGAACCACAAGAGAAGAATTATAAGGCCACAGGAGAACTACTGCATCCACAAGTTGTATCCATTGTAATCTTTATTAAAATTATGTAAAAAAAACTAAAATAAGTCATTTTTAGATATTCATCTTTGACTCTTCATTTTTACAACTTAAAGAAATATAAAGCCCAAAAACTCCTAGGAACTCCATAATTTTATTACATGAAACAAACACGACCTAAGAATTCAGGTGAAGGCAGGCCAACAGAGACAACTAAATCCAATTCAAAGTAGGATGAGAATGAGCAATAGCCTAACTGGGTCTGGGTTGAAAAATTGCAGGAAATAGATGAACATTGTGAGGTAACAGTGAGCTACAGTCTAACTGTGTTCAAGTATCATAGGAATCAGATAGCTCGTGATGCTATATACATTTGGGATGAACGAAAATTTAAAAATATTAAGAGTTTAATATGGCTATCAAGAGAAAAACATAAGAAAGACAAATATCAAATTACTGTCATGATTGAGCCAGGGCATTTATCAGTCCATTTTGCTCATGTGGAACACTGCACATTGCAAACAATAATTGGAATGATTATTAAGTTATCATGTGTTTTTCCTACTGATAATATGTTCCCTTGCCACCTCCATAGGATTATTTGCACTACTCCCAAATCCAAATAGCTAGCATTCACTGATATACAAACCTATGTCTTACATGTGGTGAGGCTTGATAGGTGATTGATACAAAGCCAGTCCCAATGAACTCCATGTACTAAATAGAATAGGTGGTTTGAAATTTGTATTCACCTGGGTACGTGGGATTGGCACCCCCAGACAGTATAAATCAGTCATTTGGTAATGGGGTTCTATTGGAGATTTGAATGGTTCTACATGTATATATTTTGTTAAACACTTTACTTAGGTTTGACAAAAATGAAAGCTAAACCAAGATCATACAAGTATTAGTAAATAACCACTCCAGAGACTTTGATGATAGAAATGATGATTGTATAAGACTTCAATGTCAAAGATGATTTCTACCCAAAAAAAAAATGTCAAAGATGATGACGTGGGTCTTAGTCTCTCTCCCAGAGTCTCATTACCACTATGGCTATCCTGTTGAATACTCCAAATTCACTTATTCTTTTTGTTTAAATTGAAAAAAAAAGTTAGATGAAGTAAGGAGTGCAGCAAGCCATAGTGCTGGTAGGGAAGAGTGTTTGAATGGAGAAGAAGGAAAAAATGATATCACTTGGAGATAAAAACTGAGAAAGTAGAAAGCCCCAAATGGTAGTCAAAAGTGATGACTTTCTTCTTCTTTTGAATATTCTCAAAGCTTCTCATTGAAGTCGATTGCAGATTTATGTGGTTAGTGATTAATGAAAAATAATTTTATACTCTTCGCATCTTAGTACTGCATACATATCCTGGCCTGTGCTGATATGTTGCCTTTTTTGTTAAAAGGAGATAAATAAAAGTCCTTACATGGAAAAAGCTATGGGTCTAATTTACTGATATACCCTTGGAACAGCAACTGGTTGTTTCAGGATAAAAATATTGCAGGAACCTTTGGATGAACATATGAACAATGATTAATGTGTAAACCATATTATTTGCTCGTTTAATGAATCAAAGGCGGTTTTATATACAACTGAAAAATTGAACACACAAGTGTTATCAATGAATTGGACAGACAAGTTAAGGTCTAATGTGATGTAAATGTGTGTTTTTGTTTTTGTGTACCTTTTTTTTTTGCCTGCAACAATTCAAACTTTTCTTATTTCCCTTTTCTGCCATCAGTTTTGGATAATACTTTGATCATTGATATGATGTTAGGGCAATAAGTTGACTCTTGCAGCATTTTTCATAGTGAGGGTATAAGTAGTCAAAAAAGAAAAAAAAAGTGTACAGATGAGCACACCACGATCAACATCTATACCCTTATTATAAAAGGGAAGAAGTGTCTAAAATACAAGAGAAATTAATAAAACAAAACAATGTGAAACATATGTTCATAGGCTTCTGCATATTGCGTCTTTGTGATTACTCTATCAAAAGTTTTATTGGCCTGACAGGCCTTTCTTATCTGAAATTCATAATGCTCTTTGCTAATTGAGTGTACATTGTATCAAAACCTCTGATTGAAGAGGACTAAGTCCATAATTCATTTGTTTGTTCACTTTCTTCATTTTCCTTTAAGTTCTTAAAAGACTAATTATCAAGCATGACTTCTTTATACTCTTCTCTCTTTTTTTGCTTCTTCTTCTTCTTCTCTCTCTCTCTCTCTCTCTCTCTCTCTCTCTCTCTCTCTCTCTCTCTCTCTCTCTCTCTCTCTCTCTCTTCTCTTGTTGTTGTTGATTTCGATGCATTTGCACAAAGATTCACACACAACATGAAAATCGGAAATTCTTTCTTTCCATTTATAACGTAGTATTGGTTTTGGGTTCTGCTATGATTGGAATGGGTCTTTTTAGTCTTTATGAATGTTCTATTGTTTTGTTTTTGAGCGAATGTCTTCGTTTTATTGGCTTTATATATATTTTCCTTTAGATTCTTAAACAGTAATTCTCAAGCATGAGTTCTTTATTCTCTTCTTTTTTTCCCCTTGTTTTCACTTTTTCATTTTGGTATTGATGCATTTGCAAAAAATAGGGAGTTCTTTTAAAATTAAATCTGAACAAATCCATAAGATGCATGATCCAACACTCAAAATGTTATAGAAATAACATAATAATTTGTAGCAGTTTACAACAAGTTTTCCCATATAGAATTGAATCAAGAATTTAAGACAGCAGAATTACTGGATTTGTAGTGTTCATGTTTAAAAACTCGACTCTTAAAAAGAATTACGGACTAGCATTATCCCTTATTTAGACTTGGCTTCTTTAGGTGATAATTCTTGTTTTTTTTTTTCCTCTTTCTAAATCAAGTGTATATTGCAAATGATATTTCAACTTCAAGAATCACTTTATTGAAGGTAATAGATTGGATTTATGTCTTTTTAAATATAAGCATATGTTGCCTTTCTTATTATTTAATGTTGTGTGGGTTTCTATATCCATTTTTTTTGACATAAAATTTTCATTTGAGCTTAAACAAGTTTTTTGACATTTGTAGGCTTAAATTGCTCAACATGTGTGAACAAGTGCTATTCTGCTAGAATTTGAGTTGTCCTATTGTTACTTACCTAGCTATTAATGTTAAGTTCCATAAGATGAGCAGGATGTGCAAGATTTCAGTACATCAATCCGATAGCAACATAAACAATATGAAGGTTATGATGATGAGAACAAATAAAATTTGAAATTAGTTGCTTTTGATGTCACTTAGGCCCTTTTTGTTTGCATTAAAATATATAGGAATTGAATACATAAGCTTGTTAAAAATAAAGCTCAAAGGTGAATTTTCAAATATGATCAAGTATTTCAAGAATCATTTTTTAAAAATTTTCGAATATACAGAAAGCTTACTTGTTATCCATTTCCTTTTGTTTTATCTATATCTTGTTTAGCAAATATTTTATTTTGAGTTTTTTTTAAATATATATTTCTGCCCATAATATTTTATTATGGCATGGGAAGCTCTCCATTTGTATAGAAAGAAATAATGGGACAAAAAATTTCATGTGATGAAAATTAATGTAAATATTTCTACATGTTGTATGGAATTGTATGGTGTTACAGAAACTAGGAACGTAGACATGTTGGATTGGTTGGATCTTATTCAATCAGATTTAATTCATTGTGAGAATATTTTTGATTTATATTGCTTGTGGTTACATTAGTTGAGTAAGGGAGGTCTTATGCTACTGCAAAGAGCTGGCTCACATGTGGCTAATGTCCTCTGTTATTTTATCTTGTTTTATGCCCATGGTTTTCTTTTCTTTTGGTTTGACAGTGGTGGGTTGACTCTTGAACTTGAGGTTGTATTTCAATCTGTTCCTCCACCTGGACCAAAGTGTTGATTGAGTTTGTCTACTTTATTTGTACTCAAATGTGTTCTAGATTTCAATAACGTGTTTTTAGCAAAATTGATGTATATGTAGGTTCATTTCTAATTTATTTCTATATACATTGAAGAGTAATGCTGATGACTTATTTTCTGCATTTTAGTTTTTTTTTTATTTGGGATATTGAACGGTGGTTATGGGGTTCATGGAGATGGGTTTCTTGAAATATATGGAGATGGGTTTGATGCAGCAACCCATTTGAATTGTATATGCATCACATATGTAGTTGGGCATTTATGTATATATTCAATTGGCATGTCGTGTTATCATGTTAGGTAGAAACATATTAGATGAGAATTTTCGCTTTTAACAGGTCAGTCTGATTTTCATGTTTACTTTTCCTGCAAAAAAAAAAAAAAAAAAAAACATTACTTACTTCATCTTAGACCTTTGAAAATAATTTATTTTTACTTTGATATTTAAATTTTCTAACATTATATTCTTTGATCTTATATCAATATACATGATTAATTAACAATTTGCTCTTTCTATCCAGTAAAGAACCACTTGCTTCATGTGAGGATTTCATTGCCTTTAGTATTACAAATAATATATACAATACAGGTATGAAAATAATTTATGTTCATTTCCATCTACATTTTCACATATTTGAAATAGTATATTATTTTTCATCTTCTGTCAATAAATATGATTAATCAGTTCTATGGTCATAGAGAGTTTTCATTGTCTCTTCAAATCATTATAAAATGTTGATAATAAATTGCATAAATAAAACTGCATAATTGCTTAGTTATTGATGTTCCTCTTTTTCCCTTAGATGTAAAAATGAGCAAAAAAACAAAGATAGAATAGAATATTTCAAAAATTATTACAAAAAGTTTGAGTTATGGCAAGAAGGAAGAACTACGGAGAAAAAAAAGAGAAACATACAAAATGAAGAAATTAAAAATTACCCTTGATTCACAATTATCATCATCTTGCAAGACTGTTTTTAAACCAAGTATAATGATAACAAAACTAAAATATATTATATTATCTTAATTCCAAATTTTCGTATTAATTACTAAAAAGGCTATCAACTTTTAATTATTAAGCAATTAAAGTGAATACATTTGGTAATACATATATAAGACAGAAAATTATGTTGTATCAGAATTTTTAAATATCGTTTTCAAGTCATATTTGTGTTTCACAAAATTTTAGTTAGATGGGTATTTTAATTAAATGCTTTAGAATGCTAAAGATATAAAACTTTTATTTCTAAATAAAAGTAGAAACACATTAGATGAGAATTTTCACTTCTAACAGGTTGGTCTTATTTTCATAAAAGTAATATTAAAAGTAACAATAGGTGAAATAGAAATGATGAGATAAAGACTGCTTAGATACTTGATTTTAGAGAGGAGATGCACAGTAAAAGTTAATAAAAATTCTAATTTCTATTCACCTAAAAAATAATAAATAACAGGATCTAAAGGGGAATATCGGATGGTTGATAAGTCGACCCATTAGGTGGATCTTTCACAGCTTCAAAATTAGGAAAGTTTAGACTCAGCTTACCCACCCAAGAAAGGCAAAAAAAAAAAAAGATAGATCTGACAGTCTGAGCAGCCATGTGCTTGTCTCATCTTTCTGTTGTTCTCTGAACAATTCAACATTATTTTCTTTTATTTAAAAAGGGTAAAAACAAGTTGAGATATTAATCAATAAAAGTAGGTTTTGACTTTAGAAAAACCCCAATTTCCATTCACATCAAAATGTGAAAATAACAGTATCTAAAAGTAACTAATTACACAGAATAAACACATGGAGATGAGTTTTAAGTGATTCCCTCATCTTCCACCAATTTTACTTAAATTAACTTTGGATTGTCATGATTTCAAGTCGTCAAAGATAAAATTTAGTTTTTTCATGTCCACTATAATCTTTTCCAAGGCAGCAACTTCTGAAATGCAGAATCAGAAAACAAAGTGATCCTGATCCCTACCTATTTACAACTTGGATTGTGAAACAAAGCAAACTATCTCACATTTTATAGATCAATGTAACCTTGATCACAATTGCAAGAAAATTGAAGCAGTTAAAGTAAACTTTCTGTACACCAACAAATTATTTTTTTACTCACAACAATTCTGTCACTACACATATATTCAGTTTCAAAGTGTTCCTCCAATAAGACTCCCCATGAATGGTCCCAAGTTCATTAAATGAGTTAATTATTTTTTACTTTAAAAGTTGGTAAGCTAATGAATTATTCGATTTGTGCAATTAATGTGTTTTATGGACTCATCTGCACCCGAGAAATCAGCTCACTTATAAACAAAGATCTACATTTCTGTTTTTCATCTTACTCAAACAGCCAAGTTATGTTCTGTTATACAATTTAAATGGATCAAAAGATGTCATAAGGTGTTCCTAATTCTTAATCATAATATAAATGCATAGTTATATGTCATTATAGCTTTCCCTTGTAAAATTGAAACTCATGTACAACAGAGAAAGATCATTAGAATTTATCCAGAAAATTTTGTAGAAAGAAAGTTGGTCTGCTCATCAACACATAGGCTACGCTTGTAACTTAATTGTGGACTGTTGTTCGTATCTCATTGCCAAGTTACATTTTCTAATATTATATTCTTCTCATGATTAATTAGCTATTTGCTCTTTCTATGCAGTAAAGAACCACTTGCTTCATGTCAGGCTTTCATTTTCTTTAGTATTATAAACAATATATACAATACAGGTATGGAAATAATTCATGTTCATTTCCATCTACATTTTCATATATTTTAAATGATAAATTATTTTTCATTTTCTGTCAATAAATATGATTAATCAATTGTATAGTCATAAACAATTTTCATTGTCTCTTCAAATCATTGTAAAATGTTGATAATAAATTGCATAAATAAAACTGCATAATTGATTCATTATTGATCTTCCTTTTTTTCCCTCAAGTGTAAAAATGAGCGAAAAAAAAGATAGAAGAGAATATTTCAAAAATTATTATAAAAGTTTGAGTGATGGCAAGAAGGAAGAACTACGAAGAAAAAAAAGAGAAGCATACAAAATGAAGAAATTATCATCATCTCGCAAGACCGTTTTTAAACCAGGTATAATGATAACAATACTAAAATATATTATATTATCTTAATTCCAAATTTTTGTATTAATTACAAAAAAATCTCATAAATGACTAGCAATTATTTGGTTTTCAATTTAATGGCTATCTTAGTGAATGAGGTTCCTCATATTCTATCAAGAACATCAAATAAGGGCAAACAACAAATTGAATTCTACAGCAATTATGAAGTTGGTAAGAATTGTAACTTTTAATTATTAAGCAATTAAAGTGAATACATCTGGTAATATTCTTGAAAATCCTTTGAATAGGATCAACGTCAAAAGCAGGCCGTCATTCTGCTTCATCAAAAAGACGTAACAAAGCTGTTGGAGGTAATAAAACATTCACATATACTTTATTTTTTCTTAGAAGAAGTAACAAAGTTTTATTTATAATAAAACTATGTTCTGTCTTCCAATCTTGCAAGAAACTCAATTCAGCAATTGATTAATTCTCATTAGAATTCTATGATAACATTCATTCAATCACAGAATGCACAATGACAAAAAGTATTCAAGCATTTACGTCAAAAACGCCTAAGAAGAGAAGGACAGGTATAATTATCTGTATTCCCTTTATTTAACCCTTTCACAATAATTAAACAATACTTCATTTCTACTTTTATTCTTATTGTAGATAAAATCCCTTCTACCTCCATGTGCATCAATGCACTTCTTCAAAATATACCTCAAGAACCATCTATTTTACCACCTTCTCCGACATGCAAATATTGCAATGCAAAAAGATTTTATCGTGAGCCTGCAGGCTTCTGTTGCTCTTCCGGTCAATTATCATTGGTTTCAAACGACGCTCCTGAAGAACTCCAGTTGCTATTCAAGTCAAAATCGAAAGAAGCAATTGAATTTAGAAAATATGTTCGTACATATAATAACACTCTCGCATTTACATCATTCGGAGTAAAATACGATACAGAACTTTGCAAAAGAGACAAAGGTATATATACATTCAAAGTACAAGGTCAAGTATACCACTACATCAATGACTTGATACCAGCTGATGGACATCCTTCTTGCTTACAACTTTATTTTTATGATACGGACCATGAAGTGCAAAACCGAATGCAGGCATCATCAAAAATAAATTTAGGCATCATTCAAAAGCTTCTCAACATCTTATCAATTAATCCATACTGCTCATTTTTCCGAAGCCTTCGGCATGTACCTACTTTGGAAAGCCTTCACATTGTGATCAAGTGTGATGTCGGGTTAGATCAAAGAGTCTATAATGCTCCATCAGAATCACAAGTAGCAGCAATATGGATAGAAAATAATGACTCTGGTACGCCTGCTGAACGCGATATAATTGTCCAAAGTCATTCAGGCCATAGTCACAAAGTGCAATATTATTTTGGGTGTTATGATCCATTGCAATATCCATTATTATTTCCATATGGTGATACTGGATGGCATAAAGGCATAGAAAGAATGAACAAAAAGTACTCTACTGTATATTGCCAAGGATAGACGACTGTTAATCCTTCCCAAATATCATCAATAGAAAATCTCCTTGAAAAAGAGAAACAAGGTATTGACAATATATTGCTTATTGAAATTATTTAATATTAAATATATAATAATAATAATATGTTTTCGTTTTCTCCAGTGATGCAGAAGAAAGTTAATAAGAGAAACAATGTGTCCTGTCGCGAGTATTATTGTTACAAATTGCAAGTAAGGAGAAATACAAGTTCACTACTATTGCACTCAGGTCGTCTGTTGCAGCAATATGTTGTAGACATGTACATCAAGCTGGAGAGCTCTCGGTTAGACTACTTTCGTTATCGACAAGATGAAATCCGAGCTGATTTATATCAAGGACTTGTTGATAGCGTCGCAATTGGAGAAACTCATGGTTCTAAAGTCGGACATAGAATTGTCCTGCCAGCATCATTTATAGGAGGCCCAAGAAACATGAGACGTCGTTATATAGACGCAATGGCATTGGTTGAACGTTTTGGAAAGCCTGATCTATTTTTAACAATGACATGCAATCCTTCTTGGCCTGAAATCAAGAAAGAGTTACAATCATATGAAGAAGTACAAAATAGGCCTGATTTGATTGCAAGGGGATTTAGAGCAAAACTGGAAGAGTTAAAAGATGACTTGTTCAAGAAACAAATATTTGGACAAATTGCAGCTTATGTATATGTTATCGAATTTCAAAAGAGAGGACTTCCACATGCTCATTTCTTACTTATCTTGAAGCCAGGCTATAAGATCATGATGCCAGATACATATGATAGATTTGTTTGCGCTGAATTACCTGAAAAAGCTATAAATTCACACTTACATGCAGCAGTTGTGAAACACATGATGCATGGACCTTGTGGAAATTTAAATCCACGAAATGTATGCATGAAAAAAAATGGTAATTGCAAAAATCATTATCCCAAAGAGTTTTGTTCTTCAACAACTCAAGGAAAGAACTCATATCCAATATATAGGCGGCGTAACACCAATGAACAAGTCAAAGTACGGGGTGCATATTTAGACAACCGATGGGTCATACCATATAATCCATACTTGCTTGCAAAGTTTGATTGTCATATAAATGTTGAGATCTGCTCAACAATTAAAGCGGTCAAATACTTGTACAAGTATATCTACAAGGGTCATGACCGTGTTGCTTTCCACATTGTTGGTGATGAGGATATTTCTGATATTGACGAAATAGAACAATTCCAAATAGCAAGATGGATCTCACCCCCAGAAGCCGCATGGAGAATCTATAAGTTCTTACTTAATGAAATTTATCCATCTGTCAGAAGTTTACAATTGCATCTAGAGGACAGACAGGTAATATCATTCAACAATTAAGATAATCTTCTTTATGTAATTTCCAATGACCGTGCGTCCAGGACAATGTTGACTCAGTTTTTTTTTAAAGGTAATATCATTCAAAAATCAAGATAATCTTCTTCATGTAATTTCCAATGACCGTGCGTCAAGGACAATGTTGACTCAGTTTTTTGAAATGAATAAAATTAACACAGAGGCACGAAAATGGCTTTACAAAGAGTTTCCAGAACATTTTGTATGGCATGACGACCAAAGATACTGGAGCGAGAGAAAGAAAGAAACTGCAATTGGAAGAATCATCACTGCAAATCCAATTGAAGGTGAAAGATACTATCTACGCTTATTATTGAATCATGTTAGAGGACCAATGTCATTTCATGATTTGCAATGCTTTAATGGGATGGAAACAACATCATTTCGTGAGGCTGCATTATTACGGGGTTTACTAGAATCAGATAATAGTTTTGAAGAGTGCTTGCAAGAGGCATCTCAGTATCAAATGCCACAAAGTTTGCGTCGATTATTTGCTACCATTTTAGTCTACTGCAACCCAAGCAATCCTAAAATCTTGTGGGACAAATTTGAAGATGCTATGTCTGAAGATTATAATCACCTTGAACTTTCATCTAACAGAAGGCAGGCAAAAGTACTGGCAAACATAAATTCTGTGTTACAGTCAATGGGAAAAAACATTACTGACTATGCTTTTGTTGATATAGATATTGAAATTGATGAGCAAATATCATATTCAAAAGAAGTTGAAGAAGAGTTAAATGTTTCGGTCTCTGAACAAGATTTACTTGCAGTACATACGCTGAATGAAGAACAAAAGCAAGCATACAATATTATATTGCAAAGAATATTCAGTCACAAATCTGGAGCATTTTTTATTGATGGTCCTGGTGGAACAGGAAAAACATATCTGTACCGTGCTCTATTGAGTACAGTGAGATCAAAAGGCTTTATTGCTCTTGCAACTGCAACTTCCGGAGTAGCTGCATCTATATTGCCAGGTGGTAGAACGGCACACTCCCGCTTCAAAATACCACTTAACATTGAAGAAATCAAGAGTTGTCATGTAAGCAAATAAGGAAGTTTAGCTCAATTAATTCAAATGGCAAAGCTCATTATATGGGATGAGGCATCAATGGACAAAGAAGGAAGCAATTGAAGCATTCAATCAGATGTTGCAAGATATAACAGATTCACAACTGCCATTCGGAGGTAAAGTAGTTGTATTTGGAGGAGATTTCCGCCAAGTCCTTCCTGTTGTCCCAAGAACAAATAGACATGAAGCAATCAAAGCAAGTTTAGTTACATCACAGTTGTGGCCCACATTACAAAAAATCAAATTGATTGAGAATATGAGAGCAAGATTTGATCCATTATTTAGCCAGTTTTTGCTTCGGGTTGGAAATGGGACAGAAAATGCTCCAAACAATGATAAAATAAATATTCCAAATGCTATGGTTATTCCTTTCAAAGATGAGATGACATCAATAGCTGATTTGATAGAGGCTATATTCCCAAATCTAGAAGAAAAGGCTGATAATTCACATTTCATGGCAACTCGTGCAATATTAAGTCCAAAAAATGATTTTGTTGATGAGATCAATGATTTACTCATAAACCGCTTCCCCGGTTCCCCTTTCAAATATTACAGTTTTGATTCAGCAATAGATGATACAGAGCAACTTCCGCAGGAAGAATTCCTAAATAGCCTTACACCAAATGGACTACCTCCTCATGAATTAATATTAAAGGTAAACTGTCCAATAATGTTGCTACGGAATATCGATCCACCCACAGGATTATGCAATGGCACACGGTTAGTCTGTCGAACATTTACAAAGAATCTTATTGATGCAGAAATAATTGCTGGTCACTATCATGGAAAACGAGTTTTCATACCAAGAATTCCACTGCAGCCAGCCCAAAACGATAGCTATCCATTCATGTTCAAAAGGAAACAGTTTCCAATTCGCTTAAGTTTTGCCATGACAATCAATAAAGCACAAGGTCAAACATTGGAACATGTTGGTATATATCTTCCACAGCCTGTCTTCTCACATGGTCAACTATATGTTGCCCTATCCAGAGCAAAAACAGCTACTTCTGTAAAAATTCTTATTAAACCAGGCATAGATGATATATCAGAAAATACATGTACTTCAAATGTTGTATACCAAGAAATACTTACACTTGCCAATTCTATTTAGCATCTATTCTTATAGGTAATTTGAATAACATTATTTCATATCAATATACTTCATTTGCTAATATATATTCTATTTTGGCACTCATGAAAAAAAAATATATATATATATTTACTTGTGCAATTCTAACCAATGAATTATTTAATAGTTCTTTTTACAGGTGAACAACATGCCTAAAGATTGTAAGAAAGTCCAAGACATAACAGAACACACATCAAATTGGACCGCCAAAATCAAGGTTAATGAGAAAAGCATTCCTCGTCAGTCACGAGCTGGAACCAAAACATATCAAATTTAATATTTAGTGACTCTGAGGTAAATCATGAACTATATATGTATATATATATTCTCTTATTGCATAATTTTTATGTTAACCTTCTTTAGCTAAGCATATTACATCTTAAAAAATCTTGTCAAAATATCGACAACTTTTATATTTTAAAAATTTGTAAAATATTAGTCATTTAAAGGTAAATACATTTAAATTTTATGCAGGGAAAGAGAGTTCGGGCCAATATGTTCGACAGTGATATTGATTTATTTCAAAACACATTCACTGTATTGAAGAGCTACTATGTGTCAAATATATCTGTCCGCCCAGCTCATCCAAGATATCAATTTGGAGATACAAAATATCAGTGGATCATAAATAGTCAATCTCTCATAGAAGAAGTCATCAAAGAGGAAGATGATACCAACAACAACATTTACAGTTTTGTTCCATTATCTGATATTAACAACTATGATTCAGAGGCAGAAATAGGTAAAAAAGTTTTGTACTCAAATAATATTTCTCTACTATCATCATCCTTACAATATAAATAAACATGTATCAATTTTGTTCATTACAATACTTTCTTCATTAAAAAATATAAAAATCTCTTTTTCTGTATAATATAATATTACAGACATAATTGCTGTGGTTCTCGACATACTGCCCCCAAAGATGGTCAAATCAGAAACCCTTCCACTTCAACAAATAGTGCTAACAGATTTAACGTATGTCACCTGCCTTTTTAATAACTTATACACTAAAATAACTTTCTATGTTATAAATTATCAATTTCTACTACTAATCCCTTATTTTTATATTTCTTAGTTTGACAATGATGAATCTATCTATATGGAACAACTTTATGGCAGCAGAAATTGAAGCTCTATCAAAAGCGTTGGATACAAAGCCAATCATTATTGTCACACGAACAAAGAAATCACATTATAATGGTACAAAAATAACAAATGTATTTACGCAAGCTTTTTAAAAATAAATACATTAACATAATTATGCTTCCCTTTTCTCAGGTGTAACTAGCCTAAATACAAGATCTTCATCAACAATCATCATCAACCCTGACATACCATCTGCTGATTCATTACGTATTTGGTAGTTATAAATCATTTTACATATCACTTTTTCCTTTTTTATAATAATAGCTAGATGTAAAAATATAATAACAATAATTATTGCTTTGATTTATTTCTTACCAGGTGTTCTAATCATGAAGCCAAGCTTATTGAACTACAAAAAAATATAGCACAAACAACCACCGGAAGTACATCAACAACAACAACTACAAACATTGAAGACATTCTAAATTCAAAAACACTGGTACTTTATTTAACAAGCTGAAATTTCTTTCAAATGAACATCGTTTTCCTATCTATAATTTTATTTCAACTATTACCTGATAACATAAATTCTTCCTTTCAGAATGTTGCATACCGCATAAGAGCATCAATTTCAATTGACAATCTACAACAAAAATTCTGGTATATGGGTTGCAGTGGTTGTAAAAAGAAAACAACAGAAAAATATAACATTCCAATCTCATGTTCCTGCACCTACAAAGAAGTCACTGCACAACCATGGTATCACAATTTTAAAATAAATATATAATTATTTCTCATTAACTACTATTGCTAAATCTTATAAAAAAAATACTAACACTAACTATTATCATAAACTTTCAGGATTAGGCTTGTAGCAACTCTATATAACTCTACAGGAACCATTTCAGCAACATTATTTGGAAATGAAATGAAGAAATTGTCTTCATGCACACCAGTTGAAATGATGCAGTTTTCTGAACAGGTATAAAACTATCAAGCTCATCTTGATATAACTAGCCACAGGTACATATAAATTATTTAACTAATTGTTTTATTTTAATATCAGGGACAAACTGGTGAAATCGAAAACACCATCAACAAATTCAATCGACAAGAATACATGTTTCAGCTGAAGTCCTATGAATACAACTCAAGAGTAAACTTCACTATTTTATCGATTGATGATGTTCCTAAAGAAAGTCAAACATAGAAAATGTGTAACAAATTTTGCTCTATAAATATTACTTGTAAATATTAACTTCTACTGTAGTTACTACTTTGGATATGTAAACAAATCAAACAAGAAGAACAATTATTTTTCGTTTTTAAGGTCTGTAAATATTACTTGTAAATAGTAACTTCTATTGTGAGTCCTACTTGGCCTATATAAACAAATCAAATAAGAAGAACAGTTTACTACTTGCCTCATTTATCAGTAAATATATTGAGATTATCTAATGCTATAATTAATATTGCAAAAAAAGTTTTGTGGACTCTATTTTCAGCAGAACAATCAAGTATGATGTTGCCAAAAAAGTTCTTAGAACTCATTTTCAACATGAAGTATGATGTTGCCAAACAAGTTCTTACAACTCATTTTCAGCACAACCATGTAAGTTAAACTTATCCTGTAAATTATCTACTCATTGAACATTTATATAAAATTACATTGTCTATAAAAATTCTACCTGAACCTTTGTCCTTATTATCCAATTCTGTAATACTCATTCTTTCTTCTTTGCTAACTCTTTTAATATGCAAAATCTAGGCATTAATTCTTTGTAAATTCCAAGCTTACTATCAACATGACTTGTATAATATTTTTAAAGGTTTCCAATCCCTTTTCATGTCATTTTGAACTTTTGACGAATTAATGTTGTCATTGAATATTGGCTTATCAACAATTAATTCGTCCCTTTCATCGTTACTGGGAAAAAACATCTACAACTTTGCTTGACTGGTAGCCCACCAAATTGTAACATGATACTTACTTAAGAACAGTCTACGTTTTAGCATTTTTTTCCTTTGAAGAGCATTCTTTTACCTTGATGAATTTATTGTTTGTCATTTTCTCATTTACGAACACCTTACATTTTAACTATTATCTAAAATTCAAGCTTATGATCATCGACAACTATGCAACAAGTATATTATCTATTTCTTTCTTTCCCTTTTTTGTGATTTTAGGTCTATCTGGTAATCTATTGTCTTTTAATTTATCCTACTTAAGCATTATCATTACTGCAATGATTAGATAAGAGCCATCATACTGTACAACTTCTTTCTTCCCTTCTAAGATCTTACTTGCATGCATATAAGATTATTTCCTTTCCACTTTGTAATTTTATATGTGTCTATATATTGATTGATAGATTTATTCCTTCTTCACTGTCAAATTACTATTAGATTTATGCAGGCCTATATATAGCCAACATATAAATTACCAACCACCATGTAGCAGGCATCATAGATAAGATGCATTTTTTTTTCAAAGGATTTTGATTTCCTTTTTTTTTCCTTTTGTTGTTTGATGCTACCAAACATATGTAATCCATTCCATTTGGAATGCGTAGAGAAACAAAATAAGCAACACCTTTCGATAATCCTTTGAGGCCTGCCAAATGGCACAAGTAATTTCCTTTTCACTTTCATAAGTAAATGCCAACAATCAAGTCATATCTTATCAGTAACAAAATCCATTTATTTGTCTTGTGGCTGCATTTGCGATGAGAAATGATTATTGAACATTTTTTTGTACCGTTGTCATCTTTATTATATATCTTTTTTCTTTTGCTTTTTAGATTACTTGTCAAAATTACATAAATAATACAATGCACTAAACAAGCATATGACCATAGAAAAGAAAATTGGTATTTTACTTTTGCTTTGCAAGGAAAATGTGTTCCACCGAACAACGAAACAATAGACTACATAAAAAATCGGGACAATCCTCCTCTCTATCACGGAATCTTCTCATTGCACAAAGCACCCTTTTAAAGGTGTGATTAGATGTGCCCGAACTAGGAAGTTTGCATGCAATGACAGCTGAAAATTTTCAGCGTGCATTTGTAAATAGCAAAACCTAAAACAATACAACTTGCATCATCTCTACGCCTATTTAGTATTCACCACAAATCAGGTCAAATATAGAAGATTAGTCTAGGCAATGAAAGGTCCAAATACCAGATGACCAAAATAGCAGAAATGGCCTGGATCCTGTGGACAGAGAACCTCTTAATTCTTTTAAATTAATAAAGAGAACATAATTTAGATACATCACAGGTCCGACATTATACACTATGAGATATACGTCAAGTTGCATTTTAGGATCCCAAAAGTCCTTTCTCTAACTCTCACAAAACTATGAATCTCAAAACTCATCAATAACATAAGATTTTTTCAGAAAAGTATACAGAACAAGATAACTAGGATACATGAAATCTCTAGGGTTTTCCCTGTATTTTCCATTGCTTAGGGGACTAAAACTAGAAAGCAGAAGCAAAAATACCTGACAGGCACACAATTTCACTCTACAGGAGGACAAATCAAAAAATTAGCAGCTACAGTTTTAGCACCCCATCCTTTGAACACATTTCAGTAATCTGAGATTAGATAAAAGACCAAATAAATTTTTAAATACAGACATGTACACACATATAGCATTAAGATTCCCAGTTGCTCATAAAGCAAGTAATGAATCTGAAATACATAACACATGCAAATCTTGTTCATAATAGCAAGATCAATTACAGCCAGCATACTTTTTCACTACATCCGATCCATTAATGCTTTCAGTGACCATATTAGAAAAGTATATTAACTTTTATCATTACTAGAGATAGGGAAAAATGAAAAAAGAAATGCAAACTAAGCTTGAACAAGCAGCACTTAAGAACACTGCACTGAGTACAAACTAGGATGTGATATTATTGCCACAATGATCACTCTAATCCAACGAAGAATATAAATCTGATCTGAGTGATGTTTTGACCAGTTACAATTTGATGGGTCAGATTTGCCTGACCAATCTACCTTCATTGAAAGTGATCCACACAGTGCAAAATGTCCTGAAATGCCATAATTACTTCAGGAATATCCAAAATTCAAATCTTTCAGAAAGTACTTGGAATTGAATCTGCAACACTAACATACTAAGTGCAATCACGTATTTCAGATACCTGTCATCATTTTCTTAGTATAAGTAGAATCTCTCATGTCATACTCTCTATTGCACATATGAGTGAATGTTCTGACACTTTGTTTTATACTTTTTCATATCTTTTTCCAATCGTATGAACTACATAGCTTTCATTCTGAACTGAATTCAGGTCAACATAATTGTGCGTTCAAGTCAGTTTATATGGGAACAATTTTCTATGATTTTAGCCCTACTTGACTTGCCTTTTATTGTCACTTTCACACATTATTAAACCATGATTCATCTTTAAATACCTCAATGACAAACCACCTATTATTCTTATTTTCAAATACAATTGCGACTTTATCATGGAAACTTCTTTTTTTGTTTAATGCCACCTCTAATTTTCTACATATATACATATTCAACAATACATTATAAATTTTTTTGTACGTAGACAAGATATATTTTAGTATAACTGTGTTTCATGCACGTGCCTTGCACGTGCAGGGCATGACTAGTATATATATAAAAGCGTATATATAAGCGGGAATCATTTCGTACGCTGACAAACGACTCACCTGCCCCATCCACGTGCATTATGAAAGAGAGTGGGTCCCGTAAATCAACATAAGCCAGCTGAGCTCCGCCTCACTTCAAAACCCTAACATCATTCCTCGAACCAAAATCCCCCAACCACCACCAAATACACCCAGGAGCAATCTCGATTCTCCGGTGCTAGGCTCTCTCGATTCCAACCAAGTAAGTTGTCAGTTTTTTCTGAATTTTCAAAGACAACACCATAGATAGAGTCATCGATTCAAATAACTCCTTCAAATTCAGTTTGAGAGAAAGATTGGATGCTTATGCATAAGGCATTTTTAGATATATATTTTTTTGAGGCGAGATGTGATATGCATATGTAGAATGGAGTGGCAGAAAAAATAAGAGGCATCTTGGAGAGATCATTCGATGTATGATTCGTGCTAAGTCAGTAAAAAATGATTTTTGGGCGGAATGCATGCAAACTGCGTGTATGCTCTCAATATGAATCCTTTGAAATTTATTTGTTATTTTACTCCCTGTTAGAAGTTGTGTGGTCGGTGATCGGATGTTATACACAGTTTTTTTTTTTTTTTTTTGTGAATGCTATGTACATGTACATCAGTACATGTCCTAAATTGGAGAATCCATCCATGAATTTCATGTTATCTGGATATAATGCTTGCAAGACAAGGTGGTGGTTTGTATTTACACTCATATATATATATGTATGTATGTATGTATGTATGTATTGATTGATAACTTTCATTAAGAAATGAGCTAAACAGTATAGGAGAAATATACTGGAAAGCTACATTAGGCATGGATGTTAAATCCCAACCAGAACAAACAAAGATTTGAAAATGGAGAACATCATAGGAAATGCCTTAGCTGGTTAGTGGTTTGGCCCGGGCTGTGGGTTTTTTTGGTGTTTTGGACACGGTTCTCCTTGCTAGGCACTACTTCTGGGGGTCTGTTTTGTGTTCCTTTGGGGACTTTCATTCTTTTTTCCCTTTGTTTTCTTTTGCTGCTGCCATTTCTGGGCTTAGTAGCAATGGAAAAAAAAAAGGTTTTATTTCTTTTCGTAGAGGTTTTCCCCAACATTTGGGGATCTGTTAATATATACTTATCCACCCCACACCCCACAAAGAAAAATAAAATAAAAAAATCACTGTACAGCACTTGTGACTAGAACAAACTTCCTATATTTGTCTAAACAAAATGTAAAAGCCTTTTCATTTAAACTAAAATATCTACTCTTTAGTGAAAAGAAAGTTTTTATAGAAATATAAAACATAAGACACCCATTAAACATCTTAAACAAACAAACAAAAAAAAAAGGTAAAACATAAAAAATGAAGCATCCTAACCTAACAATGATTTTAAGTTTTAACATAGTTAAGGGGGCCTCTTGGGTTGGTGGCCCAAATGATCCAACTGATGGATTTTGAACTTAGGCTGTGCCTAAGCTTGAATTTATAAAAGCAAGTTTGAATTTGGGTTGGTTTCATCTTGGCCCTTTTAGGATTTAAATTGAGTTGGGGTCGTGTCTAATAAGGTTGAAGTCGGGTCTTAGATGTAGCCTTCTAGCAATTGCTGCTGAATATGTACCCTAGGTTTGGTATTGTTAGGCTTCTAGAGTGGTTGGATTCTGGTTGGGCCTAAGGTGGTTCATAGGTAGTTACTTATTTCGAGCTTCCAATGGGCGATTTACTTCAGCTAATCAAGTTTTCAGAGATCTGCATTCATCTTATGAGCTGGCTTGGTTGAGGAATTGGGGGAGGGAAAAAAACATCTTATGTAGAAAATTTTCAAATCCAAAGAGACAAGAGGGGGATGAGAAAGACTTCTACCCCCCTTTCACTTATTTGATGGAGAGAACTCTGAAATCTGATATATTCCTTTTCATTTTTCAAACTAAGACTTTTTGAACTAAATTTGTCTCCATGGCTGGTGGAAATCTGAGATGTTCCAATTTATTGTGACATAGGTGATACCAGTTCAAAAATCTACAGGATTTTTCAACCAAATGGGCCCTATGGGATGTAAATGGGTCATGTTTGAATTGGGTCTAGACGGTCCATGACCAATTTTTCAAGATTGAGGAATCATGTGGCTTCTGAAAGGGGAATAACTGACTTAGCAAGAAATCGGAGAATCTTGATCTGATTTTCCACCAAAGGACATAAATCTAGTAAAAAAAAAGGAGAGTTTGAGGAATGACAAAGGGAATTTGTAGTTCAAAAAGAGAATCTTCTCTCAAAGAAATAAGGATAGCGGGCAGGGGTTTTTCTTGCCCCTCTTTATCTCTTTGGAACCTTTACCAAATGGCCTGCATGTTATTATGTGAAGGGGAAACCAATTCACATCCGATGGTGCATTTGTGGGAACCATTACCGATGGCACTCACATCAGTCCCATCCTAAATCTACTCCACCCTATGGCTCTATTTGGTATGGGAACCAAAAGTTAAAACGGGTTTTTGACTTTTGATATCATTGACGTGGTGGTATTTTCAACAATACTGAATGGGATTCTTCTATCATTGACATGGTGGTATTTACGCAATACTAAATGGGATTCTTCTAGTGATGATATTGTTTTTGTCACTGTAAATTCTAACAGGCGATGTGGATGTTGTATAGAGAGACTAGAACCTGTGGCAGTGGAAGGTGCTCACTGTTGCAACCTTGAGGTTGTGGATCCAAGTTATGTTACCAATAAAAAAAATACACAAGGAAAGGAGTAGTTACATCTGTGGAATCATTTTGGATCCCTTTCATATCCAGTCAGATTTTTGACAAAGGAAAGAGGGCTTTTGGCCAATTGGCTTGAAACCTAATTTTATTCTATTTCTCCCTTCTGTTTTCGCTGAGAGTCTTTTTTTTTGTACGTTGATCCCAAACCTGCCTGTCGACTGATCAAGATTAATACAAGTCTCACTCCTTTTGGTATGAGGAAGTTGTTCATATCTGTCTACTTATGAGTTTTGACTTAATTGGCCTGTTGCACAAAATTAATCATCTGGCTATCTTTCTCCTTTACGTGAAAAGATACTGGATGAATCGCATTGTGTCATAAGTACTAACCTAGTAAGTAGAACGCCTAGCATGTTGATGTAACCATATAAAAGAGGGGTGGTTTGTGGATTAGTTATCTAATGAAAATTAGCCTCAATGTATGTTGCTAAACATTAGATAAAAGGTAGTGTTTGTGTGCCATTTACTGATTTCTATGTTAACTGTCTATTCCATTACCTTTTTTGTATGACTAGCAACGTCTAATGAGACTGATTTTTGGTAGGTGTCTAATTCACAAATTCCTTTTTTATACGATGATAATTTGATAAAAGAGGAGTTTGTGGATTAGGTATCTACTAAAAATCAGCTTCATTGGATGTTGCTAGCCATTAGATAAAAGGTAGTGTTTGTGAGCAGTTCATTGATCTTTGTCTTAAGTGCTCATTCTGTTACCTTGATTGTATGGTTAGCAATGTTCAAGGAGACTGGCTTTTAGTAGATGTCTAACTCAAAAAAAAAAAAAAAAGAAATCCTCTTTTACGTGATGGCAACGAAATAGATTACTTGGTTTGTAACGCACGATGAATCATTTTCCTAGGATCTATTGCATATGCTCCTGACCATAAAGAAGGATACGTTTTTTTTTGTCTCTTGAACCTATGATGACACATACGTGAAAAAAAAAAAAAAAAAATGAAAACCCTAGCATGCTTTGGTGTTACTAGTTGAACCAACTATAAGAGTTAGTAGATTGAACAACTATTGAAAATTATGCCATTATTAGTTATTGTTAGCTATTTGATCTCGTGCATTGAGATACATGTTCAAAACTAAAAGCAGTGAACTTCCTACAAGCACCACCATTGATTAGATGTATCACAATTTGCAGTGGAAATGATCTTCTACAGATGCTATTGAAGACTTATTTTTCAACTAATGAGACCAATTGGTGCAATCAACATACATTCTGTGCCACATGGTTGTAAGCTTGTTGAGCACATTGTTTATGTTTATATTTGAAGGAGGTAAAAACTATTAAGTCATAACTATGATGAGTGTAAAATCCCACAAACTAGTCTGTTATGCTACTACTTTGATGATACACACTCAACGATAAAGCTAGTGTTATGACTTGAAACCTGGATTTCTGGAGCGACCCTGGATCCTCGATAAAAAAAAATAGACCAATCTACCGAGGGATTGATTGAATCCGGAGATGGAATTAGCCACTAGGGCACACTCACGACAATAGTAAACACCATTAACTAAAGGGAATCTCAGAAATGTTTGATTAATTGAAAATTAGGCATAATTACAATGAGGTTTGATCATCCTTATATAGGGAAGTAGGATCGTTCCCTCTCTTGGGTACTAAGACTTTCCTAAACGTGAGAGAAGACGTAATCAAAAGAGGAAACTAACATTATGGCAATCCTAATCAAACAATAAATAGAAATTAGAAATAGTTCTCTAATTAAACAAGGAATAAAAATAGAAATAGGATAAAATTAGAACTCCACTGTAGCTCTCGGTGAAATTTGGCCTGTGGACTGAACGCAATGGACCGGGTTGACCTATGGGTCCATGGGTTGGCCCAATTGTCTTCTTGGGCCTGGTCCGCACTGCATCAATTTCCTAGAAGTCCGAATTTCACCCCTCGGATGTAATTTCTGCAATGTGAGAATAGGTCAAATCATTTTGCAGTGGAGTGTGTATGTATTTAAAACATCAAGCATTGCATGATAAATTATTTAGGGATTTTTATGAAAAAATTAAGTTTAAATCTTAATTAAACGGTTTTATGAGGAAAAACAATAAAATGACGAGATAATTGTTCGTACATGTTCTTGGACGAAATCATCCCAGTTGTCGATATCATCAACTAAGTTGACGATATCGTCAATTGGTTGATGATATCGTCAACCTTCATTGCAAAAAATGATATTCTGCTCCCTCTCTGACTCTTTCTCTAACTAGTGATGGAAAGGTTATGAAAATTATTGTATTTTATGTCCCATTAGTCTTCCTTAAGTAGTTTCGGGCCTCCGACAATCTTCCTTAGTTGTGTGGGTGCCATAGTTTATACACATTTGTTGCCCCCCTTCACATGAGTTTTGAGAGTTCGAGTTTGGAGCGCGGTGAAATGCCTAAATGAAGATTTTCTCTCAATTTGACGGTGGCTTCGAGTGTGACTTGAAGGGATGAATTTGGGCATGTTTTTGTGAACATTTAGAATCTAAAGCTATTTATTTGAGGGAGTTTCATAAGTTTTGATGTCTATGAACAAAATGTGGGGAGTCATGTTGGGGGCAATCTTTGAATAGTGAATGTAAGGTTTTTTGTTCCTAAGTATTGTATTGTTTGTGTGGAATTTTAAATCCAGATAGTGTTTTTTTTCGTTAATCCGGAATCTTTGAACCAACTTTAAGAATGAATTTGACAGTGGATGAATTGAACACACTTCTATGTGATTTGTGAAAGACTTGTCAAACCCTTTTTCTTTGATGTATTTATCACATCCTTTTGATTTTTTCCATTTATTTGAAATGGATTTTCATCTTCCGCCAAATCTTAGCATAATCCCCTCCAAACTTAGGACAATCAAGTATGAAAACCATCGAAGAAGAAGAAGAAAAGTCCAAGAAAAAGAAAAAAAAAAGTTGCAGGAGGTTGACGATATCATCAACCAAGTTGATGATATCGTCAACTGAATTGATGATATCGTCAACTGGGGTAATTTTGTCCAAAAAATATGTACGAACAACTATTTCGTCATTTTATGATTTTTCTTCATAAAATCGTATAATTATGATTTAAGCTTAATTTTTTCGTAAAAATCCCAATTATTTATTAATCCAATCAAATTGTCTAACCAAATTTAAACTGATTAAACCAAATAATAACTTGACTAATTCTGGTGTCTTATTACAAGTCTTCTAACATAATAAAACTAAATCCAAATATTTGTTTGCAGGCGACTCTTCTGATCTCTTTGTTTCGTATTAAAGTTGTAGGGCTTATGTATTCCCTATGGATTGAGCCAAGTAAATAGAGGGTAAATTGTTGGAAACCGTCCATCAGTTGATCAAATCAATTTGGGAATTTGTAATTCATGCACTGGAGGGGAATAAGAGTACCAAATGTATCGTTTTTAATATTACCCATTTAAATAAATTAGGAACAAGTTTATAGATTATGAAGTCATAATTATCAACCACAAAGCATGGGAAATTGATTAGTGCTAGGACGAGCATAGATGATCGATGCAGGTCAACAACAAAGCTCTGAAAGGCAGAGGGTGATGGTGCTAGTGTGAATGAATGGTGCAATGATGTCATGCCTTTTGAAAGATAGGGTATGCAACAATTAAACCGTCCTCATGCCTTTTGAAAGATTGGGTATGCAGCAATTAAACTGTCCAAGGCCTCTTCTCAAGAGCTTGGAGCTTCGAAGAAGTACCTGTGCTTGCTGTTGGCAGCTTTGGGTGTGTCGGCTCAGGCCGATAGAACCCGCAATTCAGCGGGGTGGTATTACGGGTGCCAGACTGGTCACAAGCACGTTTTTTTTTTTTTTTTTGAAAAGGTAACTTGAAATTTATCAAAAGCTTTACAGGATAACATGATTATCCTGGGAAGCGGTAGCGGGAAAATACCCAAAAAAAGGCCACCACCCAAAAGAAGAGGCAACAAAAAAGAAAAAAGAAGAGGCCAACAGAGTCACAAACAAGAGAGAGATAGGGAAATCCCTTTTCATAGGTGGAGGGAAGTCATGAGAACTTATTTGGGAGGCCTACGGCTGGCCGAAGACTGAAACTGGGCAAATGAGCGAAAATCGATGGTGAAGACACTTACCTAAGGTGGTTGCCAAAGGAGAACCTACGAGTGTGCCACAGGGGAGGTGTTCTTCTATAGCTTCATTTGAGTTTCAAAGCTTAAGGGTAAGTAGGGAGAGGATAATTGTGGTCTGCGCGAAAGGCTGCGTTATTTATCCCTTTACAAAGTTCTGGTGTGTATCTTCTTGTGTAGGTGGTGGTTTCTTGGTTGTGGTGGTTCTCCATGCTTTCAGTGATGGCTGGAGGTGATGTTGGGAAGGTTATTCGTACGATTGCACATGTTGAGTCTCCACATACCTTGAATGACAAAGTGTGGTTTCTCCTTCAAGTGAGAAGACTGCAGTAAGCTTTGTCCTTGCGTTGCTTGCCGTTCAGATCTCTCTCTCTCTCTCTCTCTCTCAGATTTATTAAGGCACATGAAAGGCGGCCTGGGGTTGCTTTGAGTGAATCTAGGGTACAGAGGACCTTCCCGTGGAAGTGTGGTTATCTGCCCAAGAGGATAGTGATGCCATTGACCCCAAGGAGGCTATTTTAGATGAGGGGGAAAGTGAACCGAAGGTCATCTTCTCGGAGGTTTCGATCTGCCAGTATGATCTGTCTTTGCCACAAGAATCTTGGTCGGGTAATGCCTGGTCTAATCATGATTGGTCTTGAAGTTGGGCATAGTCACTAGGTTTCTTTTGTTTGTTTTAGCATCTGTTTACATCTTGGCATTAGGTCTGGTTGATTTTATTTAAACTTTTTGCATCTGTAGTTTATCTAATTTATGCAACGAAGATCGATGTTTGTGATCAGCTCCTTTTTCTTTGTGGTTATTGTTGTCACTGTTGTTGTCGTGTGATTGTATATAGTTGTTGACAGAGGTAGGTCTACTGTTGATGGTGATTCCGTTAGTGGTGTTTTCCAGGACCAACTTGGTTTGAATCTGGCTGTGATCGGATGCTGCTATGAAGACTGGAAGTGTCACTCTCAATGGCGCATTTCCTTAGGACCCGTTTGGGAAATTCACTTGTAAAGAAGTCAAGAAAATGGTCAAATCAAGAGAAAATAAAAGAAGAGGGGGTCAACTCAAAAGGTGTTAAATGACTAAATGCCATGAGAGAAGTTAGAGGGCTTTTTGTCATTTAGTAGAATGAGAGAAGTGTTTTTTTTTTTTTTTTTAAATGAAGGGGTGATTTTTGAAAATTGTCACTTTTTATTTGAGTTCCCTTCTCCTCTTTTCTCTTAAATTGACCACTTCATTCACTTCCTACAAGTGAATTTCTCAAATAGGCCCTTTTGGTGATTCTGGCTTGTGGGGTGGAAATGCGCCATTTTTATTTGAACTTTCAAAATTTGCAAGGATAAGGATGGGCTCGGTTGAGCTTATTGTCAAGAAATGCACCAGAAGATGTGGTACACTTCCTGCCCTCACCACCTTTTAAATAGAAGGTGGTTCCGGGCCTTTTCAAGTTTTTGGTTCATGCTGTTCAAGATATGTTTGTCCCTGAGTTTCTCTTTTTCGTCATTCTATGCCCTTTTCTTGTGTAGTTTAGGTCGTCTTTGATTCACTTTGCGTAGGGGATGGTTGCTGAAGGCTTAAAGGGAGAATTGTCCAATTTGACATCACTGAGGTGCCGCCGGTTGTGGAGGTCAAGGAGAATGTCATTCCTGATACCAAGCCAAAGGCTTCTCAAGATGCAGACTTAAAGTCTAATGGTAAACCTACTCGAAAGTTCATCTTCCGCACGGCAGCCTTTATCGATCCATCACCTCCCTGCCCTGGGTGATCGCTGTGCTGGCTACGTGGTACTGACGGCTGAGATGGTTACTAGTCGGATCGGACATGGTACTCAGGAGCAGGTGATGCGCCGTTTGAGGATGTAGCACGGCTAGGCACGAATGTTCAGTCACCATGAGGTTGAGGCAAATGTGTTTCTCCGTCACTATGCTGGTGCTTGCGTCAATTTTGATCGTCTTCAGTGAGAACATCAACAGATGATGGCGATACAAAAGGATTTCATCCGTGAGGTTCATGCAATGATTGATGACGTCTGGGCCCTGATCGCTAAGAGGGATTGGCTGGTGGATCATCTTTCGAGAGAGGCTAGTTGGCTGCATGGGACTCATGGCTGGGTTTCAGCGGCTTGATTTGTGTGCAATCCTTCTAGGATTAGGGCTTAATCTTTTCCTTATGGTGTCAGTTGTTGAGTAGTTGCTCGTTTTCGTGTTTTTAATTTGTTTGATTAAAGGGTTGTACTTTTTCTTTTTTGAAGTGGAATAAATTTTGTTTGATGTTTCAATCTGGTGTTCCTTCCGCCTTTTTCCTCTTCATTTTTTTGGGTTGTTTCCGCTGTGTTTTGTGTGGTATATCAATCACGATGCTGAGTGGATGCGAGATTGGGGTGAAGAGTAAGTTATAGGAGAGGGTTTAGTGCTATGATGCCCAGACACGGACAAGGATATGGATACGGACACGGACGCAGGTTACGGGGTTTCGATACGCCGTCTTCAAAAAGTTATGACACAGATACGGGTACGGCAATACTTAAGATATATTTTGAAAATTTTTATTAAAGTTAAATTTGGCTGGGGCCTATTAATTAGTAGGGCACTTATTTTAGATCGGTTAAGTTTTTAATAGATGAACTCATTGTTCCGATTCCAAATTTGTTAACGAGCTGCATTTACTGATTTTTGACCTTTGCAGTCTTAAAATAAAAGAAGAGGGTCTGAATGTAAAATAGACATATAAACTGGAATGAGTTTTGACTTATGTGGTCTTAAATGAAAATCAAAGGAATAAAAAAGTTGCCCTTTCGGTCTTTCCTTTTTATCTTATCTCATCGTTGACAAAACAACGAAAAGAAAGAAAGAAAGAAAAAAAAAGCAGCGACGGAGACATGAGGGAAGAAGGAAGAAAGAAAAGAGAGGGGAGGAGAACAACCTTGAGATGGAGGTCGCCATCATCAAAGACACCAGCCATGAGTCCTTGACGACGTGACCACATCGCCACCTGCGTCCACCGTTGCCCACCTTCTCTCCAACACCCGGGAATGGAGTGTCGCCCTTTGTTGAGCAGCGGCACTCAACTACAGAAGTCAGTTGCCTCCGCCGCCGCCTCCTCCTATTATATATTTTGATTTGACACTTTCTCCTGAATCTTTCTTTTCTTACTCTTGTTCTACATGAAAGGGGAAATAAGGTTAGGGTTTTTATTTTTTAGTTAAAAAATGCATGAAATATATAAAGAAACAGATGAAGACAGTTAGAGATTTCAATCGAAACTCTCTGTTTTTTTTGTTTTTTTTTTCCATAAAATACAAGAATGCCGCATCTTAATTTTTTTGGCCAACCGTATCTTGCCGTACCCATATCCATATCGTACCGTGTCCGCACTGGTACCTTAGGCAAAATGCCATATCCGGGTATCATAGGTTTAGTGTCCACGTGTATTGTGGGGGCTTCATGGAGTGCAACAGTAAGGTTGTGCCTGGAAGTTTGGATGTTCCCTAGTCTAACTGTTGCTCTTGTAGACACTGTTGCACCAGTGAACTAGATATGCTGACTACAAGTGGCACACTCGAAGTGGCGTGTTTCTAGTTATTCTCCAACTCTATTAGAACATGCCTCTTTTGATTCTTTCTTCATGCGGAATTTGGGTTTTCTGTACCATTATGATGATCTTGGGTGTTTGGGCAGCTTCTTTTGTCATTAGCTATGATGGGTCGAGGGTTTTTGAGGTACAGTCGACGGAGTTGCACGTTTCGGTAGATCTTTTTTCGGGGTGAGATCTGAAGGAATCAGTTCACTTGAAAGAAAGGTATCCCTTGTTTCTTGAATGAGTTTTGTGCCTTGATGGAGCCTTCATCATAAGAGCTGGTTTGCAAGCATTGGTATGGAGAACCTTGCTTTCCTTGCCCGTTAGCATGCAGATTGGGGTCTAGTCGAGGCTGTTTTTGAGAGGTGGAGCCCTGTCACTGCCATGCTTGGATTGAACTTTGAGGAGAGGCTGATCCTGAAGGAGGTGGATGTGCTGTTTGGTCTTCCAAAAGATGAGGGCATGCTGCCCTTTGAAGACAGGTTTCTGAGTTTGGAAGAGCCTTCATCGCTGGATGTAGTGCTTCATGAACTGATTGGGAACTGTCCTAGGAAGATTGTCGTGAGAGGGGTGTAGGTCGTGTGCCTGATTGTCATTTATCATTATGTCCAGGGTTATGTGGATTCATCACATGGGATCTACTTTAGCTTCCTCGTGCACAGGCTGCTTCTTTGGTTGTGGGGGTACTTTTGCCAGACGGTCATTGGGTTATCGATGCCTTTTGGGCCAACTTGTTTTGCCATGTTCTATGGCGAACCTGCCGCCCCTGTTTTGTGCCTATTGTGGCCTACTTATACCGCAGCTTTTGGTGGCGAATGAAGCAAGAACCTAACTTCATAGGTTCGACGGTTGTCTTGCAGGCTTGGTTGTTCGAACACTAATATGGTCTTGCGAGGGAACCTTTGGCTGGTGCCATTCCTAATCAGAAGTCGGTCCAATTCCATTGGAATTTGGAAGTGGTTCCATAATTTGACAAAGGATCGGGTGATGTGGCATTCCCGGTGGCCTATTGATGTTGCTGTCCATGTAGGTGATCTGAACCTTTTCCAGATTGCTTTGGTGGGGCCTGACTTTCAAGTTGGTGATCTGAACCTTTTACCGGCCGATCACTGATTGGAACCCCCTAGCCGTATCCATACAGGAGGTCAACTCTCTTGTTTGAATTCTGTTTCGATTTTTTGAGAAGTTTTAGGTATTTTTCTCACTTCTCAAATGAAGTGTTTAAAGAGAGTAAGAGCTAATCTTGCCAAAGAGAAGGCCGGTGTAGGTGGTTTGTGTTTGGATCACGGTCCTGGGGCTGATGTCAGCATAGTTCTGCGGGCATCAGCACCTTTACAGCAAGGGAGGTCTGGAAAAGTTCAGGTTCAAATAAAGAAAGGAGCCACGCATAATTTATCAGTTGACGCAAGTTCAATTGGGCAAGGGGATATGTCCAGGTGGGACTATTATGCCAAAACTCAAGGTATTTGGACTATGCTCTTATTTCTATTTCTGATCATTGGTATTTTGTTTCATTCATTCAGCTTCTAGATTTACATGGGTATATTTGATGAAGTCTCATGATGAATTACAATCTATTTTTGGCGACTTCCATAAGATGGCAGTATTGGCATATAAAAAAAAAATCTTGCCAAAGTTCTATTCTATGTGGACTCGGTTGGGGTCATGATCAAATGGGCTCGAACCCAATAATTCATTTGTGCTCGCTTATGCACAAATTGGACCCTATCAAGGCTTCACCTTTGAGCCATGAGAATATGTCAAGGTGGAGTAAATCTTTGTTAAAAAATATTTTTAGCCAATTTTATATTAGCGCTATTTTTGTTCCTCAAAATTCAAATGCGGGCCCCACGAAATGATTTAATGAAAGTGGTCATAATACCCACTCAAAGAAACTCGTTGTGGAGTTTTGAAAACTGCCCATCACCAACTGCTCCACTCACTCCATGATACCTCGTTATGGTAGTTATCATAACCACCCAAAAGAAAGATAATAAAAAGAGGAAGAGAGGAATGAACAGGGGGTCGACCGTTTTGCTAACAAGGGAAGGAGAAAAGAGAAGAAGAAGGTAATGGAGCTTTGTCTTTTTTTTTTTTTTATCTTCTCTATCATATCTCCACTCCATCTCCCCATCTCATCTTTTCCATTCATTTCATCCTCCCTACCACCATGTATTGGAGATTCGGAACCCTCTCTTTAGAGGGATTCTGCCCTCAAGCCACCGTATCACCTGTATTCCATCTCCATCATTTCATCACCCCCACCTCATCTTCATCACCTCGTCTTCCCCATATACAGCAACTTTCCTCCCATTAAAATGGAGATTCGGATCCGTAAGATTTCCGCCCTCTACCTAATGGGTGCCCACTTCATCTCCTTCATTTCATTTCACCATCTTCATCTTCATCTTTCTCACCACTTCCTTTTCATCAAAATGGAGACTCGGAGCCTTACTTAAAGAAGGTCTCTGCCCTCCACCAAACTCTTATGTGTGGTGCATTATAGTCACCATTTAATTGCAGATTCAGATCCATACCAAAGAAGGAATCTGCCCTCCTGTCCAAACAATGATGGCAGCAACATCAAGGGTTAATTCTGATCCACTTTTTGTGCTTTGCTACATCTTAACTCACAGAATTTAAAAAGAATCAACATCACAAGCACATGGACACTACTGTGTCATGTCTTATCCGTTAGCTTCTACATTGAGTTATCAAAATTTAAGAAATACGAGTAGAAAAAGCCATTGAAGATGCCACTTGAAGATCCGAATGCACCATAACAGCCAAGGAATCTGATGATTGGCCCACCTTGAAGTATGTGCAGTGGCAGACTTACCTGTATTGGACTGGGGGCTGAAGCCCCCTCCAAATTGGGAAAAAGCCCATAGGGCCCTAAGGGGCCTTAAGCCCAGCCCCCACCTAAATTAATCCCAAGACCCCAGTAGTCCCCACGATCCTTTAATCTTTCCACTTTAACCTAAACAGACAAAAGTAAACCTAAACCCCTTTCTTATCTCTTTCCCTCCCCCTCTTGATGCTGTGGTGGTCACTGGTGTGCAACTGTTTATACTTTCTTTTCCAACTTTAGCAATAAACAATTTCATTGAAATACAGTACCCAAGAAGGGATTCCAATCAGGCACCGGGAATAAATAATTCCAAAAGGTCGGTATCAATAGAACTCGGAAATATGAGTGGATGAATGATTGTTTGCTTGTATATATTGAAAAAGATATATTTAATAGCATTGCTGATGAGACAATCATGCAAAGGTTTCAAAACATGAAGAACCGTCGAGAGCAACTGTAAAAGCATTGTTTGAGTTTTTCTTTTTTTTTGTTAAAGAAAATCTTTTGTAATTAGGTGATCATGAGTTTTGATGATAGAATGTTAGTTGATCATGTAATTTCGATATTTTGTAAATAGAAGACATTTCTCTTTTGCAAAAGTTAATGTTAAGAAATACCAACAAAATAGCAATTGACTTTTTCAAATGACTATCTTAAGCCCCCCAAGTCAAAATCCTAAGTCCGCCAGTGAGTATGTGTATCAGTTAGTTGAAGATTAGCTGATCTACTGCATGGCTTAGTTCAGTTCAATTCGTGTTGGAACAACTTGTGATGGGTTTTCAAGCTACATTGTCCCAAATGATTCATTTGGGAGTTTGCTAGCATTTCATGATCTATTAAGGAACAAAATGATGGCTGAGTGATTCATATGCAGCAAGATGGCTGATGTGGTTATGAGCCTAACACATGGGGTAGTGTGGGCTGCTCATGTTATGAACCTAAAACAGGGTCTCTGCGCAGCTATAAAAACCCCAGAAAAATAGTCCATGCGCAATCAACATACTCCACAAACAAATGAATTCTCCCAAACAAACAGCCTACAAGCAACCCACAAGCACCCTGCATCCATCCAAACCAACAGAAAGGATTTTCATGAACAAACAGACCTAGGAATAGGTTCTGAATGGGTAAAGAGACAGCCCAGTCAGTGACTGGAATTAGGCTGGGTTTAACCCAAATATTCACTGAATCAGGCTAGAGTTACGGCCCAAGTATTGGGTTGGATCATGGCCCAAACAATGGTCAGAATCGGACTGATTGATTATAGTAAATGTGACTGTAAAATGGGTATCAACAAGTCACTACATTAGTCCATATCTACTCAGAAAATAAGCCTAAGTACCATTTTCAAAGAAATTAAGCATAGGCCATAACGGGCTCTAAAAAAATTCGTAAAACCATTTTATAGAGTGGACCATGATCGGACCCCACAAATAAGAATCCAGTTCATGAAATGAACCCCATGTATGAACATATTTTATGGAATTACCTAGTGTTGGGCTATATATATGGCCTACAGATTCCTTTTAAATATGGGTTTGACATGTGGCCCATTGTTTTCTATGAGCCTAATGTGCAAGTTGCTCAAGGCTTGACATGTGGGCCATTGTTTTCTATGAGCCTAATGTGCAAGTTGCTCCAGGCTTGACATGTGGGCCATTGTTTTCTATGAGCCTAATGTGCAAGTTGCTCCAGGCTTGACATGTGGGCTGCGTGCCCGATTTATGAGCTAGTGTGAATTTTGCATGCTATGAGTTTGACATTTGGGCAGCTTTGGGCCATACATATGATCTGCAGATAGGTTTAATATGTTGGCTTTGGGAAGTATTTTGGACATGGGTCTTAAAAAACACACTATGACTTCTCCTGAGTTTGGGCTACCCATTCAAATTCTTTCCCATATTTGTTAAAGAATCATGAGTTCTTACCAACTCACCAGTGCCCGTGTGGTAGAACTAATATTAAAATCATCCTAGGTTACATTTACATGACACTGAAATATTTCTAGCACGACATGCATCAATGATGGATCCTCGGTTCAATAGTGGAGGCACCATTTATTATTGATCCAATGATAAAAAGATGTGACGATTATTGATCTAATGATAGAAACATCATTGATGAAGAAATATCAAAGACAAGATTTCATGATGTAAATTAGCCATTTATAAAGTTCCTTCCATTTTACTTGCAAAGAAAGAAGCAGGTCAAGGACGAGAAGGAAGCTCCTTCTCGGATTAGGACATTGTATTTTTTATTTTGACAATTGTAATCCACCCCAAAAATAAAAAGGGGATTTTCTTGTAATATTGATTTAATGATATTCAATGCAAGAATTTGTCTCCGTTTTTGTTTATACAGGCAGTAAATTGGTTATAGATTTCCCTAGGATTCCCAAGATCTGGAGATTGATACTCACCTGGCCCAGATGATATTGATCTTCGCGAGTGGAAAGCTGCTTATGATGGAAGATATGCCTGCGCCTAACAACGATAAAACATTGGATATTTGTTGATTTGGTAGAAGAAATGCGTGTGGTAGGATGCAAGTGGGTGTATACTGTGAAGTGTGATTTGGATGGTATAATTCTATGATAAAGCAAGGCCAGTGGTAAAAGAATTTGCTAACTTATATGGTATGTATGGACCATTATAACTTTTGAGCGATTTTTTCGGGTGGCGAATTTGAATTCAGTATGAGTTACTCCTCTTTTTACAAATCTTGGCGACCTTTATACTAGTTGGGTGTTAAAAATACATTTCTTTATGGGATCTTCAGGAAGAAGTTTACATGAACCGTTGCAAGGACTTTGGTTAAAAGATCAAGCGGCAAAGTTTGTCTGTTTTTTTTTTTTTTTGGATGGGCTAAAACAGTCTCCTTGTGCTTGGTTTAGTAGTTTTAGCCAAGCCATGGTGGAAACAAGTTACAAGAAATGCCATGCACATCATACAATATTTGTGAAGAGAAATGGCTAAAAGGTCATAATTCTGATTGTTCATGTAGATGACAATGTTATAGGTAATGATGTAGTGAAGGTGGAAAGGCGAAAGAAACATCTAAATGCAGAATTTAAAGTTAAGGATCTTGGAGATCTAAGTTAGTTTCATCAAATTGAATTTGCAAGTTCAAATAAAAGAATTGTTATCTGCCAGCAAAAAATTATGCTAGATCTCCTGGAAGAAACTTAAATGTTAGGAGGAAAACCTCCATATACCTATTGTGCAGGATCATGGCATTAGTGTAGAGAGTGGAAAGTTACTCCATGATATCACATTATGTCAATGGCCGGTTGGAATATTAAACTCATCCAAATATTTCCTGTAGTAGGTGTAATCAGTCAATTTATGCATGCTCCTAAAACAGGACATTGAGATGTTGTATACAGAATCTCAAAGCCCCTCAAGAAGTCGCTTGGATGGGGATTTTGTATTAAAGTCATGGTCATTTAGTTGTGGAGGCCTACTGGTATGCACCAAGCAACATAGAAATAAGCTACTAGTATGCACGTAATTAAAACTCGCAAGCGCACAAGATCACTATGTAATATAATGATTGTAAGTACGAGATCGATCCCACGAAGACCCGTGATAAAATAATGTCAAAAGCAACTAAAAATCAGAATATTAAAAGAAACAATTGAATGATGAAAGGTTGAATTAAACTACTAAAACATGTAAATTAAACTATTAAAAGCAAAATGGGAAGTAACCTAAAACACAACTAGTATTAGAATTGAAAAACATTAACAATAACTGAACTAGGGTTTCATCTACTCCCCTAACCGATCCTATACATGTCCCTTATTATCCTTTAATTAAGAATCAGAATTTATTAGTGACATCTATCAACCTAGATCATGACATATGTATCTAGATTACTGTTCTTTTAAACCTAATTCATGAGTGGCATACTACATGAATTGTTCATTATGATGTAAAACTAAGCATGGCATATGTCCTAGTCAAAACATGCATAATGCATAAAACAATGGGAATGATACATGCATGAGTCTAAGCATGGCATATACTTAGATTATTAATGGGTCTAAACCCTAGATGCTTAATCATCAAGATCAATTAAACATAAGTTAGCTACTCTTAAATTTAATTGAACATAACATAGTTGACATGGCATATACACAACTCATCAATTATAAAAAATGGTTTAGAATCTCAACTAATAAAACCGAATTCTTAGTTAAAAGATACCAAAAGAGACTACATAGAACCAGGTTAGGGTTTCAACTACACCCTACCCCTAAAAAAATTAGCTACTCATGTCTTTAATGAAAAATAACATAAAAATTAAAGTTATAGAAAGAACTATGAAGAATGAAGAAGAAGAAGAACTCGGCCAGCAGTTGCTTGGATATTTTCTTCTCCAAAAGCTCTCCAAAGATACTCCAAAGATGGCTTGTACGGCTGTTGTGTTTATGGGATGATGGTGGCTGTTTGGTGTGATGATCATGGGTGCTGGACGTCCACCCCTTGTATGCCCTTATATAATTATTGCAATAGCCCTCTTAGTGAATAGAATCCTTGTAGATTTAGATCTCCTTCTTGCTTTACAATTAGGCTTCCCAATTAGAATGAAATAGGAGTCTTCTTTCTTGTTTAGCAAGACTTTCTAAATCTAGTTCCACTTGTATCTTCTAGAAAATTCTTCACATGGACCCACTAATCTGAGAATTAATTGCAATAACTAAATCTGAAGCTTTTATAATAACAGTGGGTGCATATGATGCATGCACAATGAGTGTGGGACCCCTTTTTGTTGACTTCTAACTTGGCTTGAATTCTTGCTTTAAACTTTCCTTAGTTTTTTCCTTTTCCTTCTCCATTCTTGGCTCCACTTGAACTTGAAAATGACTTACAAATTTCTGAAATTCAGCTTTTGCAATGGCTGTGGAGCCCCCTTTTGGGCGTGTAACACACTTGGGAATGTCTTCTTTTTCTTCTTTGCTTCACTTTCCTTTCTTGATTATGCTTTCTTGTTCTCCAATTCTTTCTTCTAATTTGAGTTTTAAGTTCCCAAAGAATTAGAAAATAGTCTTGAAATCTAAAACATCTTGTTTGGGACCTACCATGGCCCTTGTTAGTGATTCACGCCTAGCACTCTTCATGAATTCTTCTCTTTTAGCTCCTTTTGACCTTTACATAAAAGTTAACAAAAACTATGTAAAATCAAATAAAACAACTATGACTAGCACAAGATAAACCAAATATTAGGGCTCAAATTATAAATAATTAAGCACTTATATTACCTATAAATTGTAAATAATTAAACACTTATCACCTATAATGATCTTGATTGGACAAGATCAAAGACAGATGGAAGATCAACAACAGGTTATTGTTCCTTGGTAGATAGAAATCTAGTATCTTTGAAAATAAAGAAGCAACTTGTTGTAGCAAGATTCAGTTCCGAGGCTGAACGCTGAGCAATGGCTAAAGGAACACGTGAGTTGTTATGACTGGATTTTTTTATATGAGTTGGGCTTTATAATATAAATAAAGTTTCAATGATAGGACATTAGCACAACACATTGTAACAATTCCAATCTTCCATGAGCATGCAAAATATGAAGTTGATCTTTATTTTATTGGAAGAAGATAGAAAACGAAGACATCAAAGTTGAATTAGACACCTACAGATGAGTAGTAGTCAGATTTCCTTACGAAGGTTGTTGCTAAAAGACAGTTGTCAGATGAATTGTCCAAGTTGGGTATAGTGGATACCTTACATGAACTTGAGGAGTACTGTTGAGAGATTGTGCTTATTTGTAATTTCAGGAAAAATATGAACTATTTTGTAATAGAGGAAAGGCGATAGTTTTCTTTTTCTTTCTTTTTTTTTTTTTTTTTTTTCAGAAATAGAAGGTATTTAGTTGTAGTCCCCTGTCCCTAGCGACCATTGCTGTGTGATTAGTTTTCCCTAATTTTATTTCCTTTTCTTGTAGTTTTGACCTTTTTTGAGACCTTAAGGGAACGTTTGTGTACATCAGATGAACAGGAAAGTCGTCTTCACTTCCTTGGAAACACGTTTTCTATAGGGAGGTGTCAGGATATAATGACTATTTTTTTTCGGAATGTATCACGGCCAGTAGCGTTGCATTGAACAGTGATATTTGGATGAAAGAGGAAATAGGGTTCCATTCCTGCGGAAACAGGCTTGCACGAACGTGCCCTAAGAGATAAAACCCGAACATCTTCATAGACGAAGACTTGACTGTTAGAGATTTTACTATGGGATTTCCCCAATGCCAATTTTGAAAAACCATTAGGAATTCTTGAATTTCAACCATTCCTTGAGCAAATCTATATGCATTTAGAATCCCTCTTTCAAATAGATAACTAACAACATTGTCTGTGCTAGGCACATCCATATCCACCTGCAATTTATTTAGCAAAATGGTCATGCTATGAATGAAGGTGCATCAACACATAAGCAAATCTAAATTGCAAATCTAAATATATTCATCGATACTAAAAAAAATGCACTTAAATAAGAAGCACACCCATATTAAATTAAGGGGTGAGTTTTTTTTTTTTTTTTTTTTGCTAAAAGACAATTTGTATTAGAGAAGGGGAGAGGGAAACAAAAGCCAGAGGCCTCAAAGAGAAAATACAGAAGGCCATTGCCAAGGAGGAGCAAAAGAACTAGAGGACAAGGCTAACATGCCAGGCCTAAGGATTAGAAATAAAAAATTTACAAAAATTTTGAAGAGCTCTACCAGAAAAAGGTTTGATGATACGCTTGAGAGAGACAAATAGAATCTAGGTCAGGGATCGAATTACCTTCGTCTGAGAGGCTCTTGAGTTAGAGAATATTGAATCATTCCTGCAATTCCAAATGACATAGGTAGTGGAGAAGAATATGGTAGCAACACCTTTGCAAGCTAAAGAGTCACTGTGCAGGGAAAGAGCGTGCCAAATCTTTGAGGAGGAGAGGGGCAGCGACAATCATATTTGCCTTGGAGAGGATCCAATTCCAGCTAGCAGAGGAGAAGGGGCGGAGGAAAAAGAGGTGCAAGGTTGACTGCTGTTCTTGTAAGCACAAGTTGCATCTGGAGGCAAGGCTGAAACCAACATGTTGAGCCCAAGCTAGAGTAGGGATCTTTCCATGAAGCATTCTCCAAGCAAAGAAGGAGACCCGAGGTTGCTGAATAAAATTTCAGATCAGAGCGTCCCAAATCAGCCATTCAACTGAGTGTCTGCGAGATCTGATGAGATGCCAAGCTATCTGAAGAGATAGGCCTTGATCATGGTGAGATCTCCGGAAAAGACTATCTTTAGAAAGCATGTCCAGGAAGAGATGTTGAGTTGCATTTCGAAGGATAGCAGCTGCTGCATCAGGGAAGTCAGGAGGAACGACCCATTGAGCTCCATCCCAAAGAGAGTGAAGCTTTTGATTGGGAGGGAAGTTTATAGAAGGGAACTTAGAGCATCTCCAACAGGGCTGCTATTTCTCCAAATAGGCAGGCAACGGTCATAAATAGGATGGAAGGTTGCCTCCAACAGTTATGCCTTTTCCACCTGGCAAATGGCAGAGGAGTTGGTATGCCAAATTTGGCATACCAAAAGCAACACTCCAAATTTGTTTCTAGCATTAAAATAATTGAGAACATGACCGTTGCTTTCAAATGAATATGACCATTTGGGTCCTTTGGAATGGTTCAGCGGCTATTATTTCATAACAGTGCAAGCTTGAAACGCTGATGGCACTTTCAACGGTTAAATTTATAGCCATTTTATGGATTTTTTTTGGATTTTTTTTAAATTTTAATGGGTAATTAAAAATTATGATAATTTGATAAACTCTTAGAGTTTGGATGCCTATAAATTATGAGTGTTTGAAGTCATTTTTTTCCTCATTCATACTATGGATTCTCAATTCTCTCAATTTCCTAATTTTTCTACCCAATATTCACAATATTGCGGTGAGGCATCCGAATTCCCTACTGATGATGCCCCAAAGAAAAAGGGTGTCGGTCGAGGTGTCGGCTTCAGTATAGAAGAAGTGTTGGAATTTGAGATGACTTGAGAAGTCTTTTGATGAATTGAAGAATTAGTATCTCAAGTATTGATTTGAGTTGGAATTCTTGTCAACACATTGTCACAAACATGATGTTAATAAGCTGGTATTGATAGAGCTGAAGAGAAGAATCAGATTTCCTGAAACAGAGTGATCGGTCGACCGGGCTCTTCATGCGGTCGACCGAGCAAGAAGAAACCTGCAGAAAACAGTTTCAGGCACCTCTCAGTTATTTTCATGACACAGTGTGTCTTCGGTCGACCGGGACCCAAGGATGTCGACCGAGCTCGAAAGTTGTCTGTTTCCAGTCAGTGTCTTCGGTCGACCGAGCAAGCAAGGATGTCGACCGAGCACGGGAACCAGAGTTGCGCAGAATTAGAAGTTTTGCACGAAAATTCAGCACACTTATCTATTTCGTTTGGGACTCTTTCTAAACGAATTGTAGCCCGTTTTGAATACAATTAAGGGTTATCAAAACCTATAAAAGGCATGTAAGGGTTGTTCTTAAAGAGACACCAGAAGAGAGAAAGAATAGAGAAGAGTTTTAGAGAGTTCTTGAGAGAAAGAAGAAGCTGCTGGTGTGTGTTGCTGTGTGCTGATGTGGTGACGTTTTCTACAGCAATTGTGGACGAGATTATGCTCTTGAAGATGGTGATTCGTCCATGAGTTAAGTGTCTCTCTGTTTATGCTTTATTTTCAATTTGTAAGGGATTGAGAGAGAGAGAATTGTAGAGGGGAAGGGCTGTAGACAGAGTTAATCTTCTATTCTGTTTTTACATCAAGTTGGTGCTTGGTGTTTGGGGTTTGGTGATCCTATCTGTGGGTGCAGATAAATTGTAAACGGAGTCGGTGCTTCCTAGATAGTTGGTGCTATCTGAAACTAAGGGTTGGTGCTCTTTGTCGTTGGTGCGACTAAATAAGATTCAGATCTATCCCGGATTGGTGTTCGGACAGTCTTTGAACCGTGGACGTAGCCTTTCGGTGAACCACGTTAAATCTGGTGTCATTGTGTGGTTTGACTTGTTTTGTTGTTGAATTGGACCTCTTTTAGAAATCACTGATTCACCCCCCCCTCTCAGTGATCGCGGTATCCAACAATTGGTATCAGAGCGAGGTTCCCTTGATCAGTTTAATACGCTAAGGGTGATCTCTTGTCAAATCACATGGCAGTCAATACAGGGAATATGAAAGCACCTCTGTTTGATGGTTCTAATTACTCCTTTTGGAAGATTAGGATGCAAGCCTTCATCAAATCTCTTGGCTATGATGTTTGGGAGGCTGTCAGAGCCGGTTACAATGCTGCCACCGTACCCAATGATACAGCATCGAAGAAGTTGGCAGACAACGACTCCAAGGCGCAGAATGCACTCTTTAGTGGCCTTGTGGACAGCGAGCTTGTCAAAGTAATTGCATGCAAAAGAGCCAAGGAAATTTGGGACAAGTTGCAAAGCATACATGAAGGTGATGAGAAGATTAAAGAAGCCAAATTGCAAACTCATCGCTCTCAATTCGAGTCTCTTCGCATGGAGGAAAGCGAGAATGTTGACTCGTATATGCAACGAGTGAATGAAGTCACGAATGACATTCGTGGACTAGGGGAGGAGATTAAAGAGCCGGTCATCGTCAAAAAGGTTCTAAGATCTCTACTTCCCCGGTTTGATTCAAAAGTCTCAGCCATTGAAGAAGCCAAAGATCTGAATGCATTTTCCATGGATGAATTACATGGTTCTCTAACTGCCTATGAGATGCGCATAGGAAAGACGTCTTCATCTGATAAAGAAGCGGCCTTCAAAGTTCAGAAAAAGGCAAAAGAGACTGCTGGTCATGATGTTGATTCTGATGATGATGAGCTTGAGGCTCAATTTGTTAGAAAGTTAAAGAAAGGAAGCAATGGCAAGTACAAAGGGAAGCTACCCTTTAAATGCTTCAATTGTGGAGGTATTGGTCACTTTGCTGCGAAGTGTCCGCTAAAAGAAGACAATGATAATGACTCTTATGCTGAAAAGAGTAAAGGAAAGAGAAGTTTCAGAAAAAGAGGCAAAGCTAAAAACTTTCTATGTCAACAAGATGACAGCACGTCTGAATCTTCAGACGATGATGAAACAACCGAAGCTCTCTTCATGGTCACTGTTGAAGAAGAAGAAGAGCTAGATCCGGAAGAGGATGAGGAGGCTGAAGTCAATCTTGAAGAGGAACTCATAGCCGCACTTGAGGAGCTAAGCATGGAACGCAAATCAAGTAAGAAAAATCTGAAACTTCTCCATGAATCTGAAAGTTCTATTATTGCTTTGAAAACTCAAGTAGAAGAATATAAAAGAATGGTAGAAGTCCTTGAAAACCAAATAAGTATCAAAAAGGAAGAGGCTATGAAACTTGAAACTGAGATCGCTAGAGCAAAGGTTGAAAATTTGGAAAATACCTAAAACTCAAAGCGCTCCAAGCGATTGAAGGGACTATGAAACTCGATGAACTACTGAAAGTTCAAAGACCTGCCCACTTCAGATTTGGTCTAGGATTTGAGAAAGGTGAATCCTCTAAGATTGCACCTCCTAAAAAGAAAGAGTTTGTGAAGCAAGTTACTACACCTTCTAACTCTATGAAGCCCACTCAACCTAGAAAGGAGTCCATTCCTGTTAGAAAGGTAATGAAGACTAACCAGCCACAAAGAAGATACAAATTCTATGGTTATTGCTTTCATTGTAATATGTTTGGACATAAAAGAGCTGATTGCAAATTCTATGTAAGAAACAGTCCATTTGTGACTAGGAATCCTTTTTCAATCCTAAGTAGCCACAAAATTGAGTGCTATATGTGTCATAATTATGGACACTTGGCTAGGGATTGTAGGTTGCCTATTGCTAACAAATTTCAGGTTGAAAAGAAACCCAAGTTAGTTAAGGCTTGGAGGGCAAAGAAAAGGGAAGGTAGTCCCAAAGAATCTCTCATTGTGCAAACGGCATTCAATGCACAAAAGAAGACAGCACCATGGGTCCTTGATAGTGGTTGTTCAAGCCATATGACTGGTGATAAAGAGAAATTCATCAAATTACAGCACTATGAAGGTGGTTCAGTGAAGTTTGGCAACAATGATGGTGCCAAAATATGCGGAAAAGGTGTTATTCAGCTTATGGCAAACAAGATCAGATCTGAAGAAGTCTTATATGTGTCTGGATTAAGACACAACCTGCTTAGTGTGAGCCAGATCTGTGACAAGGGTCACGAAGTTATCTTTACAAAGAATGGGTTTGCCATCAAGAAGAGTAGCAACGGCAAAACTGTGGCAACTGGATCAAGAACTGCTGGAAATCTCTATACATTGTCAGATGGAGCTGAAAAGACCTGCTTGATGAGTCGGACAGAGGAAAGTTGGTTGTGGCACAAACGCCTTGGGCATCTAAGCTTTGATAACATGTCAAAGATTTACAATTCAAAGGCTGTAAGAGGCATGTCTAAAGTTGAAAAGCCTTCCAATCCCATTTGCGACTCTTGCCAAAAGGGAAAGCAAACGAGGGTTATGTTCAAGTCAAAGGAGCATCATTCCAAGAAACCTCTTGAGCTAGTGCACACTGATCTCTGTGGACCAATGCGAACTCAAAGCACTAATGGAGATAAGTATTTCATGTTATGCATTGATGATTATACTCGTATGACATGGGTATTGTTTCTTAAGCATAAGCATCAAGCACTTGATAGTTTTAAAGTGTTTAAAGCACAGGTTGAAAATCAATTGGAAAAACGTATCAAGATTTTAAGGTCTGATCGTGGAGGCGAGTTCACATCTGAAGAGTTCACTAAATATTGTGAACATCATGGCATTCAAAGACAGTACTCAGCCCCTAGAACTCCACAGCAAAATGGAGTTGTGGAACGGAAGAATCGCACCGTTCAAGAGATGGCTCGTACGATGCTAAGTGAAAGCAAGATGGCTGACAAGTATTGGAAAGAGGCAATTCATACGGCTGTATACATTCAAAACCGATGCTTGATCAGGCCACATGAAGTCAAAACTCCCTATGAGCTATGGTTTGGAAGAAAAGCAACAGTCAAGCACTTCAAAGTCTTCGGCAGCAAGTGTTACATCAAGCGGCTCGAACAAAATCCGGGCAAATTTGAAGAAAGAGCTGACGAAGGTATATTTCTGGGTTACTCCTCTACTAGCAAGGCATATAGGTGCTTAGCTGTTTTCTGTGATGTTGGATTTGTCCTAAGCGGAGGACATGATTTGTCGCTGTGTAGCACTTCACTCTTGAAGAGGTCGAATCCACAGAGAACGGACTAGGGTTTCAGCTCTAGAGGACTTCTTTTGGTCGAGAGTGACCAACTTTTGTTCAATGGGTGTAATTAATTCTAAGCTAAGGACTGATTAAAACTGCAGAAAACTGAATGAAAATGTTATGCTAAAGAGATGATTCAACCTAGGGTTCAGACCACCCAGATTTTTATGGTTTCATCTTCCTCTTCATTCTGCAAATAAGAATTGAATCAATCCAATTCTCACCTGGAAGATTTCTTCGTGAAAATCAAATATCAATCTGAGTGAATAATTCCCAAAGAGATTCCTAGACATTCAATTCGATAATCTGAGAGTCATCGACCCAAGCACTAGTCGTATCATCTCAGATGAACACAATTAGTCAAGGGCTTAACATCTCAATTATGATTTCTTGAAGCGGATCATCAATGGAAGTTATCTTTTATCATGAAAACATAATCAGGAAGAAGAACCATACAAAACCCAGGTTGAATTCCCCTTAGGTTAAACCATCTGTAATTCTACCCCTCCATTAATGGAGAATTCTTCAAACAGATTAAATGGAAGTAAGAAAGCAGTAAGAACATAATTGAAAGATTACCTCTAATAAAACTTGAATTAATATGAAGGATTCTGTCTTAAAACAAGAGCTGAACAAAATTGAATACCAATCTTCAATGGAAACTACATCTACATTAATCTAAGGAAGGAAGAGAGAAAAAGGAAAGGAGGCTGCTGGGAAAATAACACAATTCCTAGATGGCCCTAATTTTCGAGTTATATTCCTTTATATAGGTTCCCACAACTTTAATTACAAAACTGCCCCAAAAACTAGAATTCGATCCAAATCCGAGTGTTCTACCGGTAGAACTACCGGTTTAACAGGTGAATTCTTCATGCCAGAACTTCTGCTGAAATATAAGCCCCTTCTACCGGTAGAAATTGCGGTTGACTTCACTTCTACCGGTAGAACTTGCGGTTTAACAGGTAAAAGTCTTCTGTCTGAACTCTCGGCTGGAATTTTAGCCACTTCTACCGGTAGGACTTCACTTCTACCGGTAGAACTTCACTTCTACCGGTAGAACTTGCAGTTGACCAGTGGAAATCTTCTGTCTGAACTCTCGGCTGGAATGTTAGCCACTTCTACCGGTAGAACTTGCGGTAGACTGATAAAAATCTCAGGATCTGTCATTTCTACCGGTAGAACTTGCGGTTGACAGATGGAAGTCTCCTGTCTGAACTCTCTGCTGGAAAATCAGCCTCTTCTACCGGTAGTACTTGCGGTTGACTGATGGGGACCAGTTTCTTTACTCTCTACTTGATCCATTCATCCTCCAGAAGCTTCATTCTTTATCAAATTTCTGCAATCGGCCAAAAACCAATATTCGTGTAAACTTATATGAAATTAACGGAATTAAACACGAATGAAGGTGATGGAAAGGCAATTAAGTCTCTAATTGCTTAATAATTAGTTACTTATCACACCCCCCAACTTGGACTTTGCTAGTCCCTAGCAAATTAAGAAGAAGCTATCTTGTCTGTACATACAATTCTCATTTAAAAGTGTAAATACATGATTTGAAAAATGCCCAATTGACACAGATGTCTAAGACCGTGACAACATTAATCTCTACATCTCATGGAATAGAACATTCAATCAAGATGATAAGATTAGAATGAGTTAACCATCACATCAAAATTAATTCCAAAGCTCACAAAAGATATCACTCAATGTAGATGTCACTCATTCAATGAACATATCCCATGGAAACTAATCTCACAACGCTCATTCTAACATCACACACATACAGAACAACACTAAAGTAGCATAAAAATTCAAACATGTTTCTAATGGAAGTAATGACACAAAAAGATTAATTAAGGATCTTAGGATTGCATTGAAAAAAAAGGTTAACAATGATAGTGTTTTGGACAAAATGGGGCATGGCCTTACATGGCTTAGGTCAACTACTCTTTTTGCCATGCCCATACAACAACTATATTCCCCTGCAGAAATTAAAAACTAACATCAACCATCAATATGACAACTCATTCACTAACTAATTCTTCAGTGTCATTCTCCCCATCATCATCATCATCATTTCTTTCTTCTCCCCCTGCTTCTTTTTCAGCTGCTGCATTACTGTCACCCTTTGTCTGGCTAGGACCAGCCTCTGTCTCTCTCTGGGGTGACACATAGGGTTCAGCTCCTTGTGATACAGCAACTTTCATCAGATACTCTTGCCTGGATCTCTGTTTTTTCCATTTCTCGTTTAATCGCTCTCTGCCCCTCTATGCAGTCATCTACCTTGCACCCAAACCACTTCATCAGTTCCATCATGTAAGTCTGAAATGATGAGCCCTTCACTTGTTTAGGAATATCAGAAGAAGGTTGAGCTGCTGATTGAGGGTCCCTTTTTTGTGATTTGGCCTTTGCCATTGTTTTCACTGTGATTGCCCCTCTATCACTAGGTAAAAGCCAATCATCTGGGCCTTTCTTTACCTTCTGATTTAAGCATATCTTAGTGATAAGACAAGGGTAGGGGAGGGCCGCCTTAGCTGAGGACTCCTCAGGGTATCTCCTCATCTGATTGTATATGAATTGGGCTACATTCATTCCTTCATTTGGGCTCCAGATCACCCATAACAATTCCATCTCCTTTTTTCCTAGCATCTTCTCATCGCCTCGAGGAAAAATGTTGTAATGCATAATCTTGTTCAGCATCCCTGCTTCTCCATTCAAATTTCCAACTGTGGTTGTCCCTTCTACCACAGCTTCCTCTCTCAACACCAATTGTTCATGAGGAATTACCAAAGGCTCATCTTGAGGCCTAGGGTATGTGATTTTCTCCCTAGCCACTGGGGTGTATCCTAAGGCTTTTGCAATAATATATTGATCAACTTTAACTTTTGTTCCATTCACCATTGCAGCTATTTGTTCACCTCCTGCTATTATACGCTCCATAGATTTGAAAAATTGACGAACAAAGTCAGGAATATACCCATCAAATGCAGTGTCCATGTATTCCAGCTTGCTATTGATTACTGCTCCAAAGCATTCCCCAGTACCAAGTTTACCCACATCGACCCTTCTTTCAATCACAAACGCTTTCTTGTCTACTTTCTTCTCCCATTTGATCTGATCTGCACTTTTCTGTGGAGGAGGGGGAGAAGACTCCCTTGGTCGTTTTTCAGCTCTTCTATCACCTTCCCCTGAAGTGCTACCTTTGATTTCCCCCCTTTAGCAATTGCTCCTTTCTTTGGTGCACCTCCTGATTTAGGGTTCTTTGTCCTTGGCATGGTTTAATGTTGTGTGTAGAAGATATGAATTGATTTTGGAAGGATATGGAAGTGAGTAACAAGTTTTTGAGGGAAGGAAGGGTATTTCGGAATGTAGGGTTTTCTTGGACTTTTTGGAGGTTTGATTGAAGAGATAGGGAGAAATGGTGATGAAGGAAAGGTATTTGTGTATTTTGGAGGAAGATGGGTTGGATCAATGGCGGTTTTAGAAGCTCGGGAATTAGGGTTTATGGAGGAGAAACCATCAGCTGGAGGGAAAGGAGACGAAAGAGATGAAATGAAGAACAGAACAGGAACAAAACTTATATAGGGTTGGCTGGGCCCGCACATTCTACCGGTAGAACTACCGGTAGATAACGTTCTACCGGTAGAACTACCGGTAGAGACTTCGTAGTGAAATCCTAGCTTCTCTGCCTTATTTTTTTCCTTTTGAACCGGTATTCCTACCGGTACTGCCATTCATTCATCTGGGCCCTCACGTTCTACCGGTAGAACTACCGGTAGATACTTCGTAGTAAAATCCTAGCTTCTCTGCCTTATTTTTTTTCCTTTTTAACCGGTATTTCTACCGGTACTGCCATTCATTCATCATCATTTTTTTTTTTTTGAATGAATGACTTGGCTAAGAATCCAACACATTCTTCTTCTGATTTTCAAAACTTTTATCCAACGATTGATTTGAGAATGGATCTCACTTAATTCCAACGAAGTGACTTATTCGCGAATTCCTCAAGAACGCAATGGAATACCAGAAGTCTCCATGAATAGAGTATCTTCGTATCAGTCAATCACAAACCCACAGCCGTCAATCACAAACCACAGCCAAAACATAGAAGATCATCTTCACTTCAAGGTCATCCTTGGCCTCATCATAACCAAGCCCAATTTCTGTAACACCACCATATTCCACCTGCAGAAATCACCCCAAAACCCCCCATTCCTCCTTGCCTCCTTTACACCGGTTCCCTAAGGTTTAGCACAAGAATAGGGAATATAAAACATGGCTCAAACAGGGGTACAAGGGTGACTCTTTTCTGGTTTTATAAACAACAAATTTCCTTGTATTAACAGTTTGTGTCACCACTTCTAAAAGATGTAAAATGAATGCAATTCAAGGCTACAAAAGTATGAACTTGCAAGTGTGTGGAAACCACTCTATCACTCAAAGCACTCAAAAAAATAAGGGATATGGTACGAATTCAATTCAATGTGATGAGTAACTCACACAATCATTCAAAGACACATAGTAATCAAAGAAGGCATACATCATGTATTTCACGAAAGTGAAACTCCAAATGAGAATTGCAATGAAATGAATGCAAGGCTTGTATTTGCAAATTCTAAGTTGTGAGAAAGTAACTATATGCATGAAAAATTAACTAAATGCAGGAATGAAATTCATGCCTCTCCCCCCCCAACTTGAATGAAACATTGTCCTCAATGAGTAAAACAACTCAGAACAAAGGGAAAAGAGAGGAACGAAGTTACCAATCTACGAAGGTTGGTGCTGTAGTATGAATAACCTGCTGAGACTTAGACACCAATTATTAGTTAGAAACAAAAACAGGGCAAGCACAGATGGTGCACCCCAAAAACCATCCACTTTTCAAAAGATAGAAATGAAGAATGAATTGTTGGTCTTTTAAAGTCAGATTCCAAGACATCACACTAAAGAACGAGGTGATACGGAGTAGCATCATCCGCTATTTCTTTTGAGATGCAATTAGGCCAATCTAGCATACAAAGAGATAAAGACATTAAACAGTGAAAAACAAATTGCACGCAAGATGGCAACTAACAGATTCAAGAAAGCTTAAGAACTAGTGGCGTCCGGATAAACCGGGTCCACTAATTCTTCCACAATGTCCTCTTTTGAAAAATTCTCCAAAAATGGTTTAAGTCTTTGCCCATTTACTTTAAAAATCTTTCCATCACTGTTATGAAAAACCTCAATAGCTCCATGAGGGTAGATTTTATGCACAACATAAGGTCCAGTCCATCTTGACCTTAACTTACCTGGATGGAGATGAAGTTTTGAGTTATATAAAAGGACCTTTTGTCCCACCTGAAAGTCCTTCCTCATAATGTGTTTATCATGAAAAGCTTTGACCTTGGACTTGTAGATGCTAGCATTCTCATAAGCCTCTCTCCTCATCTCTTCTAACTCATTCATTTGAAAATTCCTAAGAACACCTGCTTTGGGTAAAGAGAAATTCAATGTCTTGAGAGCCCAAAATGCTTTATGCTCAATTTCAACAGGAAGATGACACGTCTTGCCATAGACAAGCCTATACGGAGACATTCCTAAAACTGTCTTGTAGGCCGTGCGATAGGCCCATAAGGCATCAGTCAACCTAGTTGACCAATCCTTCCTATTAGGATTCACAGTTTTTTTCCAAAATATGCTTGATCTCCCTATTGGCTAACTCAGCTTGCCCATTAGTTTGAGGATGATAGGCAGTGGACACCTTATGAGTGATCCCATACTTGGCCATCAAGGCCGCGAATGGACGATTACAGAAGTGGGTGCCTTGATCACTAATCATGGCCTTGGGCATCCCAAACCGAGACAAGATATTCTCCTTCATGAATTTGACCACAACCTTGTGGTCATTGGTCCTAGTGGGAATAGCCTCTACCCACTTGGACACATAATCTACAGCCAGAAGGATGTAAAGGAACCCATAAGAACTAGGGAAAGGACCCATAAAATCTATACCCCAGCAATCAAAGATCTCTATGATAAGCATGGCTGAAGGGGCATGGCATTCCTCTTGGAAATGGCTCCTAATTGCTGACATTGAGGACAAGTTTTACAGAAGTCATGGGCATCTCTAAAAAGAGTGGGCCAAAAGAAGCCACACTGCAAAATCTTTGCAGTAGTCTTTTTTGAAGAAAAGTGACCCCCACACGCCTCAGTGTGGCAGAATGACAAGATACTCTGTTGCTCCGACTCCGGTACACACCTCCTAATAATCTGATCAGCACAATACTTGTAAAGATAAGGATCATCGAAAGCGTACTTTCTCACCTCCACTAAGAATCTCCTTCTCACTTGAGAAGTCCAGTCACTAGGGAGCTGCCCTGTCACGAGATAATTGATAATATCCGCATACCACGGACATGTCGACACTGAATACAACTGCTCATCGGGAAAAGAATCAAGGACTGGAAGATGGGATGACTTATCCTCAAAATCAAGTCGCGAAAGATGATCCGCGACTACATTCTCAACACCCTTTTTATCCTTGATAGTGATGTTAAACTCTTGGAGCAACAAAACCCACCGAATGAGACGCGCTTTTGCGTCTTGTTTGCTCATCAGATACTTGAGCGCTGCGTGATCAGTAAAAACAACAATAGGAGAACCTATGATATATGATCTGAACTTATCAAGAGCAAAGACCACCGCTAGCAACTCTTTCTCTATGGTGGTGTAATTGATTTGAGCATCATTTAAAGTTTTGCTTGCATAAGCAATAGCATAAGGGACTTTACCTCTTCTTTGACCCAAAACAGCACCAATGGCATAGTCACTGGCGTCACACATCAATTCAAATGGAAGAGTCCAATCTGGGGCTTGCATAATAGGTGGGGAGGTGAGGCACGCTTTCAAAGCGCTGAAGGCTTTCTCACAAGCCTCGGTCCAAACAAATGGTGCATCCTTGGTCAAAAGATTGCACAAAGGGCGTGCAACACGAATGAAGCGCCTATAAAAACCACAGTGACCTAAGAAGGATCGTATATCCTTGACGCACTTGGGAGAAGGTAATTGTGAGATCAACTCCACCTTTGCCTTGTCTACCTCAATACCTCTAGGAGACACTATATGGCCTAAGACAATCCCTTGTGTCACCATGAAGTGACACTTCTCCCAATTTAACACCAACTTCTTCTCTTCACACCTCTCTAGGACTTTCTCTAAATTCTTTAAACACCCCGCAAAGCTATCTCCAAAAACAGAAAAATCATCCATGAATACCTCCAAGAAATCTCCGACCATGTCATCAAAAATACCCATCATGCACCTTTGAAAGGTGCCAGGGGCATTGCATAATCCAAAAGGCATGCGCCTATAAGCAAAGGTCCCAAAGGGACAAGTGAAAACGGTCTTCTCTTGATCTTCCAAAGACACCTCAATCTGATTATATCCAGAATAGCCATCCAAAAAGCAGTAGAAAGTATGACTTGCCACTCTCTCTAAAACCTGATCAATGAAAGGAAGAGGGAAGTGGTCTTTCTTTGTACTGGCATTAAGCTTTCGGTAATCAATGCAGACTCTCCACCCCGTGGCAACTCTAGTAGGGATCAATTCTCCTTGGTCATTAGCCACAACAGTCACCCCTGCCTTCTTAGGCACTACTTGAATAGGACTCACCCATTTGCTATCGGCTACAGGATAGATGATCCCAGCATCTAACAATTTCAGAACCTCCTTCCTTACCACATCTTTCAAAACAGGGTTTAATCTACGCTGGGGTTGACGGGAAGGTTTGACATCATCCTCTAAATGAATCCTATGGGTGCAAATTAAGGGATTAATCCCTTGTATATCAGCTAAGGTCCACCCAATTGCTCTTTTGTGCCTACCTAAGACCTCCAAAAGCTGGGTCTCTTGGTGTTCCTCAAGATAAGAGGAAATCACCACAGGATATGACTCATCAACTCCAAGAAAAGCATACTTTACCGAAGAAGGTAAGGGTTTCAACTCAAGTGTAGGGGCCTTCTCACTGCTAGGCATTGACTTAGATTCTGATTTCGGAAGCTCCTCAAACTTGGGTGTCCAAAATGTAGCACCCTTTACCTCCTCAACATCATCCAATAGGGAGTAAAGATAATCTACCTCTGGGGATTCAAGAAACTCCCTCTCCTCTTGGGTCAAGAATGTCTCTAATGGATCTGTATACGAATGTGTGTTCACATGTTCTTGAACCAAGCTCTCTACCAAACTCACCTCATGTATCTCCTCATCATCTCCCAATTGTGAGGCGACATTGTAGATGTTCAGATCAAGGGTCATGTTTCCAAAGGTGATGGACATGTTCCCATTCCTAACCTTGATGACTGAATCTATGGTGGCTAGGAAAGGACGACCTAGAATGATAGGGGCTTGGTCACTAACCCCTTGATTTGGACATGTGTCCAACACAATGAAATCTGCGGGATACACGAAACTTCCTATCTGAACTAACACATCCTTCAAAATCCCCTTTGGGACTCTAACACTCCTATCGGCCAGCTGAAGTGTAATCGAGGTGGGCTGAAGTTCCTCCAACCCAAGTTGGAGATAAACAGAATATGGTAGAAGATTGACACTCGCCCCTAGATCACACAAAGCCCTCTCTATCTTCTTCCCCCCTATCTCTACTGAAATGCACGGACAACCAGGATCCTTGAATTTTGGAGGAAGAGAACCAGAGATGGTGGTACTGACATTAGCTGCTAGGAGAACCTTATTTTGATGCAAGAACTTGCGTTTGTAAGTGCACAAGTCCTTGAGATACTTCGCATAGACAGGAATGTGTTGGATGGCATCTAAGAGGGGAATGTTGAGCTTGACTTGAGAGAAAAGCTCCCTAAGAGACTCTGCAAGATCTGGCCTGGATTTCCCTCTCAACCTCTGAGGGAAAGGGGCTGGGGGTTGGAAAGCTTGGACTCTAGGGTCTTGAATGGTAGAAGTGGAAGACTCAACTTTCTTAGGTTCATTGGACTCATTAGATTTCTTTGAAGATTCATTCCCAGCCTCAGAATTCTTAGGCTCCTCCACTTCTTGCAAAGCAGGAGGTGCCTTGGAAGTAGAAAATTCAGGCTTACTTGGCTTGGGAGGGGTGGTATTATCAATGATCTTACCACTCCTCAGAATGGTGACAGCTTTAAGATGCTCCACTTGAGCATCCGACCCACCGGAATCTTCCACAAAGTGCTGGCCTTGAACAATCGGAATAGCTTGGGTAGGCAAGGCACCCCTTGTGGTTTGACTAGCACTCACCGCATTGGTAAGTGTAGTTAATTGAGATTTGATGTTCTCAAGAGTCCTGTTGTTCTGCTCATTGATGGAAGTCTGACTACTCAAAAAGGCTTGAAAGGTATCTTCTAGACTTCTCTTATGGGGAGGCTGATATGGAGCATGACCCTGTTGGGGTCCTTGTTGTTGAAAGTGCTGATAAGAATGAGGTGGAAACTGTTGCTGAGATGGAAATCTCTGCTGCTGATATTGTGGGGCAGAATGAAAGAATTGCCCTTGACTCTGATTAGACTGAGGAAATTGCCCTTGATTGTGATAGGGCTGAGAAAATTGCCCTTGATTTTGATAGGGCTGAGACTGAAAACCCGTAGAGCCAAGATTTTGGGATGGGGGAGGGTTGTCCCTCCACCGAAAATTAGGATGATCATTGTACCTGGGGTTGAAATTCTGAAATTGGTTAGATTGGAAAGAAGATTTCTGCTGGGGACTCACAGCATTGACATCAAATGGAGGGTTACCATGGAGCAACTCCTTAATGGAAGGAATGGTAGGGCAATTGTCTGTGCCATGATCATTTTGTGAACAAATTGCACAAGATTGCTCAACTTGAGCAACTGATGTAGGAGGAATCTCACTAACTCTTTTCAGCTCTAGACCTTCTATCTGACGGGTAAGTTGAGCTATCCTAACACTCAAATCCTCCTTCTCACTCAGAGTAAATTTTCCTGCACTAGGAACACTAGGAAACACATTTGGAATAGTTCTATCATTAGGATTGGTAGTATCCCAAACTTGATACTGCTCTGCCAAACTCTCCAAATATGCATAAGCTTCATGCGGTTCCTTGGCACGGAAAGTACCATTGCACATCATATCAATGAACTGTTTATTTGTTGAACTCAATCCCTCATAAAAGATCGTAACCAACTCAGGGATAGTAAAACCATGATGAGGGACCAAGTTCAACGTCTCATGAAACCGATCCCAACATTGATGAAAAGACTCTCCCTCTTTTTCAGCAAAACTCTGGATATTCTTCTTTAACGCAATTGTTTTCTGATGAGGAAAGTACTTTTTATAAAACTCTCTTTGCAATTGATCCCATGTGGTGATTCGCACAGATCTCAGATTGTTCAACCAATTTTTGGCATTCCCCTTCAAAGAGAAAGGAAACAGTCGAAGCTTGGCTGACTCTCTTTGAGTTGCAGGGCACATGGTTTCAATTATGGCATTGAACTCTTTGACATACAAATAAGGCATTTCAGATGTCATTCCATGAAAATTGGGAATATGAGTCAAAACATTTGGTTTGACCTGATATGCATTTGCACCATGAGCTTCATCTACTATGCAAGATGGAGCATCAGTCCACCTAGGAGTCAAATAATCATCCATTGTCCTAGGTGGTACAGCTTGATTATGTTGATGACGGGGGTCATTATTATTCAGGTGATTCGCCATTGATTCCAAAGTAGGATCGGGCAGATGCAGGTCAACAAAAATGTCAATCCCTGGCCAATCAAATATCGGAACTTCTTCAAGATCTATTCTGACCAATCTGTTGTGTATGTCCCTATGGTAATGTGAGGACATATACAACAAATAACCCCAATTATCAAAATAATCACCTAATTCTAATAGAAATAAAAACAAAAGAACAAGAAGAAATACTCACAAAGCTGTTTTACCTCAATTGCCGTTCCCCGGCAACGGCGCCAGAAATGCTTAGCTGTTTTCTGTGATGTTGGATTTGTCCTAAGCGGAGGACATGATTTGTCGCTGTGTAGCACTTCACTCTTGAAGAGGTCGAATCCACAGAGAACGGACTAGGGTTTCAGCTCTAGAGGACTTCTTTTGGTCGAGAGTGACCAACTTTTGTTCAATGGGTGTAATTAATTCTAAGCTAAGGACTGATTAAAACTGCAGAAAACTGAATGAAAATGTTATGCTAAAGAGATGATTCAACCTAGGGTTCAGACCACCCAGATTTTTATGGTTTCATCTTCCTCTTCATTCTGCAAATAAGAATTGAATCAATCCAATTCTCACCTGGAAGATTTCTTCGTGAAAATCAAATATCAATCTGAGTGAATAATTCCCAAAGAGATTCCTAGACATTCAATTCGATAATCTGAGAGTCATCGACCCAAGCACTAGTCGTATCATCTCAGATGAACACAATTAGTCAAGGGCTTAACATCTCAATTATGATTTCTTGAAGCGGATCATCAATGGAAGTTATCTTTTATCATGAAAACATAATCAGGAAGAAGAACCATACAAAACCCAGGTTGAATTCCCCTTAGGTTAAACCATCTGTAATTCTACCCCTCCATTAATGGAGAATTCTTCAAACAGATTAAATGGAAGTAAGAAAGCAGTAAGAACATAATTGAAAGATTACCTCTAATAAAACTTGAATTAATATGAAGGATTCTATCTTAAAACAAGAACTGAACAAAATTGAATACCAATCTTCAATGGAAACTACATCTACATTAATCTAAGGAAGGAAGAGAGAAAAAGGAAAGGAGGCTGCTGGGAAAATAACACAATTCCTAGATGGCCCTAATTTTCGAGTTATATTCCTTTATATAGGTTCCCACAACTTTAATTACAAAACTGCCCCAAAAACTAGAATTCGATCCAAATCCGAGTGTTCTACCGGTAGAACTACCGGTTTAACAGGTGAATTCTTCATGCCAGAACTTCTGCTGAAATATAAGCCCCTTCTACCGGTAGAAATTGCGGTTGACTTCACTTCTACCGGTAGAACTTGCGGTTTAACAGGTAAAAGTCTTCTGTCTGAACTCTCGGCTGGAATTTTAGCCACTTCTACCGGTAGGACTTCACTTCTACCGGTAGAACTTCACTTCTACCGGTAGAACTTGCAGTTGACCAGTGGAAATCTTCTGTCTGAACTCTCGGCTGGAATGTTAGCCACTTCTACCGGTAGAACTTGCGGTAGACTGATAAAAATCTCAGGATCTGTCATTTCTACCGGTAGAACTTGCGGTTGACAGATGGAAGTCTCCTGTCTGAACTCTCTGCTGGAAAATCAGCCTCTTCTACCGGTAGTACTTGCGGTTGACTGATGGGGACCAGTTTCTTTACTCTCTACTTGATCCATTCATCCTCCAGAAGCTTCATTCTTTATCAAATTTCTGCAATCGGCCAAAAACCAATATTCGTGTAAACTTATATGAAATTAACGGAATTAAACACGAATGAAGGTGATGGAAAGGCAATTAAGTCTCTAATTGCTTAATAATTAGTTACTTATCAATAGGTGTCTTAACAAAAGAACCAGAAAAATCATAGAAAGTGCTGATGTGAGAATAGATGAGAATATTGAACCAAAGAATGCAAATCATAATGACAGTCCAGTTTATGAGGACTCGAGTGAGATTGATGATGAGATGGCTGAATCTAATGATTCTGAGAAATCAAAGGATGACTCAGAAGATACTTCACCTAAGAAGCACAACACTTGGGTAGAGCAACACCCTAAGGATCAAATCATTGGAGATCCTAAGGCAGGCGTTCAAACTAGACAAAGTGTAGTTAGCAATTACTCACTTGTGTCCACCATTGAACCCAAGACTGTGGCTGAAGCCAGTCTCGATGAAAAGTTGGTTGAAAGCTATGCATGAGGAAATGTGCAGGAATTTTGCTGAAGAGATGACGAAAGAATTTGAGATGATTTTCACGAAACCTCTGCCAAAGGAAGTCTTCGAGTATCTCCGGAAAAAGTTAGGAGTTACTCACTCTCCTAAACCGTAGGAGTTGTGCTTGAAAGGGGGAGCAATGCATTCATTGAATATCCTATTCGCTCCTCGGTTTGGTCCCTTTGGACTTGTTGTCAAAGGGGGAGAGATGTTATGCTATGATAGCAAGGAGAGATGTTATGCTTTGAGATTGCTAGGGGGAGATTGTTGAAAATGCACGGTTGTTATTTCAGAATTTCAGAATTGGTTCCAAGTGAGTGTTGAAAAGAACTTGGAAGATCAGCAGCTGGAGTTGAAAGTGTTGAAGTTCCAATAGTGTTGCCAACAATTCCATAGGGGGAGATTGTTGGAATTTGAGATGACTTGAGAAGTCTTTTGATGAATTGAAGAATTAGTATCTCAAGTATTGATTTGAGTTGGAATTCTTGTCAACACATTGTCACAAACATGATGTTAATAAGCTGGTATTGATAGAGCTGAAGAGAAGAATCAGATTTCCTGAAACAGAGTGATCGGTCGACCGGGCTCTTCATGCGGTCGACCGAGCAAGAAGAAACCTGCAGAAAACAGTTTCAGGCACCTCTCAGTTATTTTCATGACACAGTGTGTCTTCGGTCGACCGGGACCCAAGGATGTCGACCGAGCTCGAAAATTGTCTGTTTCCAGTCAGTGTCTTCGGTCGACCGAGCAAGCAAGGATGTCGACCGAGCACGGGAACCAGAGTTGCGCAGAATTAGAAGTTTTGCACGAAAATTCAGCACACTTATCTATTTCGTTTGGGACTCTTTCTAAACGAATTGTAGCCCGTTTTGAATACAATTAAGGGTTATCAAAACCTATAAAAAGGCATGTAAGGGTCGTTCTTAAGGAGACACCAGAAGAGAGAAAGAATAGAGAAGAGTTTTAGAGAGTTCTTGAGAGAAAGAAGAAGCTGCTGGTGGGTGTTGCTGTGTGCTGATGTGGTGACGTTTTCTACAGCAATTGTGGACGAGATTATGCTCTTGAAGATGGTGATTCGTCCATGAGTTAAGTGTCTCTCTGTTTATGCTTTATTTTCAATTTGTAAGGGATTGAGAGAGAGAGAATTGTAGAGGGGAAGGGCTGTAGACAGAGTTAATCTTCTATTCTGTTTTTACATCAAGTTGGTGCTTGGTGTTTGGGGTTTGGTGATCCTATCTGTGGGTGCAGATAAATTGTAAACGGAGTCGGTGCTTCCTAGATAGTTGGTGCTATCTGAAACTAAGGGTTGGTGCTCTTTGTCGTTGGTGCGACTAAATAAGATTCAGATCTGTCCCGGATTGGTGTTCGGACAGTCTTTGAACCGTGGACGTAGCCTTTCGGTGAACCACGTTAAATCTGGTGTCATTGTGTGGTTTGACTTGTTTTGTTGTTGAATTGGACCTGTTTTTAGAAATCACTGATTCACCCCCCCCCCTCTCAGTGATCGCGGTATCCAACAAGAAGATCATCTTCTCATCGGTTCGTGGTTGAACACCAGTCTGGATGCTGTGCATGAAAACGAGCAAAAACTGGGAGCCTTTTGGGAACGAGTGGGAGAATACTATCACAATAGTAAACAATTTCCCAGTGCTCGAACAGAGAAAATGTTGTCACAGCGATGGCAAAAGATTCAAGCTTTTGTCAAAAATTTTGTGGATGTCTTGCCACAATTATTTCCAGAAATCAAAGTGGCACAAATGAACAAGATAAGGTAAAATTAAATATATATATATATATTTATATATATGAAGTTTTTATTTTATTCTTAATTTGAGCTTACATTTAATTTTTAGATTGCAGAAGCAAGAAAGGTTTTTGAACATCTATATGGATCAAGATTCACCTTGGACCACGCTTGGATTTTGTTGAGGCACCAACCGAAGTGGATACAACTGCAATAACAAGTACTAGAGAAGACTTTCGTAAAAAGAGCAAAATCTTCAACTTCTGGCTACTCATCATCTTCTAATCCAAGCACTCCCATAAATATTGATGAGGATGAGACAATTAACAATGATTATGATCCCATGACGAGACCACCAGGCAGAAAGGCTGAGAAGAAAAAGATGAAGCAAAACACTATCAACGAGCCCACACCTGTTGCAGATCTCATCCAAAAATGATGGATGACAAAAAGGAAAGAAATGAAAAAAAAAATAGAGCTTCTTAAGCAAAAAATCGAGCAAGATGAGAAGAAAGTGCAATTAAAGAAAATACAAATGGAGATGGAGATCATGGGTATGGATATGTCCAATATGTCTGAGGAGCAACAACAATATTATGCTAAAAAAAAGACATGAAATTCTGAGAGGAGGGTTAGGTGGTGGTTTCTGAATTGTATTTTATTTTTAGAATTAATATGTACTTTTTATTTTTTTAATTAATGAAATATTGTTTGTTTAAATATAATATTGTACTTTCATTATATAAAGTTGTCATATCACTAGCCATTTTATAGTCATTCGAGAAAACTAGCCGTTGGAGAAAAGTAGCCATTTTATAGCCGTTGGAGAAAACTAGCCGTTTTATAGCAATTGGAGAAAACTAGCCCTTGGAATATTTCATATATATAGACCACCCTAAGTTCTTCTCTTCATCTCAAAATAAGAAAATATTTGGTTCATCACTTCAGAGATGTCTCAAAATTATACCGATTCCTCTTCCGACACGACGGACGAGCTATGGCATACTGTCATAATTCCGATTCGGATGAAGAGTTACAGATGTTGTGTAGGGCTGCTATGGAAGAAGAAAGAGAAAACTTACGAAGGAGAACGAAAGTGCATCGTGGTTCTATTCAAGGTCACGCAGTCATCCAGAGAGACGAATCTCAGGACATGACAGGCTTTACAATGACTACTTTAGAGAAAACTCTATCTACACTTCCTCTCAATTTTGAAGGAGGTTTCGAATGCGCAAACCTCTTTTTCTTCGAATTGTAAATGCAGTGGAGGCTCATGATCCATACTTTCAACAAAAAAGAAACTGTGCCGACAGTCTTGGTTTATCAGCTCTTTAAAAGGTCACAGCTGCAGTGAGGATGCTTGCTTATAGAGTTGCGGCGGATGCTGTGGATGATTACGTCAGGATCACTGAAAGTACCTCTATAGAATCATTGAAAAAGTTTGTTCAAGCGATCATTGATGTTTTTGGCAATTAATATTTGAGAATACTAAATAATGCTGACATTTGTAGATTGTTATCAGAATGTGAGAGACGCGGGTTTCCTGGGATGCTGGGTAGCATAGACTATATGCACTGGAAGTGGAAAAACTGTCCAGTTGCGTGGAAAGGCATGTATGCTCGTGGAGACCACCGCGAGCCTTCTTTGATTCTTAAAGCCATGGCACTGTATGATCTTTGGATATGGCATGTTTTTTTGGACCACCTTGATCGCACAATGATATCAATGTGTTGGATCGATCTCCTATATTTACCGACCTCGCCGAAGGCCGAGCTTTTTCCGCCAACTACTCAATCAATAGTCATGAATATACAATTGGTTACTATCTTGCTGATGGCATATATCCATCGTGGGCGACATTTGTCAAGACAATTCCATGTCCTAACGGGCCAAAGGCCACAAATTTTGCTGCAGCTCAAGAGTCCGCAAGGAAGGATGTGGAGCGTGCGTTTGGAGTGCTATAGGCACGTTTTGCAATTGTTCGTGGGCCTACTCGTTTCTAGGATCGTCAAACACTTCAGCATATAATGAAGGCATGCATTATAATGCATAACATGATTATCAAAGATGAACGCGATCAAAGTCTTCCACTCAATTACGATGCACGAGAGGGTGGATGCAGTGACCTTCCTGTGTCACGTGACTACACTGTAGAATTTCAGGATTTCATTCAAAACCACGTGCGTATTCGTGACAAGAGAACACATTCTCAACTCCAAGCCGATCTGGTGGAGCACCTGTGGCATTTTCAAGGTCAATATGAAGAAGCTTGTGATTGACTATAATATTATGTAATTTGGTTTTACCTTTTCAATGAAAAATGGGTTTCAAGTACAATTTGTGCATTTTTTAATTTTTTAATAATTTATTACTTTGATAACATTTAAATCGTACTAAATTCCATTAAATATAAGTAAGATATATGTAATAAAACAAATGAGGATTAAATAAAAAAAGAATAAAATAATAAATTGACATCTCTCTTGGAGTTGTCCAAGTGAGATGCCAAATTTACACATGCCTTTTTTGCCACATAAGCCTTTATTTTTTTAAAAAGGTATATGAGAAATGGAGTACCTATTGGAGATGCTCTTAGAAGCCAAATTTCCATCCTGCATCCAATTGTCATACCATAGATCAACCTGCATACCATCTCCAACTTTCCACGTACTACCTAAGTGGATGTGATGAGCCAACTGCCTAATTCTCCGCCAAATGTAGGACCCCGATTTTGGGTGGAAGAGTGCCAGATGGGGGAGTTTGGAAAGTACCTGGCTGCCATCCAATTTGCCCACAACGAGTTGGAGGACATAGCTGTCCAACCCAATTTGATGAAAGAGGCTTCATTTTGCTCCCTGACACGCCTGATGCACGGGCCTCCTTCTTTGGTGGGAACTGGGAAGAGTAACTGTTGCCCAGTTTATCTGGCTTTTCTTTTGCCTTACAGCTTCCCCAGACCATAAGAAGTTTCTCATGTAGGCCTCCATTTGGCTAACACAGATTTAGGAATGGGAAAGATTAGGCCTATATGAGTAGGTAAACTACTAAGCACATGCTTCACCAGGGTCCTACGACCTGCAAAGGATAGTAGCTTTGACTTCCAGCCTGAAAGATCGAGAAGGAATCTGTCCAGAAGGGAGGTAAAATGTTGCCTTTTGGGGGTGCCAATAGTGAGAGGAGCTCCAAGGTAAAAAGAGTTGAGAGGTCTTTCTTGAATGTTTGTGATGTCCAGGATCTGTCTTCTCTTGCTGAGGTGGCATTTACCAATGAAAAATTTGCTCTTTTCCAAATTAATGGACTGGCCTGCACTGGATTGATAGCTAGAGATAACCTCTTTCAAAGCTAAGAGGCTCCTTTTATGGGCTATAAGGAACAGTAAGATGTCATCGGCATAGAGTAAATGGCAGGGGGTGTTGGGAAAAGAAGGAAAGGGAGAGATGGTTCTATTGGTAACCAGGTTTTGGATGTTGAGGCTTAAAATCTCTTCAGCAAGGATAAAGAGGTAGGGGTAGAGGGGATCTCCCTGCCTTAATCCACAGGAGGAATTGAAGAAACCAAAGGGAGTTCTATTAATTAGGATAAACCCTTTTGCTGAGCAAACACATTCACAAATGAGACTGATCCATTTAGCAGAGAACCCAAAGAAGTGGAGGGATTTAAAGAGAAAGGGCCAGCTGAGCTTGTCAAAAGCCTTTGAGATATCCAATTGCATACAGAGGGTGCCACCTTTTAGCTTAGTGTGTAGTTTTTGAAACAACTCATGGGCTAAGGCTATGTGTTGATGAATTGATCTACATTGGACAATGCTGTTTGGAGAAACAAGATGAGGAATGATCTTAGAAAGTCTATAAGCCAATATTTTTGCAATGATTTTGTAGGAAAAAGTTTAGAAGGCTAATTGGCCTGAAGTATGCAAATGTAGAGGGGAAATTGGTTTTGGGGATCAAAGTTAGGAAGTAGGTGTTAGAGGCTCTGTAGAGTTTTCCTGAGGTGAAGAAACTCTGAGTAGCTTTCACCACAGAGATACCAATAATGATGTGCCGGGCTGCAGTGAAGAAATGGCCTGAGAAACTATCGGGGCCCGGAGAACTATCCTTTTTAAGAGCAAAAACAACATTCTTGATCTCTTCAGCATCAAGAGTTCTTGAGAGAAGGGAATTCATATCTTCAGTGACTTTGTTGCTACTTAACCCAAAGAGGAAGTCAGAGGGCCGGGTTTGAGTGAGTGGAGGCAGCTATAGAGGAGAAGTGATCCACTGCCAAGGACTGGATCTCTTTGTGATTATCCACCCAAACGCTATCAGACAGAATTTTATCAACGCGGTTAACAGCCCCTCTAGACTTAGCTGAAGCATGGAAGGGGTGAGTTTAACACAAGTTGCTCACTCACTTTGGGAGGGAAAAAGTTTGGAAACCTTGACAGCCTTTTTGATTGCATAGAATACACAGGAATTCATGGTCAAACATGCTCAAGAGGTTTGGCAACCATCCACAGCATGGAATCCTCGCTACTTTTCCTCGAATCACGAAAAACCTATGTTTGGGAAGCAATCCCACCGTATGAGAGGATTTCTCAGAATACATAAAAAGTCCTCAAACCCAAGGAAAAGCACGTCCGACCTCCCCCATCGAATTCCAAAAATCCCCTCATGCAGAGAAAGGCGAATGAACAATTAACCGGAGGGTAACTTGTGATTGATGGACCGCGCTCCTGTTCGGTTCTACCGAGGTCGGCGGACGTGGGAGTCTGTTGGGTCCGACCCTTTCGTAACCGGGGGGTAAAGGCGCGCATCAACATTTTTGTTGTGTGGGTGTGCCAGATTTTTTATTTTACTTGGAATTGCAAGTGGTGATCCGGAGATCAACCTTCGCAAGTAAAAAGGAAATCAACTTCTTTCAAGTTTTCCATTGCACATATATTTAAGAAAAGAGACATTTTTCTTGATTTGCCGTGAAAGGCGATTTTTTTTTTGGCATTTATAGCCGATTTTGGCGTTTATAGCCGATTTCTGGCGTTTATAGCCGATTTTGGCGTTTATAGCCGATTTACAATCCTTATCAATAATGAAAGACAAGAGTTGTGATTTTTGTCTCTTTGGAAAAAAATACAAACTACAATGAAAAGCAAGAAAAGGAGGATCTAACTTCTCAGGAGATTGTGGGGGACCCGTTCAGATTGACGGTCGCAAGCCATATGTGGGCTTCGCCATCATCCATGCAGATGAGAACAGAGGATGCTATTGATTCGCTTGGCTTGGCTATAACCTCAGGTTTTTAGAGGACAAAGACCAAAAGGAGGTCCTATGTCCAATAAAAAACCGAGTAGACGGGCTGAAAAGCCACATCTAAGCCATTGGAGGCAGAAGAAGGCAAGGACCTTGGGGGGGGGGGGGGGGTACCCCCCAAGGGACTTTTATCACCTTGTAGCGGTGGTCGGTGTAGAACTTCCGCAGAGTTTTCTATCTTTGATACCTTTTTCTGTCTGAGTTTTCGGATTTTCTGCAGTCTGTTTTCTGTGTGTTTTCTGTTGTGTCTTCGTCGTCCTTTTCTTCTTGGAGAGCTCTCCTATTTATAGGCTTTTAGGTAGCCATTTAGGAGGGTTTATGGGCTTTTATTGTCATTAAGCCGCATAATGGGAGGAGTTACATGATTTAAATCTTTATTTTGTAACTCCTTTTTCTTGGGTTCTGATTGGCCGGAGGAGATTGAGGGCATTTAATCGCCTTTAATCGCCATGATGGGAGGAGTTTCATGGGTTAAATGCCATGAATCTCTTGACTTGTAACTCTCGGATGCTTGCTTCTGATTGGTCCATCCAAAGAAATGGATTAATGACTGTAATAAAGCTAGTCAATTAATCGCATTAAGTGGTTGCCGAGCAGTTGAAGAGTCGCGGGCCGTGCCGCGTCTTTAGGGATTCTTCTGGCAATGATCATCGATGGATCTTCATGTAGATCGACATCGGATGACCATGTGACTTCAGGTGTTGGTTGCCAACAGTGGGTCAGTGCCATCTGTCTTGTCGATTTCTCGATCGGTCGGGTAGAAAGCACACTTTTTTTTGGTTGACCGGGTGGCGATCAATGTTGTTTTCGATACTTTTGATGATTGACCCGTGTTTTTGACGGATGTCAGAGGATTTGGTGTCTCAAAAGTATGAGTTTTGGAAACTACCAGAGGGCGGACGCTTCGACTCGCAAAAAAAAAGCGAAAACCGGGGTTTCCGGGGCCTTCCCGGCGAACTCGGGCTCCAGGGTCGCCGGCGACCCTGGCCGCCTCTGCGACCCTGGGGTGTTTTTTCCCCCTTTTTGTCCCGTTTTGTGTTCGTTTTTGCTATTTTTCGATTCTTTTTTCTTATGTATTTTTTCCTTGACATTTTGACCATTTATTGGCTTGATTTCCCTGTAGGAAACCTGATAAGAATCATTGCATTTTGGTTTGCAAAGTTTCTAATTTCCTGAGAAAGCCGAAGACTTTGTCGCGCAGAGCTACCGATTTTCCGTCAGAAGCTGAAACTGGGTCAAACAATGTCGGAATGACCTGAAATTTGGTGTGAAGCCTCCTGAGAAATAAATAAGACCTTCCATAGGCTTTTGTTTGAGTTTTGAAGCCGTTTGGGGTCCTATCACCAGTAGACTCGCTTTTGTCGCGATAAAGATGTCGCGGTTTGATGTGCGGTCAACCGATGTCCGATTAACTTGAAATTTGACAGGGAACCCATTGGAGTCATTTTAAGATGATCCATAGGCTCTGTCTTGGAAACCATAGTCCCGGAGAGCTTTGCCACCGAGAGGCCTGATTTGGCTTCCGAGCGTCGAACTATGGTCAAATGTTGTCGAAATGACCTGAAATTTGATGTGCAGCCATTTGTAAGCATTTTGAAGCCGTCCATGTGCTCTATCTGATGAGTGATGGCCTCGGCGGTTCTTGCTACCGAGAGGCTTGATTTAGCTGTTCGAGGGTTGATGTAGGGTCAAACGTTGTCGGTTTGACTCGGAACTTGACGTGGAGCCTTTTGGATGTATTTTGAGACCATCCATCGGCTCTGATCGAAGATTTGGTGTCTCCGATGCTTTCGCCGCCGAGAGCTCCTTTTCGGCTGTCGGATAAGTGAAGTTAGGCCAAATGATTTTGAAATGGCCCGAGACTTCTTGTGTACTCCTCTTTTGTTTGTTTTGAAGGATCTTGCAATTTTTATTTGATTCTGACAAGATTTGATTTTTTGGAAGTAGCATTGCCTATTTATGGCAGGTTGCGACTTCATGTAGCTCTTTGGATCTTGAAGAGGCAAAGTGACATTTTTGGTGTCAACAAATGCCCCCTCGAGGTACAGCGGCGAGTTGCTTAACTTTTGTAGTCGATGTGCCTCGAAAGAGATTCTTTGAAGGAGAGCCTGTGACTTGACCAAGAGTCTTTGAGCAGTTTTTCTTTTTGGTATTTGTAGCCTTTTGAGCTTCCAGGGGAATTTTATGGTAGTGAAAAGGATCACGTACCATCTCGAGGCAAAGTTTTGAAGATGACATCAGGGATGTGGATTTGGGTTTGACCTTGTGACCTAACAGGCTGTATGTGGCAGGTTAGGGGGTCGGGTTTGGTTTTGATCGTGTGACCCAACAAGCTGTATGTGGAATGTTGGGGGATCAATTTTGGTTTTTGGTTTTGGTCTTGTGACCTAACAAGCTGTATGTGGCAAGTTAGGGGACCAGGATTTGGTTTGGATTTTTGTGGAATGTCAATTTCAAGATTTTGGCTCAATTTGGTAGATGAGGCTGGATGGTTTGATTTTTGGAAGCTCATGGGGCTTGGAATTCTCTTTGTATGGTTGAATCAACTCAAAAGAGGCATGGAACCATTTTTGTATGCTCTTGGTAAGAGGGATTTCTCTTTGACTAAAAGCCCAAATTAATTTTTTTGTGTGCCTAGGTGGTCAAACCTGGCTCATATGGGCTAACCCATGGGACCTTAAGCTTTTGAAATGGCTTAGATCTCATATGGTATCATTTTTGTAAAGAATATCCAAAAATATCTCATTTGGATAGAGAATATCTAAGAATATCTTTACTTTGGAGAGAATCTCTCATGTTCCCTTTATTTTGGGATGGGATATCTCAAGATATCTTTCTTTTGGGAAAGAATCCTTCATTGATCCTATCTTTTGGGAAAAAATCTCTCATTGATTTCTTTTTGGGAGAGAATCTCTCAAGATATCTTTCTTTTGGGAAAGAATCTTTCTAATCTCTTTCTTTTGGTAAGGTTACTAATTAGTAACACTTACCTCTTTCTTCTTTCCTTCTTTGGTTTGCTCTCTCCTATAAAAGCAAGGAGGAGGTTGGATCTCTTGCTCTTATTGCTTTCTTTTGCAACAATCTCAAGAAGGCTTCAAGACCAAGAGTTCTTCTTCTTCAAGATCTTTAAGACTTTTCTTCTTCTTCTCCATCAATGGCTTCAAGTAAGTTCCCTTTTTCAAGAAAACTCCATTGTAGGAAAAACAAAAAGTTCTTCTTTTTTTTTATTTCTTTTCTTCTTCTCTTTTTTTTCACGTGTTTGCTTCTTCTTTTTTTTTTTCACACGTTTTTTTTTCTTTTCTTCTTTCTTTTTTTTTTCTTTTTTTTTTCATGTTTTTTTTTTTTGTGGGCCGTACGGACAGATCCGTACGGATCTGGCCGTACGGCCACGTGGCCTGTGGGCCATCCCTTTTTTTTTCTTTTTTTTATTATTTTCTTTCCCTCTTTTTTTTTTTGAGAAAGTTTCTTTTCTTCTTTTTTTTTGTTTTCTTTTGCTCATCATGATAATGCCCCTTTTTTTTGGCAAACCTAGATGTTAATGCATGCATTCAATTGTAAATTAAATTTGTAGCATGATGTGATAGCATACCTGAAAGGTTTTGCAAATTTGGGAATTTGGAGCTTGCAGCGATGTTGAGCCCTTCCTGATTTTGCGGGGACTTTGAGGCTTCGAAAGTTTGGAGTTTCGGAGCTCGCAGCAGTGTTGAGCCCATCTTCAAGCTTTCTATTTCTTTCGGGATAGTTCATTTTCTTTGGAATTTCCCCGGTATCATGTCAAAATTTTGCCATATTTTTTTTTTGCGAGATTCTGTCATTTTGATGTTTGATCTTTTTCTTTTCCATCCTTTGCAGGTGGTTCCTCCAGAACGAATAAGGGTAAAGAGCCTGCTACAAGCGCTCCTCGTCGATCTGCTAGATCTTCTAATCCGGCTGTTCAGCAGGCCTTTGAGAGGGTCCAGTATGTTGAAAGAAATTTGGAAGAATGCGACTCCCTCAATAGGGATGAGATGAGGCAGCGACTGATCGCTCTCAAGGGAGAGGAATTCTATAAGATCATGGTAAGCAGTCGTCCATGGGTGATGGAAGATCAGAGCGTTTTGCCTAAGCCTACCTTCTTCTTTGGTGATGCCGTCCCTGATGACATGACATACCAGAGGAGATGTTTTCAGTTCTCTTTCACAGCAGATGGTGAGAAGAAGACTGTTGCTACCCGGTCGACGTTTGATCGCACTGTCTCGATCATGAGCCTTGCCCCCACGTGCTCTAAGAGGGAAGATCCTCCAAGCTGGGTGAGAAGGACAAATGTAATCAAGACCGAGGTTTTTGTTGGCGGTTCTCCTGGATATACGGAGAGGTCGCCTGTTGACATGGACCTGTTGATGCCATCCAGCGGCTACTAGGGTTCTGATTATCCGTCGGTCGATTTGAGACCGGTGGGCCTTGGTATTTTTAGCGGTGACGGCAGCAATTGGATCAAGCCTTTTCGACTCCGTGGCCGTTTCAATGCTGACTCCGAGTGGAAGTCGTGGACTGATCGCGTCCTGCTGATTGGTGGCGCCGTTTTGAAGGAAGCAGGAATTTTTGATGCGGTCCGTGCTTTTAGGGAGACCGTGATCTTTTCCGACGAGGCCTTCATGGCTATGCTGGAATCATTCCTCTCACAAACCAATACCTTCGTTGTGACGAATGGCGAGATTGGTTTTTCTTTGAAGGACCTGAGTGCCATTACTGGATTGCCCATCCTCGGCAAACTCTATGAGGAGTTTATGCCGATTCACAGCGTCCTTGAGGGGCAGTCTGAGGAGTTCAGGCTTCTGTACTTTCAGCTCGTCGCCTTCTATGATTTTTTGATGGAGAAAGAGGGTTTGAAAGTTAGATCTAGCAGTTGGAAGAGTTCTAGCTCTTCATTCCCCAACTTTTTTGATAGCAGGGAGTCTTCTGATAGCATGACCCAAGAAGCCAGAGCTCAGGATCCAAGTTCAAAGAAGATCTTGGCCATGCAAGAAGAGTTGAGAGATTTCTGTGCGAGTACAAACGCCATATGTCCTGACATTACACTGTGGAGAGATCTCGCTGTTTACCTTACTTATTGGCTTGGTGAGGCTCTTTTTGCTGGAGGAGATGGAACGCACAACGCACATCAGGCCGCATTGTATTTTTTCGGCTTGTCAGATGGCGTTTGGAGAGCAGCTTGCTTTGGTGCCAGCTCTTTACTCCTACCTGTGTACCGAACTGCAGGCGGCTGCTTTTTTGGTTCGGCTTGGGCTTCCCATGAATAGGGTATTTTCAGCCCAAATCTTTTATTCGTGGTACGTGTACCACTGTCCTGGCTTCCACCGGCTGGGTGCTGCATAGGATGATGATCCTCTGATGATTCGACTGGCTAAGGGCAAAGCCGTGTCCAAATCACTTTTGTTTGCCCGCATGAGAATCCGACGGTTCAGGGACATCGAGATGGGGCAGTCTTCAGTGAAGCTTTCTCCGGAGTTGCGGAAGAAGGCTTTTGATTTTGGTGCCTCCCGAGACTCTACCAGGGCGGGGTCGGGAAGGCATTATTCCTTGACGAATGCAGAGAGAGAGTGGCTTTTCAGCATACTGATGGACCGCGCTCCCGATGCCCGGGTTCCTACCGAGGTCGGCGGACGTGGGAGTCCGTTTGGTTCCGACCCTTTCGTAACCGGGGGGCAAAAGGGGGCGTGCATCAACATTTCTTTTTTTTGTGGGTGTGCCAGATTTTCTATTTTTACTTGGAATTGCAATTGGTGATCCGGAGATCAACCTTCGCAAGTAAAAAGGAAATCAACTTCTTTCAAGTTTTCCATTGCACATATATTTAAGAAAAGAGACATTTTCTTGATTTGCCGTGAAAGGCGATTTTTTTGGCATTTATAGCCGATTTTGGCGTTTATAGCCGATTTTTGGCGTTTATAGCCGATTTTGGCATTTATAGCCGATTTACAATCCTTATCAACAATGAAAGACAAGAATTGTGATTTTTGTCTCTTTAAAAAAAAATACAAACTACAATGAAAAGCAAGAAAAGGAGGATCTAACTTCTCAGGAGATTGTGGGGGACTCGTTTAGATTGACGGTCGCAAGCCATATGTGGGCTTCGCCATCATCCATGCAGATGAGAACAGAGGATGCTATTGATTCGCTTGGCTTGGCTATAACCTCGGGTTTTTAGAGGACAAAGACCAAAGGAAGGTCCTATGTCCAATAAAAAGCCGAGTAGACGGGCTGAAAAAGCCATATCTAAGCCATTGGAGGCAGGAGGAGAAGGCAAGGACCTTGGGGGGGGGGGGGGTACCCCCCAAGGGACTTTTGTCACCTTGTTGCGGTGGCCGGTTGTAGAATTTCCGCAGAGTTTTCTCTCTTTTTCCTTTCTCTGGATTTCTGTCTGCTGTCTGTTGATGTTGTGTGTGTCTGTGTTGTGTCCCTGTTCTTCTTGGAGAGCCCTCCTATTTATAGGCTTTTAGGTAGCCTTTTAGGAGGGTTTATGGGCTTTTATTGTCATTAAGCCACATAATGGGAGGAGTTACAAAATTGAATTGTTTATTTTGTAACTCCTTTTTCTTGGCTTCTGATTGGCCGAAGGAGATTGAGGGCATTAATCGCCTTTAATCGCCATGATGGGAGGAGTTTCATGGGTTAAATGCCATGAATCTCTTGACTTGTAACTCCCGAATGCTTGCTTCTGATTGGGCCGTCCAAAGAAATGGATTAATGACTGTAATAAAGCTAGTCAATTAATCGCATTAAGTGGTCGCCGAGCAGCTGAAGAGTCGCGGGCCGTGCCACGTCTTTTGAGATTCTTCTGTTGATGATCATCGATGGATCTTCATGTAGATCGACATCAGATGATCATGTAATTTCAGGTGTTTGTTGCCAACAGCGGGTCGGTGCCATCTGTCCTGTCGATTTCTCGATCGGGTCGGGTAGAAAGCACACTTTTTTTTGGTTTTGACCGGGTGGCGATCAATATTGTTTTCGATACTCTTGATGATTTACCCGTGTTTTGGACGGATGTCAGAGGACTTGGTGTCTCAAAGCATGAATTTTGGAAAGTACCAGAGGCTGGGCTCCTCGAATCGTGAAAAAAACGGCGAAAACCGGGTGTTTCCGGGGCTTTCCCGGCGACCCCGGGTTCCAAGGTCGCCGGCGACCCTGTCCCAGGGTCGCAGGGGTCTGCGACCCTGGGGGGGTTTTCCTCCTTTCGTGTCCCGTTTTGCGTCCGTTTTTGCTGTTTTTCGATTCTTTTTTTCTTCTGTACTTTTCCTTGACATTTTGACCATTTATTGGCCTAATTTATTTGTAGGAAACCTGATGAGAATCCTTGCATTTTATTTTGCAAAGTTTCCAATTTCCTGAGAAAGCCGAAGACTTTGTCGCGCAGAGCTGCCGATTTTCTGTCAGAAGCTGAAATTGGGCCAAACGATGTCGGAATGACCTGAAATTTGGTGTGAAGCCTCCTGAGCAATAAATAAGACCAACCATAGGCTTTTGTTTGAGTTTCGAAGCCGTTTGGGGTCCTATCACCTGTAGACTTGCTTTTTATCGCGATGAAGATGTCGCGGTTTGATGTGCGGTCAATCGATGTCCGATTGACTTGAAATTTGACAGGGAACCTATTGGAGTCATTTAAGATGATCCATAGGCTCTGTCTTGGAAACCATGGTCCCGGAGAGCTTTTGTCGCCGAGAGCTCCTTTTCGGTTGTCGGAGAAGCGAAGTTAGGCCAAATGATTTTGAAATGGCCCGAAACTTCTTGTGTACTCCTCTTTTGGCTGTCTGGAAGAATCTTGCAGTTTTTGTTTGATTCTGACAAGATTGATTTTGGAAGCAGCATTGCCTATTTATGGCAGGTTGCGACTTCATGTAGCTCTTTGGATCTTGAAAAGGCAAAGTGACTTTTTGGTGTCAACAAATGCCCCCTCGAGGTACAGCGGCGAGTTGCTTAACTTTTGTAGTCGATGTGCCTCGAAGAGATTTTTTTTTTTGAAGGAGAGCCTGTGACTTGACCAAGAGTCTTTGAGCAATCTTTCTTTTTGGTATTTGTAGCCTTTTGAGCTTCCAGGGGGATTTTATGGTAGTGAAAGGGATCACGTACCATCTCGAGGCAAAGTTTTGAAGATGACATCAGGGATGTGGATTTGGGTTTTGACCTTGTGACCTAACAGGCTATATGTGGCAGGTTAGGGGGTCGGGTTTGGTTTTGATCGTGTGACCCAACAAGCTGTATGTGGAATGTTGGGGGATCAATTTTGGTTTTGATCTTGTGACCTAACAGGCTGTATGTGGCAAGTTAGGGGATCAAGTTTTGGTTTTTGATTTTGGTCTTGTGACCTAACAGGCTGTATGTGGCAAGTTAGGGGACCATGATTTGGTTTGATGGAATGTCAATTTCAAGAATTTGGCTCAATTTGGTAGATGAGGCTGGATGGTTTGATTTTTGGAAGCTCATGGGGCTTGGAATTTTCTTTTGTATGGTCCAATCAACTCAAAAGAGGCATGGAACCATTTTTGTATGCTCTTGGTAAGAGGGATTTCTCTTTGACTAAAAGCCCAAAAAAAAAAATTTTCTTTTTTTTTTTTTTTTTTTGTGTGCCTAGGTGGTCAAACCTGGCTCATATGGGCTAACCCATGGGACCTTAAGCTTTTGAAATAGCTTAGATCTCATATGGTGTCATTTTTGTAAAGAATATCCAAAAATATCTCATTTGGATAGAGAATATCCAAGAATATCTTTACTTGGAGAGAATCTCTCATGATCCCTTTATTTTTGGGATAGAATATCTCAAGATATCTTTCTTTTGGGAAAGAATCCGTCATAGATTTCTTTTTGGGAGAAAATCCTTCAAGATATCTTTCTTTTGGGAAAGAATCTTTCTAATCTCTTTCTTTGGTAAGGTTACTAATTAGTAACACTTACCTCTTTCTTCTTTCCTTCTTTGGTTTGCTCTCCTCTATAAAAGCAAGGAGAAGGTTGGATCTCTTGCTCTTATTACTTTCTTTTGCAATAATCTCAAGAGGGCTTCAAGACCAAGAGTTTTTCTTCTTCAAGATCTTCAAGACCTTTCTTCTCCATCAATGGCTTCAAGTAAGTTCCCCTTTTTTTTCAAGAAAACCCCATTGTAGGAAAAAAATAAAAAGTTCTTCTTTCTTTTCTTTTCTTCTCTCTTTTTTTTTCTTTTCCACGGTGTTGCCTCCCTTTTTTTTTTACACGGTTTTTTTTTTGCTTCTTTTCTTTTTTTTTTCATGTTTTTTTTTTTGTGGGCCGTACGGACAGATCCGTACGGATCTGGCCGTACGGCCACGTGGCCTGTGGGCCAGCCCTCATTTTTTTTCTTTCCCTCCCCCTTTTTTTTTGAGAGAGTTTCTTTTTTTTCTTTTTTGTTTTCTTTTTGCTCATCATGATAATGCATTTTTTTTTTGCAAACCTAGATGTTCATGCATGCCTTTTAATTTGTAAATTAAATTTGTAGCATGATGTGATAGCATACCTGAAAGTTTTCGCAAATTTGGGAATTTGGAGCTCGCAAGTGATGTTGAGCCCTTCCTGATTTTGCGGAGACTTTTAGGTTTCGAAAGTTTGGAGTTTCGGAGCTCGCAGCGATGTTGAGCCCATCTTCAAGCTTTCTATTTCTTTCGGGATAGTTCCTTTTCTTCGGAATTGCCCCGTCATCATGTCAAAATTTCGCCAGATTTTTTTTAGCAAGATTCTGTCATTTTGATGTTTGATCTTTTTCTTTTCCATCCTTTTCAGGTGGTTCCTCCAGAGCGAACAAGGGTAAAGAGCCTGCTACAAGCGTACCTCGTCGATCTTCTAGATCTTCTAATCTGGCCGTTCAGCAGGCTTTTGAGAAGGTCCAGTATGTTGAGAGAAATCTGGAAGAGTGCGACTCCCTCAACAGAGATGAGATGAGGCAGCGACTGATCACTCTCAAGGGAGAGGAATTCTATAAGATCATGGTAAGCAGTCGTCCATGGGTGATGGAAGATCAGAGCGTTTTGCCCAAGCCTACCTTCTTCTTTGGTGATGCAGTCCCTGATGACATGACATACCAGAGGAGATGTTTTCAGTTTTCCTTCACAGCAGATGGTGAGAAGAAGACTGTTGCTACCCGGTCGACGTTTGATCGCACCGTCTCAATTCTGAGCCTTGCCCCACGTGCCCTAAGAGGGAAGATCCTCCAAGCTGGGTGAGAAGGACAAATGTAATCAAGACCGGGGTTTTTGTTGGCGGTTTCTCCTGGATATACGGAGAGGTCGCCTGTTGATATGGACCTGTTGATGCCATCCAGCGGCTACCAGGGCTCTGATTATCCGTTCGGTCGATTTGAGACCGGTGGGCCTTGGTATTTTCAGTGGTGACGGCAGCAATTGGATCAAGCCTTTCGACTTCGAGGTCGTTTCAATGCTGACTCTGAGTGGAAGTCGTGGACTGATCGCGTCCTGCTGATTAGTGGCGCCGTTTTGAAGGAAGCCGGGATTTTTGATGCGGTCCGCGCCTTTAGGGAGACCGTGATCTTTTCCGACGAGGCCTTCATGGCTATGCTGGAGTCGTTCCTCCCTCAAACCAATACCTTCGTTGTGACGAATGGTGAGATTGGTTTTTCTTTGAAGGAGCTGAGCGCCATTACCGGATTGCCCATCCTCGGCAAACTCTATGAGGAGTTTATGCCGATTGACAGCGTCCTCGAGGGGCAGTCTGAGGAGTTCAGGCTTCTATACTTTCAGCTCGTCGCCTTCTATGATTTTTTGAAGGAGAAGGGGGGTTTGAAAGTTAGATCCAGCAGTTGGAAGAGTTTTTGCTCTTCATTCCCCAACTTTTTTGATAGCAGGGAGTCTTCTGATAGCGTGACCCAGGAAGCCGGAGCTCAGGATCCAAGTTCAAAGAAGATCTTGGCCATGCAAGAAGAGTTGAGAGATTTCTGTGCAAGTACAAACGCCATATGTCCTGACATTGCATTGCGGAGAGATCTCGCTGTTTACCTCACTTATTGGCTTGGTGAGGCTGTTTTTTGCTGGAGGAGATTGGAACGCACATCAGGCCGCATTGTATTTTCCCGGCTTGTCAGATGGCGTTTGGAGAGCAGCTTGCTTTGGTGCCAGCTCTTTACTCCTACCTGTGTACCGAACTGCAGGCTGCTGCTTTTCTGGTTCGGCTTGGGCTTCCCATGAATAGGGTATTTTCAGCCCATATCTTTTATTCGTGGTATGTATACCACTGTCCTGGCTTCCATCGGCTGGGTGCTGCACAGGATGATGATCCTCTGATGATTCGACTGGCTAAGGGCAAAGCCGTGTCCGAATCACTTTTGTTTGCCCGCATGAGGATCCGACGGTTCAGGGACGTCGAGATGGGGCAATCTTCAGTAAAGCTTTCTCCGGAGTTGCGGAAGAAGGCTTTTGATTTTGGTGCCTCCCGAGACTCTACCAGGGCGGGGTCGGGAAGGCATTATTCCTTGACAAATGCAGAGAGAGAGTGGCTTTTCAGCATACGTGTCGGCACGATGGTGTACCGTAGACATCTTTTCGTCGACATCCAGCCGTATGTACCCTCTCGCTTTGCTTTGCAGCTGGGCTTTTCTCATGGCGTTGTTGGAGCGCCTTCAAGCATGGTGAAGCGCTTTGGAGGCTTACAGGACGGGGAGAAATGCATGGGCTTTCTATAGTGCTGAAGACACTACAGCCATGATTTCTTATCCTGTGTTGCTGACTTCCCGGACTGCCGGCTTTGCGAAGTGGTTCGCGGAGAGCTTTTCGGCATATCGGGGGCTTTCCAAGAAGGAGCTTGATGTGAAGCTGGCATCTGGAAAGGGCCTTGGAAAGTCGGATGGCATCCGGCGAGAGGAAGTTTGGGCCTTCCTTTCTGGAGAGAAGCACAAGATAGGCTTTCTCGGTGACCAGGGCGTCATTGGTTCTGAAGCTGTTCGAGAGATACCTGATGAGGCTTTGGAGCAGCTAGAACAGGAGGAAGCCGAACTTGGCGCTTGGATGCAAGTGGCACAGAGGCAAGCTTCCGTGGAGTCTACTGGCAAGAGCAGACCATCTAGTGAGGATTCAAGTGGGAAACCTGACTCTGACAGCGGGGCAGGTTCCTCTAAGAAGCGAGCCCGCAGAGGTAAGAGGAGGAGGAGTCTATCATCGCAGCAAGGGGCAGCATGAGGATTCTCCTGACTTGGAAGTTCCTCTTACTATCAATGAGGATGTGCCAGTGGATGCTGACGAGCCTCCAGAGAAGAGAAGCCGAGAAGAAGAGACCGTCGGTGAAGGTATGATTCTTCCTTTTTCTCTTTCCATTTCTTTTCATGGGATTTTTTTTCCATGTTATGATTTGCTTCTTGTTTCTGCTTTTCTTTTTTTTTAGCAGAGGAAGACTTGGTGATGCCTGAGGTCCCAACCGATGAGGTGGTGATGGATCCTGTCGAGGCACCTGAAGAAGAACCGAGGGACTCTGGAGTAAATCCAGAATCTCCAATTGGTACGACTTCTTTTGCCCCCCTTTTTTTTTTTTTTTGTTTGTGACTCGGTTTGCTAACACATTTTTTTTTCTTTTTGTCAGCTGACTTGCCACAGGGTTCTGATGACTTTGAACCATCGATGGACGCAAACGTTGATGATGCTTCCGATGAGTTCATGGAGGAAGAAAGTGTTCCGCCAGTCGTCGAAGAAGGTATTTTGTAATTATAACTCTGATAATGATTTTCAAACAGGGTCATATTCATACCTTTTTGTGTTTCCTTTGCAGGTTTTGAAGTGGCAGAGGAGGATCCGTCGCTTCCAGAGCAAGAGATGCCAGAGGTTGATCCAGAGGTAGAGATTCCTGGGACCAGCTCTGACAATATTGAGGAGATTCCTCGCGCTGAGATCCCTTCCCGAGCAGGAGTAGATTCAGCTGGAAGAGTTCTTTTGTTACTCTTTCAAAACAGCTGATGATATGAGTAGCCGACCAACGGAGTTGGGCGAATCCTCAGCTGGGCCATCTCTTCTTTTTGCGAAGAAGGTGGTGATGCGAGTTCTGAGCTCTTGGATTGAGACTCTCTTTTTGCTGGGCACTTGGAAGCCGGATTTGGCATGATCCAGCATGTGCATGAGATTCTCAGTGATGCTGAAGAGGCTGGTCTGGATGTCACAGTGCCAGGAGCGATCGTTGATAGGATCATTGCACTGGGGTGACAAGTGGTTTGAGACCGTGAGTTTGGCTGATGACCAGTTCTTTAAGGAGATGTTCCTGGACCCTGCTGATAAGGCTAAGTCTGACCTGGATGAGGCTACAGAAAGCAGAAGCAGGCAGTCCGAAAGAGGAACTTAGAAGAGATAGCCATCATCAGGCTGACACAATGACCTTAACATCCTTGACAGGGAGGTCGATGAGGCCAGGAAACGTCTGAGCATTTGCAGGCACAAGTCGCTGCCAAGGTGGATGCCATAATAGAGGATCGCGACAGGGGAGGAGTGCCCTGATTCACCAGGTTTGCAGATGCCGAACCGGGTTCTCAAAAGAAAGTCTGATGAGAGGAACAATGGCAAACTGCTCGAGGTAAGCTTCCTGGTGTGAGAGAAGGGGTACGCCCACTCCAGCATCTCATGGCAGGTTCCTGAAGAAGCGTGCCTTTGAATCCTTGACTGCTGAGGCTAAAAGTTTGCTTTGGGAGCTGAACTCTTGGCTGGAGACCATTTTTGATTGAGCTCCTGTATATATATATTTTTTTTTACAGAAACCATCCTTCTCTCTTTTCTTTTTTTTTTGGTACCACTTGTATTTTTTTTGTACTTATTTTTTGTTGTGCTTGTGAACACTTTCTCTCTCTATTTTTGGTATCCACATGTATTTTTTTTGGTACTCTTTTCTTTTTTTTTTGTTATCCCTACGCTCATTTGAATCTTTTTGTGATAAAAGTAATTGCTAAATGGGATGCTCTTTTTTTGTTATCCCTACGCTCACTTGAATATTTTTGTGATAAAAGTAATGCTAAATGGGATTTGATCAAAAGGTTGTCATTTTGTGAAAAATCTTTTGTCAAGTGATTGTTTTGGCATGAAGCCAGGTTTTTGTTTGTGGCATGGAAGCCAATTTGGCATGAGAGCCAGCTTTTTTTTGTGGCATTGATAGCCGAGTTTTTTTTTGTGGCATCTATAGCCAATTTGGTGGCTTGATAGCCGGTTGTTGTTGTGGCATCTATAGCCGGTTTTTGGTGGCATTGATAGCCTGTTTTGTTTTGGTGGCATTGATAGCCGTTTTTTGTTTTGGTGGCATTGATAGCCGGTTTTTTTTTTTTGAAATCCAAGTTTTTTTTTTGTGGCATTGATAGCCGGTTTTGTTTGATGGCATTTATAGCCGGTTTGTGGCATTTATAGCCTTTTTTTTGTTTTGGTGGCATTGATAGCCGGTTTTTTTTTTTTTAATCCAAGTTTTTTTTTGTGGCATTGATGCCGGTTTTGTTTGATGGCATTTATAGCCGGTTTGTGGCATTTATAGCCTGTTTTGATGGCATTTATAGCCGGTTGGTTTTCAAAAAGGCAAGTATCGACTAAAAGTCGCCCCCTGCTGAATGTTCTTGCAAGTATCGATGGAATGTCGCATCCTTGCTCATTCGGTTGCGAGTATCGATGGAATGTCGCATCCTCGCGGATTGGGTGCAAGTATCGATGGAATGTCGCATCCGCAGCATTGGGTGTAAGATCGATGGATGTCGCATCCTTGCTTTTCAAAAATTTTGGTTTTGCGGGTACTGACTTGATGTCGTTTCCCCACGATTTTTTGAAATTTTTGGTTTCTCGAACCTTGGGTTATGGATATCAACTGAAATGTTGCGTCTCCAGAGTTTTTTAGGTTTTTTTTTTTCGAACCTTGAAATTTGGGGTTGTGGATATCAACTGAAATGTTGCGTCTCCACAGTTTTTTAGGTTTTTTTCGAACCTTTGAAATTTGGGTTGTGGATATCAACTGAAATGTTGCGTTTCCACAGTTTTGGATTTTGCAAGTATCGACGAAATGTCGCTTCCCTGCGATTTTGGAAGTGTCGAACGTGGTTCGCTTGCTTCCATTTGTGCGAGTATTGACTAAGCGTTGCTTCCTCGCCGGTTTTTTTTTTAAAAAAACCAATTTTTTTTTGTTTAAAGACCGAGGGTCATAAGTTTTGACCTAAAACCATTTGGCGGTAAAAGCAGGGTGGACTAGGGTGGAAGTCCCTGAATCCGGATTTTGTTTCAACCATGGAATTTTGGGTTCAAGGGTTGAAAATTTGGTCACTAGGGAAAGGTTCCTAAACTTGGAATATATATATTTTTTTTTGAACAATGAAACGATGAAAGTAAGCATTGTTTTAGATTTCTAGAAATTTCAATATTTGACATGAAAATTCTAAAAAAGGGTGGGTTTAGCGAGCGTGTACCTGGAAACCGGTTTTGGCCGTACAGGCATTGCTCTTACCCAGTTGGGTAAGTCTTCAAGGGTAGTACCGCTTTAAGAACTTGCCATTGATGGGCAGCATACATCTGTCACCTTCCATGTTTAGGAGTGCGTATGCGCCATTGGAGAAAACTTTGTCGATGACGTAGGGTCCCTCCCATTTCGGCTCAAATTTGCCTTTGGACTTGTGAGCGAAGACCATTGGTCTTTTTACCGCAAGAACCAAGTCATTCTTTTTGTAGGCGCGTTGCCTGACCTTTTTATCGAAAGATCCTGCCATACGTGCTTGGTAAAGTTCAATGCTTTGTTGAGCTTCGAGCCGTCTCTCATCGAGATTGTCCAGCTCATGGAGCCGCAATTTGACATTGCTTTCTTGAGTCATGTCATTTTGCAAGGATACCCTCAAGGAAGGAATTTGTACTTCCAAGGGCACGACAGCTTCGCATCCATAGACCAAGGAGAATGGTGTGCTATGGGTTGGTCCTCGAACGGTGGTTCGATAGGCCCACAAAGCTTCAGACATTTTGTCGCTCCAGTCTCTTTTGTGATTAGAGACCATTTTTTTGAGGATTTTGCAGAGTGTCTTGTTGAAAGCTTCTGCTAACCCGTTTGCTGCCGGATTGTATGGAGTCGAAGGACAGCTTTGGATTTTGTATTTGTCGCAGAACCTGTAGAATCGATGATCCCGGAACTGTGGTCCGTTATCATGGACGAATCTTTTGGGTATGCCGAAACGACAAATGATGTTGGTGCGTAGGAACTGAAGGACTGATGAGGTCTTCATTTCGTTAAACGCAAATGCTTCTGACCACTTGGAGAAGTAATCCGTAGCGGCGAAGATGAAGCGATGACCTTTGCTTGAAGGGGGAGAAATAGGACCTATGATGTCCATACCCCAGGCTTCGAAAGGCCATGAGATCGCTGTAGGATGCAGCCATTCTGGAGGCATGTGAATGTAATCTCCATGAACTTGGCATTGTTGGCAGCGCTTAGCAAATTGCATTGCGTCAGCTACCATGGTAGGCCAGTAATATCCTAACCTTTTTATCTGATCATAGAGCTTAGGTCCAGCCTGATGAGCTCCACAAAGACCAGCATGAACTTCTTTGAGTTTTTCTTCAGCCTCTTGTTGTGACAAGCAGCGTAGAAGTACTCCGTTGAAGGATTTCCTGTAAAGGATTTTTGAAGGAATATCCAAATGGAAGCTTGGGGTTCGCCTTTGGATGCTTACCCGTTCTTTTGGATCTTCAGGTAGGATTCCGAACATAATGTAATCAATGAACGGATCCCTCCAGTCGCCAATTGAAGTTTGAAGGATTGAATCCGACTTCCGACCACTTGGTGGCATTCAGCAACTGCTTGGTGTGTGTTAAGAGGAGGAAGGATTCTTCTTTCGCACACTGTGACTTGCATGTTTTCCCCTTCCTGGATTGCCATGGATGCGGCAAGTCCGGCTAGGGCATCTGCACGTATGTTTTCACCTCTACGAATGTGGGTGATGTGACAGATGTCAAACTTTTGCAGAAGTGATTGTGCCTTGTTGTAGTAGGGCAACAAATCTGGCTTCCTGACTTCAAATTTCTGATTCATCTGGTTGACGATCAGTTGAGAGTCTCCAAAGACTTCCAGCATGGTGATACCGGATTCGATGGCGAGTTCCAATCCTAAGATCAGAGCTTGATATTCAGCTGCATTGTTTGTGCATGGTTCCAGTAGCGAGAAGCGTGTGGAATCATGTATTTGTCGGGGCTAACAAAGAGGATGCCAACTCCCGAGATCAGCTGTCTTTTTTCATTTGTCCTGGTTGCACCGTCAAAGTACATGTCCCAGGAGGCACTTTGTGAGAAAGTCTCCACATTGTAGACTGGTTCGTCTGGGAGATCATCTCTGAGTGGAGAATCTTTAGGCAATGGATGCTCTGCGAGGAAGTCCGCTAGAGCTTGCCCTTTGATTGCTTTTGTGGTACATACCTAATATCAAATTGTGACAGAAGGATGGACCATTTTGCCAGTCGAGCATTGAGAGAACCTGCCTTTGTGACAAGGACCTTCAAGAGGTTGACCCTCGAGACCAGGTAGACTGTGTTGGAAAGCAAGTAGTGACGCAGCTTTTGTACGGCGAACATCACTGCAAGACATTCTTTTTCGACTGGAGAGTAGCGATGCTCTGCACCTACTAGCATGCGGCTGAGGTAATATAGAGCAGCTTCTTTTCTTTGATCATTTTCTTGCGCAAGCAGAGCTCCCAAGAGTGATCAAGGGCTCTTGTGTACAAGATGAATGGTTTTCCAGTGGTAGGAGCAGCTAACACTGGAGGTTTTGTCAGGTATGACTTGATGTCTTGGAAAGCAGCTTCACAGTCAGCATCCCAGACAAGTTTACACCTTTTTCATCAACCGGGAGAATGGACGGCATTTCCCCGAAAGATTGGAGATGAACCGTCTGATGTAGGCCAATCTCCCTTGAAGCCCTTTGAGTTCTCTCAAGGTTCTTGGAGAGGGCATTTCTAGAATGGCTTTGACTTTTATGGGGTCAAGCTCTATTCCAGCTTTCCGAACTAAGAATCCGAGGAACTTACCCGACGAGACGCCGAAGAAGCATTTCAATGGATTCATTCGCAGTTTGTGTTTGCGAAGCCGGAGGAAGACTTCTCGAAGGTTTTCGAGATGATCTTCTTTTCTTTTGCTTTTGACGGCGAGGTCATCAACGTAACATTCAACCGTCTTGTGCTGCATATCTTGGAATATTTTCATCATAGCCCTCTGATATGTGGCACCAGCATTCTTCAGACCAAATGGCATGACAGTGTAACAATACACGCCAAATGGGGTTCGAAAGGATGTATGTTTTCATCCTCAGGATGCATCTTTATCTGATTGTAGCCAGAGAAACCATCCATGAATGTCATTCGCTCGAATCCACAGGTATTATCAATCATTACCTCTGGTATGGGGAGCGGAAATTCATCTTTTGGGCATGCGCCATTCAGGTCTCTATAATCAATACAGACCCTGATCTGCCCATTTTTCTTTGTCACGGGACAATGTTGGCCAACCATTCAGGATGTTGTTCCTCACGGATGAAGCCGACGCTTTTGAGTTTTTGAACTTCTTGTTCAATTTTATCCATCACATCTGGACGGAATCTTCTTTGGCCTTGCTTGACAGGCTTGATGTCTTCTTGAAGATTGAGTTTGTGAACTGCTATTTTGGGGTCTAAGCCTGGCATTTCAGCGTAAGACCATGCAAAGCAATCAACGAACTCACGAAGAAAGCGATATACTCGGGTAACTCATCATCCTTTATATTCTTGCTTATGAATACAGGACGTGGGTTATCTGGTGTTCCCAAGTCTATCTTTTGAACAGGATCTTCTGTTGGAAGGTTCGAAGGTGGTTCCTCCACAATATTTTCGGAGGCTTCCAGCTCAACGAAACCTTCTGGGGTTTCAAGGGCATTTCCAGACCAAGGTTTTGTTCCTTTCCACGGGTCTTCTTGATCGGTAATTTTCCCAAGGCTTGCTATGAGATGATCCCAATCGCCTGTTGAAACCGAGTCGAAGTAGGCTACTTCTTTTGGAGATGAGGGTTCTTCTGGGTCAGAAGTCCACACGTCTTGTGCCATCGAACAACTCCTCTTCATTTTCGGAGAAATCGTGCCAATTGGATGAGCTTCCTGGATCTTTGTCAGGTGACTCATCAAAGAGATATCCAGGGAGATCGATGTCTTCATGGACTTGAGATGTTGAGGCTTGGTCAGTATATTGACTTTTAAGCCTTTGTGTCAACTGTCTCAAGGGAGTGTCAGGATCATACCCTAACCCGTGTGAAGACTTTTCTACATAGCCGTAGAGTCTCCAATCTTCCAGCTGGCTTTTGGTCAAGACGGGCCCCAATGGCGTGTGAGAATACCGCGTCCTTCTCCCAAACCGACTGGGTTTTGAGCGTCATAGCCCATTTTCTTCATAATGCTTGTGCCACA